>CP139502.1:61629020-62082581 GCA_021014915.2 Artemisia tridentata subsp. tridentata | reverse complement strand
GTGTTGCTACGGTTTGGGTATTGTGGTTTGGTAGTTTGTTGTTGCGGTTTGACAATTGTGGTTTGTTGTCTGGGATTGCGGTTTGAGTGCTGCGGTTTGATACTAAACTAATACTTTTAGCTTCGGTTTGACTCAAGTAATCCAATCATGGTTTATTCTTGATTTTAGAAAATCCCGCGAAAGATTCGATTTCTCGGTTTAAATCAAAGAATTGTAAAATCCCGTATACTTTATGGCTAGTATAGCAAGCACTGCTTCTGATGACATTCAAGCTGCTGGGTCTGATACTCGCCCTCCTATGCTTGATAAGACGGATTATGAGTCTTGGGCACAACGAATTCGATTCTACTGTTTGGGTAAAGGAAATGGTGTCAACATCCTTAAATCCATTGATGAAGGACCCTTTCAAATGGGCACCACGAGAGATACTGTTACTACCGATGAGAATGGAGCTGTCACACTTGGAATCGATAGGCCACGTACTTACAATGATCTTAATGAGGAAGAAAAGAAGCGGTATGATGCAGACATTAGAGCCTCCAACATTGTCATTCAAGGCATGCCCAAAGATGTTTACAAACTCATCAACTTCAACACTGAAGCAAAAGCTGTTTGGGATAATGTCAAAATGCTTCTGGCTGGATCAGAACTTACAAAAGAAGATCGTGAGTCACAGCTATATGATGAGTTTGAGCATTTCAAGATGAACCCTGGTGAGAACATCACTGATTACTATGAGAGATTTCACAAGCTTGTGAATGACATGAGGATCATCAGGATGACCATGCCTAACATCCAACTCAACTCAAAGTTTGTGAATAACGTAACACCAGAATGGGACTGATTTGTTACTGCAGTAAAACTCAACAAAGGATTGAGAGATACAAATTATGAACAGCTGTATGCCTACCTACAACAACATGAAAAGCATGCTGCTTATGATCGTCTATTGAGAGAAAAACTCAATCTAACTGCACCTAATGATCCACTTGCATTTGTTGCAAATGTTCAGCCAATCAACCAATCTTCATCTGATCAAGCTTATCATCATCCTTATTCATCACCATCTGCTATGAATCCACAACTGGATTCAGGTTACACTCACACCGAAAAAATGATTGATAACCTCACCAACTAAGTTTCCTTACTTGTTCAACAATTCAAAGCAACACTCCCTCAGACTAACAATCAACTCAGAACTTCATCAAACCCACGCAATCTAGCAACTGTGGAGGATGGAAGAATTGTGGGTTCAGAATGTTCAGGGGAGGCAGAACTTGAATCAAAGGAACATGGGTTCGAGGTAATGTGCAGATCAGAGTAGGGAATGCAAATCAAGGGCAGGGGAAGCAACCCAAGTGCTACAACTGTGGTAGACTTGGACACATTGCTAGAAATTGCAATCAGCCAAAGCATCCACAGAACTCTGACTATTTCAAGGACAAGATGTTATTGATGCAAGCTCAAGAGAATGGAGCAGTGTTGGACGAAGAAGAGTTGTTGTTTCTTGATGGCGATGAGGGAAATACTTTTAATGCCGATGTGGACGAGCAGCCAGTTCAGGACCTTGCACTAAATGATCCCAACATCTTCAAAGCAGATGACTGTGATGCTTTTGACTCTGATGTGGATGATGAACCAACTGCTCAAACTATCTTCATGGCTAATCTGTCCTCTGTTGTCTCATCACCTCAACAAGCTGGTCCCTCCAATGCATCTGTGATTTCTGAGGTACTAAAGCTTTATGACACATATAACGTGGTAGATGAACAGAAGATTCCCAACGAAGTACAACAGACAGATGTTGTTGAATCGGATACTGTTGACATGGGAAATAGTAATATTATTCCATATGAACAATATGTGATTCACAACAACGTGTCTGATGTACCAGGTTGTGCATCTTCTGTTAAAAATATTTCTTGTGTTGTAGATAATGCTTGTGAGTGGCATGAGAACATTTTGTTTGTCCCTGATGAAACCTTGACCACTAGACTAAACATATATAAAGATCAGGTGACCATATATGAACAACATGATAAATTTGAACTAACTGAACGTGAGCTGAAAATGGAAAGTCAAATGTGTACACTTATAACAGAACGTAATGTAAGGGAAGAAATATTGAAACAAGAGTTGAATTCTTTGAAAAAACAACTGGATCAGACTGTTAAACAAAAATAGGAGGCCCAAGAGCATTTAAATACACTAAAACAAGATTTCAAAGAAAAAGAAACAAAACTCTTAAATGATTTCTCCAGACTTAAAACGTTGAAGAATAAGCTTGAAAACAAGTTGTACACACAAGACCAGACCAGACAAGCTGCTCAAATGATTCAAAAGCACAAAAAGTTGTGTGATAAGCATAGTGAAAGTAATGCAGGTGAACCCAAATTAGCTCTCCTTAGGAATGCTAAAGTAGCCCAACCTGCCTTATATGATGCAAATGTGATGATTATGCCTGGTCATGCCCCTCCTGATGTTTCATCATTAGAAGAGAGTAATGAGATAGAAGTGAGAAATAGAGAAAGAATGACTGAGAAAATAAAGGATGCCAAATAAACTCCGTGATCACTTGACATTCTATGTGCAAAATCTTACCCGTTTTGACGTTTTAGCCGACATTTTCCTTTATGTTCTTGTGGTTGCTTTACAGAGTGCACATTGGAAGGAACAACAATCTGTGATGAAGAGGATTCTTCAGAACCTGGTTCTGGGAGAGGAATGCCAAAGAACAGATCATTATTCATGTGTGCAACTTCAATATCTTCAGAGTCATTATCAACACCTTTGAGGAATAAGTGGAACATTAGGTGTTGAAGGAGAGTCGTATGACCATTTCTCAAATCTCAATCAACATGTAGTTTATTCACCCTTTTCCCCCTCAAAAATTGCATATGACTGCTAACTACCATTTTTGATTGACCGAGTGAATAAGAATACAATCAACGGTAAATAGATCCACTTGATAACTGGAAATTTGTTTATTCACCCTTTAACAACAATGACATTTGAACACTGCAGTTCAAGCCTCGGGTCTCAATGTCAACATTATGGTGTCTGCTGACAACTCTTCAGGCCTCGGTCATCAAAGAAAAGAGAAGTGTACGCTTGAGTACGCTTTATCTTCGGAAGAAGAGAAATCTTCTTGTTTATGACCATTCTCATCAACAAGCTTCATGCTCTTCCCATGCTCATTCAGTCATCAAGTGGATCAACGTACATTGGAGTATATTCTTATTCACTTGTTCTATCAAAAATGGCAACCTCCAATGCAATTTTTGAGGGGGAGAAGTGTGAATAAACTACATGTCAGTCATCAAGTGGAGTCACTTATCGTTGATGGTATTCTTATTCACTCGGTCAATCAAAAATGGCAGTTAGTAGTCATATGCAATTTTTGAGGGGGATAAGGGTGAATAAACTACATGTTGAATAGTCATCA
Organism: Artemisia tridentata subsp. tridentata; assembly: GCA_021014915.2. NCBI lineage: Eukaryota > Viridiplantae > Streptophyta > Magnoliopsida > Asterales > Asteraceae > Artemisia > Artemisia tridentata. The sequence continues at coordinate 62,079,136 of CP139502.1, read as the reverse complement.
AGTGGAGTCACTTACCGTTGATGGTATTCTTATTCACTCGTTCAATCAAAAATGGCAGTCATATGCAATTTTTGAGGGGGACAAGGGTGAATAAACAAATTACTAGTTATCAAGTGGATCTACTTACCGTTGATTGTATTCTTATTCACTCGGTCAATCAAAAATGGCAGTTAGCAGTCATATGCAATTTTTGAGGGGGAGAAGGGTGAATAAACTACATGTTGATTGAGATTTGAGAAATGGTCATACGACTCTCCTTCAACACCTAATGTTCCACTTATTCCTCAAAGGTGTTGATAATGACTCTCAAGATATTGAAGTTGCACATATGAATAATGATCCGTTCTTTGGCATTCCTCTCCCAGAACTAGGTTCTAAAGAATCCTCTTCATCACGGATTGTTGTTCTGTCCAATGTGCACTCTGTAAAGCAACCACAAGAACATAAAGGAAAATGTCAGCTAAAACATCAAAACGGGTAAGATTTTGGACATAGAATGTCAAGTGATCACGGAGTTTATTTGGCATCCTTTATTTGAGATTGAAGTTGAATCTCACAAAGGCGTGATCTTATTTTATCTTGAAGTCGGGGTTGGTTGGATGCATGACTTTCAATGATAACTTGCTCGTGCTTAAAATTTATGATTGGGACTTGGATTATCTAGTTATACCCGATGAAAGGAGTTACAATGAAGTTCTCACGGGTTATAACTATCACTTTAAGGAGTTACATTGTAGTGCTCAGTGTCACACTCAGATGCAGATGTGGATAGTCTCAAGAGGTGTTGTACTTTCTTTGTGTAAGACCCCGAAATTAATATAATCCGAAAAGACTAAAATACCCTCTGAATTTAAACTTTTAAGAACTTACGAAAATATATAAGTGATCTCATTTTGAACCTAACCTAAGTATCTAAACGCCAATAATAGAATACATGAACGTGATACGAATATTGAAGACTTAAGTTATATACAAAATAAAATTCCTACAAATTGAACCTATACTAGTCGATCCATATTGTGTACCTAGACCCTCCAAAATTTCGGCCCATACTATGAAATAAATGTGCATTTAACTTAATGGATGCTAGCCCAAAATAAGTCCAATTACACTCCTTATCTTGGCCCATCCAAAAAAAAATCGGTATTTATTTTCTTATAGAACCGAACATCACAACAAAAATAAGAAACCCTAACCCTCCAAAAAAAAGTGTCGGCCCTCTTTTTCTGCTGCTCCTTGTCGACTTTCTGCTGTAGCCAAAGGAAGGATTCATGTGTTCTTGTTCTTGTGTATCCAAGGTAATCTTGTTCTTGTCCCCATTGATCCATTCGAATTGTTGTTAAACCCTAAATCTAATATATGTAAATCGACACAGGTGTGTGTGATGGTTTTAAATTGTTTTGAATATGTATGACCTATTATTAATTGACCTAGATATGATATAAACTCACCTATAATCGTTTGGTATTAAGAATTAATGATTGGAGTGACAAAAACCCTAAGAATACATGAGATTATAAAAAACTGCTACTGATCTGGAATTTTGTTCTACTTTAATCGGCTGTAAATAAATGATGTGAACGTTTATTTTGGTGTTTCTGGAGTCTAGAACTAAATTCAATTAAATAGCTACCTGAGAAAATTAGCCTTGTAATTTTTAGAGGTCGGGAAGGCAACTTTTCGATTTTTAAAAATTCGTGTGTCAAACCTGAATTCGGATGTCTGGAAATCAGTCCGTTTTGACGATTTTTAATTTTCAAAACATGAGGAGTTAGGTCATGAAATTCTCCAGTATGTGACTTCAATATGTTTAGTAGTGTCATGAATTTTTGTAGATTTTTCCTGGAGGTATTGGTGGGTAAATGAAGTGGTTACTTTCTGAGTGTTACAGCAGACATGTTTTCTGAGTAGTCCGAGTTGTGGTATTTTTCATGTGGGGTTAAACTAATTAATAAATTCTGGGAAAATTAGTGTGGGTTGTCAAGACATTGAGGTAGCTCTGGGAATTTTTGTGGATTTTATCTCTGAGTTCTAATATGGTTCATAAATTCGATCAAGTGTGGTCTGTTTAGGGTTAAAAGCTGATAAGAAGTTAATTAGGGCTAAATAAGGATTAATTGTGTAACTTAAGGGTGGAACTTATCATTATTCAAACTAAAATGGTTTAACTTGTTAAAATATGTAACTTTATGATATTTATATTTCATACCCTAATCTTACGATAGTTTCACTATAATCCCTAAACTATTTATAATTACTTAATAAACCCTAACTATAAGAATGTGATTAGTAACAAGTATTTAAAATCCGTTATGAAATTAAATGAGCTAATAAGTATATTATGAATCATCATATATGTAGATTCGTTGAAGAGGTGTGACAGTGTGTCCTTGTGTTCATCCATTTGTTTGCTTCCATTCACTCGCTAAGGTACAGATATTCTGCCCTTCTTGTAAGGAGCCTTCGTTTCTCTTGATCTCTTGTTTTGATTTCATTTAGGATTTCCCCAAGCCATTGCTATGTTCCCTTGTATTGTGAACCCTTGTTTTGAATCTTTTGCTTTGAACCCTTGCCTTGACCTTTTGTCTTGAACCCTGCCATGAACCTTGATATGAACCTTGCCATACACCTTGCCTTGAACCTTGATATACTTGAGATTTTAGCGGGATGAGAAAACCTTTTTAATTATTTATGAAAATGTTTTAAGAAAATTATTTTTACAACTATCTTATTGAAGACTATTTTAAAGACTATTTTATGAAAACCATTTTAAAAGACTATTTTTATGAAAAGCCATTTTAAAAGATTATTTTATGGAAACTATTTTAAAAGGATTGTTTTCAAATGAACTTTTAGATTGAACCTTTACTATGAACATTTGCTACGATCTCTTGTCTTGACCATTTGACTCGAACCTTGATACACTGATATAAACCTTTTGATATATGACTTGACTTGAACCCATTGATAAAACTTGAACTTGAACTTGAAACATGAAACTTGAAACCTGATACTTGAACCACTTGATACTTGAACTTGACTTGTACACTTGACCTTGACCTTGACCCACAGTTTGAGACTACGAGCCATACTAGGCATGAGGGTTTCATGTCCTTGTCATTGATGCACCAATGACTTGACTTTTGGGTAGGAAAGTGATTACCTATCCCGTCCCTGCCATGACTTGATACTTGACTTGAGCGTAGATGAAGACATTGTGGCAGCCTACAGGGGCGCATGGATGCATCCTAGATTTGTACTTGACTTGACTTGACTTGATTACTTGAATTGTTTAGTGACATGATGGGTGTGTGCGATACACGTCATTCACTCTTGGGAGCTCATGACTCCAACTCTTGGAGGTATCCCCTCATATTATACTTGGCATACCGAGGTCACCCCTCCGTATACATGTATACTTGTTTACTTGACTTGATTTGATATGTTCTGGGTTCGTAGTGGATTTCTGTTTCTGTTACCCTATGACTTGATATTTGACTCGACTTGAATTGAACTTGGGCTGGTGGTGGGTTACGGTTTACTTTACACCTACTTATTGTAAACATTTCTTGATAACCTTTTCATTTTCCTTCCTACTCTTGTTACACCTTGTATTATTCCATTTACTTCACTATTCCTTTACTACTGCTTTGTATCGTTATATCTGTTCACTGAGCTTTCGTAGCTCAGCCGCATTTCTTTTCCTGCGGCAGGTTTTAGTTTGGAAGCTGGGTATGAGTGGAGAGTATCATTGGATTTAGAAGACCCTACTAGCTATGGAAGATTATTAGAAGAATTTATTTTTAGACTTAGAAATTATTGTATTGTAACCTTGTAGTTTCAGATTTTCCTTTGTAACCCTTGAAATTCTATTGTATTATTCATGTCAATGCTTGTGTTTGTTCTGATATGGAACCATCATTGTGACATCTTTACCCTTGTCGGGTCGGGGTGTTACAATTTATGGTATCAGAGACAGGCTGCGACTCGTAATACATTTACCCTTGACCTGTGCGTTTGGACCATTAGGCTTCGACTGTAAGATCATAGGAGGACACCTTGAGGACTTGCTTTAGGATTTCTTGGTATGAACTTAAGTTTTGACCAGTAAGGAATGGGTAGACTATAAGGCATTGGTTTAAGTATTAGTGTTTCCGCATCACTCTGATTCGTGCCTTGCTATGACATTTTCTTTTGTTGACCTCTGAGACCGTAGAAGTACTAGGTGGATTAAGATAGGTTATTGTTGCGACTTGAGATAAAGTATGATCATCATGAAGGCATGTTTATGTGGTGCTGGTATTATGAACGTGATAATACTTATACCATATAACGTGCCCTCATTGTGGCCATAGGATATCTTGGGAAGTATCTAAGAAGTTTAGAATTTGATCCCCGATGGACTATCCGTAATTAGTGAGACTTTAGGTTCATCCTACCTGTTAGTATACTCTGCCCTTGTTCATTAGATGTCTGGACAGGTTTAGACTCTCGTTTTGCGTTCTGTTGATTTCAGTTATAAATCTTGAGCTCTTGTAGAACTCTCTACTGTTGATACAGTTAAATTGATTTGAAATCTTGTTCGCATTCCGTATGAGTTTCCGTTCTATTGCCTTTCCGTTTCCTTGCAAATTTCGAGGACGAAATTTTTTTTTAGAGGGGAAGAGTTGTAAGACCCCGAAATTAATATAATCCGAAAAGACTAAAATACCCTCTGAATTTGAACTTTTAAGAACTTACGAAAATATATAAGTGATCTCATTTTGAACCTAACCTAAGTATCTAAACGCCAATAATAGAATACATGAACGTGATACGAATATTGAAGACTTAAGTTATATACAAAATAAAATTCCTACAAATTGAACCTATACTAGTCGATCCATATTGTGTACCTAGACCCTCCAAAATTTCGGCCCATACTATGAAATAAATGTGCATTTAACTTAATGGATGCTAGCCCAAAATAAGTCCAATTACACTCCTTATCTTGGCCCATCCAAAAAAAAATCGGTATTTATTTTCTTATAGAACCGAACATCACAACAAAAATAAGAAACCCTAACCCTCCAAAAAAAAGTGTCGGCCCTCTTTTTCTGCTGCTCCTTGTCGACTTTCTGCTGTAGCCAAAGGAAGGATTCATGTGTTCTTGTTCTTGTGTATCCAATGTAATCTTGTTCTTGTCCCCATTGATCCATTCGAATTGTTGTTAAACCCTAAATCTAATATATGTAAATCGACACAGGTGTGTGTGATGGTTTTAAATTGTTTTGAATATGTATGACCTATTATTAATTGACCTAGATATGATATAAACTCACCTATAATCGTTTGGTATTAAGAATTAATGATTGGAGTGACAAAAACCCTAAGAATACATGAGATTATAAAAAACTGCTACTGATCTGGAATTTTGTTCTACTTTAATCGGCTGTAAATAAATGATGTGAACGTTTATTTTGGTGTTTCTGGAGTCTAGAACTAAATTCAATTAAATAGCTACCTGAGAAAATTAGCCTTGTAATTTTTAGAGGTCGGGAAGGCAACTTTTTGATTTTTAAAAATTCGTGTGTCAAACCTGAATTCGGATGTCTGGAAATCAGTCCGTTTTGACGATTTTTAATTTTCAAAACATGAGGAGTTAGGTCATGAAATTCTCCAGTATGTGACTTCAATATGTTTAGTAGTGTCATGAATTTTTGTAGATTTTTCCTGGAGGTATTGGTGGGTAAATGAAGTGGTTACTTTCTGAGTGTTACAGCAGACATGTTTTCTGAGTAGTCCGAGTTGTGGTATTTTTCATGTGGGGTTAAACTAATTAATAAATTCTGGGAAAATTAGTGTGGGTTGTCAAGACATTGAGGTAGCTCTGGGAATTTTTGTGGATTTTATCTCTGAGTTCTAATATGGTTCATAAATTCGATCAAGTGTGGTCTGTTTAGGGTTAAAAGCTGATAAGAAGTTAATTAGGGCTAAATAAGGATTAATTGTGTAACTTAAGGGTGGAACTTATCATTATTCAAACTAAAATGGTTTAACTTGTTAAAATATGTAACTTTATGATATTTATATTTCATACCCTAATCTTACGATAGTTTCACTATAATCCCTAAACTATTTATAATTACTTAATAAACCCTAACTATAAGAATGTGATTAGTAACAAGTATTTAAAATCCGTTATGAAATTAAATGAGCTAATAAGTATATTATGAATCATCATCTATGTAGATTCGTTGAAGAGGTGTGACAGTGTGTCCTTGTGTTCATCCATTTGTTTGCTTCCATTCACTCGCTAAGGTACAGATATTCTGCCCTTCTTGTAAGGAGCCTTCGTTTCTCTTGATCTCTTGTTTTGATTTCATTTAGGATTTCCCCAAGCCATTGCTATGTTCCCTTGTATTGTGAACCCTTGTTTTGAATCTTTTGCTTTGAACCCTTGCCTTGACCTTTTGTCTTGAACCCTGCCATGAACCTTGATATGAACCTTGCCATACACCTTGCCTTGAACCTTGATATACTTGAGATTTTAGCGGGATGAGAAAACCTTTTTAATTATTTATGAAAATGTTTTAAGAAAATCATTTTTACAACTATCTTATTGAAGACTATTTTAAAGACTATTTTATGAAAACCATTTTAAAAGACTATTTTTATGAAAAGCCATTTTAAAAGATTATTTTATGGAAACTATTTTAAAAGGATTGTTTTCAAATGAACTTTTAGATTGAACCTTTACTATGAACATTTGCTACAATCTCTTGTCTTGACCATTTGACTCGAACCTTGATACACTGATATAAACCTTTTGATATATGACTTGACTTGAACCCATTGATAAAACTTGAACTTGAACTTGAAACATGAAACTTGAAACCTGATACTTGAACCACTTGATACTTGAACTTGACTTGTACACTTGACCTTGACCTTGACCCACAGTTTGAGACTACGAGCCATACTAGGCATGAGGGTTTCATGTCCTTGTCATTGATGCACCAATGACTTGACTTTTGGGTAGGAAAGTGATTACCTATCCCGTCCCTGCCATGACTTGATACTTGACTTGAGCGTAGATGAAGACATTGTGGCAGCCTACAGGGGCGCATGGATGCATCCTAGATTTGTACTTGACTTGACTTGACTTGATTACTTGAATTGTTTAGTGACATGATGGGTGTGTGCGATACACGTCATTCACTCTTGGGAGCTCATGACTCCAACTCTTGGAGGTATCCCCTCATATTATACTTGGCATACCGAGGTCACCCCTCCGTATACATGTATACTTGTTTACTTGACTTGATTTGATATGTTCTGGGTTCGTAGTGGATTTCTGTTTCTGTTACACTATGACTTGATATTTGACTCGACTTGAATTGAACTTGGGCTGGTGGTGGGTTACGGTTTACTTTACACCTACTTATTGTAAACATTTCTTGATAACCTTTTCATTTTCCTTCCTACTCTTGTTACACCTTGTATTATTCCATTTACTTCACTATTCCTTTACTACTGCTTTGTATCGTTATATCTGTTCACTGAGCTTTCGTAGCTCAGCCGCATTTCTTTTCCTGCGGCAGGTTTTAGTTTGGAAGCTAGGTATGAGTGGAGAGTATCATTGGATTTAGAAGACCCTACTAGCTATGGAAGATTATTAGAAGAATTTATTTTTAGACTTAGAAATTATTGTATTGTAACCTTGTAGTTTCAGATTTTCCTTTGTAACCCTTGAAATTCTATTGTATTATTCATGTCAATGCTTGTGTTTGTTCTGATATGGAACCATCATTGTGACATCTTTACCCTTGTCGGGTCGGGGTGTTACACTTTCTTTGGCTCTTAGTTGAGTGTATAAGGGTACTTAGGGGTTTTCTTCTGCATCGTTCTTCAATCAACAACAGTGCAAGCTTAAGTAACAAATTTGGGGAATTCTTCGTCATTTTCAAGTTTGGTATATCGGGTTTACTTCACCAAGTGGTCACAGCAATAGCCGACAGAACATAAGGGTTGGTAAAGATAGTCAGAGAGTGTTTAGGTAGCGATTGATTCTCACTTAATACATTTGAGCCATTTCTGTTCTTCTCACAAGATGTCAAGCATATGTGCGTAAAATGTGTTGCTGATTCGGAGTTATCAAAACCAGCAAGGGGGAAGGAGACCTACATCTGAACGCACAATGAGTACACGTGATGAACTTTATACTTCTTCTGAATTGAAGTTATTCCGGGAAGACAAATGTCATAACCGCAGATAAAAGCAGTGTTTTAACTCGTGGCTTCTGGTGTATTATTCCAACTACGTGGGGGAAGAGATGTAAGGAACAGTTTCTGATGATAAAAGAGGTACACGATGGTATGATGATTCCTCTAGTTAGTCTGTATCATTTCGACTACATACGGGATAAATTGCCTACACTCGGGACTTAGTTGACTTTGGTGTAGCAATTCTCATCTGCAATTTCCTGAAGGGAGAAAAGGAGATTTTCGGGTCTTAATTGATCTTGATGTTACATTTTCGACTTCATTAATGGGATTGAGTGTGTACTTCGGGTTTTTGAGTTTCATACAATGAGACTGATTACATCACTTCAACTACTTGGGGGAAGTGGTCTCTGGATACTTTTGGTATGCATTACTTCAAACTTCAGCGGGAAGAAATGTGAGAAGAATTATTCAAGTGTGAGATGATACACTGTTGATCTATTTGATGATCCCCCGAACGGAGAATCACGATGATTATTCTTAGAAGGAGTAGCAATATTTGATATAGCTTGGTACAAATTCTGCTGTACACTCACCTTATGTAAGCTTGAAAGAGAGCTTTGAAACTGCTCAAAAAGAAGATTGTCGGTTTGGGGGGAAGCTATCAAAGCTTCACATTGAGAAGGCTCAAGTTCAGGCGATTAGTCAGGAGCCTCGAAAGCTTTGGTGGAGAAAGTTTAAGAGATGTTGACTACAAACTTCCACAACGTACAAGAACGATATCCTTATTTTGGTATTCATGTCATCATCCTCTTAAATTGAATAATATAGGTTTTACATAACTTAAACCAAATTGTAAATAGAAAATTATAAAACCATCTAAATGTAAATAGAAAATTATTAAAACCAAGAAAAACCATAAAAATCATAAAATTAGAAAATACCAAAAATAGTTCCTCTAGGCATGTCTTCTGTTTATCGATAACATTTACGGACCTAGAAATGTCATTCAATAATGACACGGGTCTTTAAATGAAGCTCGGGCAGAAGATTAAAAGGTTTATCAAAACATGTCATTATGGCTTGCTATTACTTCATATAGCAACCCGCGTTTCAAAATGGGGAAGGCACGTCACCAAAAAGACGGTTGTTCCTTCTACCGGGTGATGTTCACCCGGGCATAGATTATTTTATATCCATGTTTCTTCGATTTGATGTATGTTTCAGTGCATCATCCCTCGTATAAGAAGAGAAGCCTTCTTTACTTCGCAAGTACTTTCCAATCTATGATTCTTCAGGAAAGTAGTTGTATGAAAACTTGGTGGTACCAAGATTTTTGAATATCAATCAGAATTGAATTTTTCATAAAAATCTATCACTCAGTCAATGACTACAGCTATTCCATTAGAAGACTGATCATCGATTGAGGGGGAGAGTGATGATTTTCAAAATTCTATATCATCAAAACATGCTACTTTGTACAAAATAAGCAATGAATTTTATGAAACTTGTTGCTATGTGTCAGTGTATGATTTTTGTTAAATTCAAAATCTTCCAAACTAATCATACCTAACACTAACATTCTCCCTCATAGATTGAGGGGGAGCATCGTAATGTTCCATTATCAGAATATATGTTAAACCTGACCACATTTTCTCCCAGATTTTCTAAACATATTTAAATTAATTGGGATCACAAATCTCAAACGTTTGAAATTTTTGATCGGGGGAGAGAATGTAATTTAAATATGAAAATTTGATAAAAATGTGATCTTTTGGACTCAAGTGTAGGCTCTCCCATATGTGCTAAACTCTTTCGTATATCGATGCACATATTGAGGGGGAGCAAATGATTTGTGATGGCAATTGTGAAAGAATACCAAAGACCGACCATTTTACTTTATGTACTGGAGTTATAAGGATGGTGAGGTTAGGTATTAGTTCCCATGATCCGGCCAGAATCGGAGGGATCTTCCCAAGGACAATCCTCTAGTTAGAATAGAAGTCCTTAGGAATGATTAAAAAGGAGAAAAGTGAATAAGGGAAAAGTGCCGACTGAGATGGAGCTAGTACTGGAACAAACCCAACAAGGTGCTAGTAATGAAGTCTCGGTAAGCGCTGAAGGGGTTGAAGAATGAAAAAGAAATGTAAAGATAAAGGGTGAAAAGAAAGAAGCCCTCCTTACACCTTAGGCAGAAAACGGGTCAATACATATGTTAGGAATATAAATATTCAGATGAAGGTTCGGTCACCCCGAGTATCTATTTAGCATTTACATAGCTCGTAGGCTTATTATTATTACTAATAGTATTAGTATTATTAGCTTAGTCGTATTTATATTTGTGGAGTGGGTCGAGTCTTTACCCACTGTCAGCTCACTCCACAGCCCACTAGGGGCACCAATATGTTGTAACTATAAATATCCCTCTCTACTAGGGAGAGGGTTGGAGCTTCTCATTCACTAATCTAATCTACACACTTTTCTCTCCACTCTCTCTCTCTAGAAAAGTTCCCATCTTATTTATCTCTCTCTCTCTAAGAATTAGATCTAGCATCAATCTTGAGTTTGTGTTATGAATTATAGATCTCTACAATTGGTATCTAGAGCCATGGTTTGATCTTGGGTACTATTATTCTTTTTCGTTTGATTCATTTACACAAACTCTTGTTGTTTTTTTTATTTTATTTCGAACCTTATCTTCGGTTTTAAAAGATTCGTTGACTGTTCTATTTTAAAGATTGTGGGTTTGGTTGACTGTTCCAATTTCAAATCCAACATTTGTTAGGTAGAAAATATCACAAAAGATACACATTCGTCTGCTGCTTCGTTGACTGCTACTCTTACTTTACAAATTCTTTTTCTCTACTACGATTTTTTTCTTTATTTATCCTTCGGATTGTGTGCCGCTATTTTTTTAATTAACAAAATCAAATAGTGTAGCAGGTTTGTGTTTCTTGGTCAAAATAGGATAGTCTGCTGCTACATTTTTTATTAGTTTTTTTCCGTTTTTTTTAAGATTTCTGAACCGATCTTTTTTAATTCGACCATTTAGTTTTTTTTATGTTTTGTTGTACATGTTCATAGTAGCGTTTTGAGTCATATTGGGACTGGTGTTTGGAGTGTAGCTGTAATAAGGGAAAAAGACAGTATTCTGTGAAAGGGACTTGTGGTCCACAAAGAGTAGCGATTTGTGTATTGTTGGGTATGTGAAAGTAGCGACTTGTCCAGTTTCCAAAAGTTAGCGTTTTGTGTCTGGCGACTTATGTCACAGTAGCGACTTGTCCAGTTTCCGAAAGTTGCGTTTTGTGTGTAACGATTTGTGTCTGTCAAGATAGCGACTTGTCCAGTTTCCAAAAGTTGGCGTTTTGTGTCTAGCGACTTGTCCAGTTTCCGAAAGTTGCGTTTTCAGTTTTTCTAAAACAACTACGCAATCACTGAAGGAGATATACAGTCTAATACACAAACGAAATCTACAGCAAATACAAACCCATCTCATTAACAAAATCATTTTTGTTCGCTCATTGTTAACAGAAACGAATCAAAACAAAACAACTACAAATTACATGAGCAACAAAAACACTTTCTTTTATTCAAATCAAACTCAAAATGAAAATTACTACCAACAATTCACAACAACAAAATCCACAGTCCGATTCCTAATCTTTATTCGGTATAACCTTAATTACAACGACAAACTTATTTTTTTCGAAATCAATAACAACCTAACTGCTAACCTACATCATCTTCATCTTCACTCGACCTCATCTTCATTCTTCTTGTTATTCGATTAAAACACAAAGAGAAACAAGAACAAATTACACCTTACCCGAGACCTCGTTCAGAGATCTGGAAGAGCATTCATGCTCGATTGATCAAAGGATAATCAAAGGAAGGTATTACTGGGTATCGATTGTGGTGAGGGAGAAGATAAGTTTTGTTTGACTGCGTTATTTTTCTTTGAAAGGATCATTAGGGTTTCGGATTGAAAAGAGAGTGAAAAGAGGCGCAATTTTTTTGTTTCTTGGATAGAGATTAGGATTAACAAGTGATTAGGGTTTTTTTATATACCGAAAAATTAGGTTCAATTAGTTTGGATTGGGCTTCAACCGGGTCTCTCTTTGGGGCCATATCTAATTGGATTGCTTGTGTGCAAAACTTGTCAATGGGCCTATACTAGTTGGACTGATAGCAAGGACGAGTGTAGTTAAGTTTTTTATTTTATTTTATTATATTGATATTTGGTGTAATATCACATGGACGAAGTGTGTTGTCTTAAATTGGTCGGCTTGGAATAAATCTGTGAGATATAATTTTGGACAACGGTGTTGATTGAGTTTCGTTATTTCGGGATTGTGAATTATTTTGGGTTGAGATAATTTCGGGTTCATTGGATATAACTACCGTGCTAGTTAATAGATATTTTCAAGAGAATTGGATAAAACTACGGTGGTCACTTGAATTCACTCAAACCCTTTCAACCAAAATCAAACAACAATTCACTTTATCATTATCATCTCACGGTTCATTCTTGATTTTTGTAAAATCATAGAATTGTAAAATCCCGTGCACGTTTACATCATGTCTACTACTTCAGATTCTTTCATATCTGAGGTACTCAAGTTGTATGACACGTGTGATAAACACATGATTTCCAATTCTGGACAACAAGTAAACGTGTGTGATTCTGATAATACTAATGTGGAATCTTCGTGCCCGAATTCACAAGAGAAAAAGTTTCTTCAGTCACTTATGGTGCTTAATGCAAAGGAAAGTCGCACTGAATGTTTTCGTCTACTTCATTCTCATCTCAAGGTTCTGTTTGAAAAACCTGAATACGTGATGGGTTACACACGGGCTTTCACAACACTCTTTGGTCAAGATGTTCATGATTTCACAGTCAAAATGACTCTATATTTGGATCAACTTGAACAACAACTTGACAAAAAAGAATTTTCTGAAGCAAGATCCAGAGCCGCTTTCAGTGTGATCAATAACCAACTCCAAGTGTTCATTGATTCGCAATTCACTTTGGATCATGATTATGACAGTCAAATGACGGAAAAGTGCTTTGCTAATTACACTGGAATCGAGGTTGGCGTGTTCAGAAGGACATTACTTCAACTTATGAGTAATGTTAAGGGGTTCATTGATGAAAGGGCTCAACATGTGGGAAATGGAATAGAATCAGGCAAGCATGATGGTAGCAGCAGTTATGTGAATCATATCACACATGTTGTGGATGCTGATATCGGACCAGTAAATGACCAAGAGCCATTTGCTGAGGTACATTTAACTGTTCAACATAATGTCCTTACTAATGAACATCAACATACTGATCAAAGTAAACCTACTTATGACACATATCTGTTGGAAAAGACTGATAGCAATATCACCTCTGATTCAACAAATATGAGTCATAAGGGGGGAGAGATTGATCAGGATGCTGAACATGATGATGCGTCAAGTGCTTTGCCTACGGCTGAGTTTTTCAAATCAAATGATATGGTTGAAAAGGATGTTTATAATGAACTTTCAAAAAGATTTTTATAGCTTGAAAAACATTGTATTGATCTTGAAATCTCAAGGCAACAAAAGAAAGAAAGTCTTCAAAATAAACTACCATGTAAAAACCCGGAATTTCCTGAATTCCGTGAATTTTTTATGATAAATGATTTGAAAGCTCAGCTAGAAGCCAAAAACTTAACGATCAAAAACCTGAAAAACAGATTGGCTGAGATGCGTGACATATGCAATGAAGTTAAGACTAAACATGACAATGATGTTATTGCAACAAATAATGCAGAATTAGATCGTAAAGTGACTGAATTGTTTAAGGAAAATGAGTCTTTGAAAATTCATTGCAAAGAACTGTGTGATACAATCAAAGAAACGAAAACTAAGAATGTAGAGCAAACTACCTCTTTGATTGCCAAAAATGATGAATTCAAGGCTCAACTTCAGGAAAAGGGTTTTGTGATTGCATCGTTGAAAAACGAATTGAGAAAATTGAATGAAAATGGTGTGAACAATAAGTTTGCAAAACCATCAATCTTGGGGAAACCACCACTTAGGAACCAACCAGTTGTTAGACAACTGACTGCGTTTAAATCTGAACGACCAAAGTTTTCAAAAACACGGTTTGCCTCCCAAGTTGATGCGGAACAAGTTTTGTCAAAACCAGTCACTTCACAATCTAGACCTAGTGAAAAGGAATATGCTGTTGCTAAACCACATCACATGAGTGCATCTAGTTCTTCTAGGATTAGTTCAACACGTGTGCCACTTGTGACACCAAAGGAACATGTTAGACTTAAAGACATTGTTCAGAGTCAAAACCTAGTGGACGCTAAGAAAAACACACATGAAAAGACTAGGAATTTGCCTGTTCTTAAGAGTAGTTGCGTGTCAACTAATGCGATTCCCATAGCAGATCACTCTAAGAAACCTAGATCTTTCTCTGACTTCAAACATTTTGTTTGCTCAACTTGTCAGAAATGTGTTTTTAAGGAAAATCATGATGATTGTATTACTAAACTCCTGAAGGAAGTGAATGCTCGCGCTAAGGTTCAATCCTCTAAGACTAGAAACAACAACAAGCCCGTAGAACCAAAAAGTCATACTCAGAAACCTGGTAGGCAGATTGCTGTAGGACAAAGGTCTCCTCTAAACAAGTCTTCCAATGTACATGAGACGCCAAACACTCCTAGATCATGCCTTAGGTGGATCCCAACGGGTAGAATTTTTAAGATTGTGGGTCTTAGATGGATACCTATTCGAAAGATGTTCACTAAGTGCGAAACCAAGGTTGATAGTGAAACCCCACAAGGTCTAAATGTTGATATCACTAATCCACATAAATGCAAACAAACTCTTAATGTCAATGCAGGTAGTCCATAATTAAATGCAGGTACATCATTCACCCATAGTAAGGAAAGACTCAGGGTTTGGGTGCCAAAAGGAGTGATATCCCATGATGTAGGGGTTCAGGCAATTCACGCTTGATGAACATCACCGTCTATGACATCTGTACACATCAGTGCAGGCCTCGCTCTTTATCTTTATGACATCTGAATACCTCAGTACAGGCCTCGCTCTTCATCATAATGACGTCTGTACACATCAGTGCAGGCCTCGCTCTTCATCATAATGATGTCTGTTCAAATCAGTTCAGGCCTCGTTCTTCAATGACAATGACGTTTGAACACTGCAGTTCAAGCCTCGGGCCTCAATGTCAACATTATGGCGTCTGCTGACATCTCTTCAGGCCCCGTTCATCAAAGAAAAGAAAGGCGTACGCTTGAGTGCGCTTTATCTTTGGAAGAAGAGGAATCTTCTTATTTATGACCATTCTCATCAAGCTTCATGTTCTTCTCATGCTCATTCAGTCATCAAGGGGATAAACGTACATTGGAGTATATTCTTATTCACCTGGTCTATCAAAAATGGCAGTTGGTTGTCATATGCAATTTTTTAGGGGGAAAAGGGTGAATAAACTACATGGTGATTGAGAGTTGAGAAATGGTCATACGAATATTCTTGTTTCTGACTACTCTTATCTAAAGGCTTCATACTTGCTCCATGCGCATTCAGACATCAAGTGGATCTACTTCCATCAGATGCAATTTCGAATGCAATTTTTGAGGGGGAGAAGTGTGAACAGTGGATCAACCTCATATGCACTTGTTCAATCAAAAATGGCATCCTCATATGCAATTTTTTAGGGGGAGAAGTGTGAAAAAGTGAGCTAACAAACAATCACTTGTTGGGCATCTAATGGTGACTACGGAGTTGATCAGGTATCACTTATTTGAGGATTGAAGTGGACTTTCTCAAAGGCGTGATCTTATTCTATCTTGAAGTCGGGGTTGGTTGGATGCATGACTTTCAAAGATAACTTGCTCGTGCTTAAGACTTAAGTTGAAGACTTGGTTTATCTAGTTACCAGCAGTCGGGGTAAATGTTTGACGACCTGGTTAACTAACACTTAAAGGAGTTACGTTGTAGTTCTCAGTGTCACACGCCGATGACGTTGTGGATAATCGCAAGAGGTGTTAATGTCTCATACTTTGGTTGGGTATTGTGTACTTAGAGATTTGCTTGGAGCATTAATTCTCTACACCGTTCTTCCTACTTTAGTGCAAGTTTAAGTCACAAGAATGGGGATTCTTCTTCAGTGTTAAGTTTGGTATATCGGGCTTGCTCCATCAGTTATCATATCAAGTTGCCTACTTGAGGGTTGGTAAAGATAGTCAGAGACAGTTTCGGTAGCGGTTGATTCTCACTTGAGCCAATTTTGTTCTTCTTACAAGATGTCAAGTATAGGTGCATAATATGTGTTGCTGATTCTGAGGTATCAAAACCAGAAAGGGCGAAGGAGATATACATCGGAATGCACAACGAGTACACGTGATGAACTTAATACTTCTTCTTAATTGAAGATACTCCGGGAAGACAAATGTCATAACCGCAGAGAAAATCAGTGTTTTAACTCGTTCCTTTGGTGTATCATTCCAACTACGTGGGGGAAGAGAATGTCAGTTTCTGATGATAAAAGAGGTATACAATTGTATGATGGTTCCTATGGTTAGTCGGTATCCTACTGAAGGAAATGTGAACATCCGGTACTCAGTAGCTTTTATGGTACTGTCTTGGTGCTATCATGTCGACTACATACGGGATGAATTGCTTACACTCGGGACTTAGTTGAACTTGGTGAAACAACTCTCATCTGCGATTTCCTGAAGGGAGAAAGGGGATTTTCGGGTCTTAATTGATCATAATGATGCGTTTTCGACTTCATTTATGGGATTGAGTGTGTACTTAGGGTTCTTGAGCTTCATATAATGAGACTGACTGCATCACTTCAACTACTTGGGGGAAGTGGTCTCTGGATACTGTTGGTATGCGTTTCTTCAGTCTCCAGTGGAAAGTAATGTGTGAAGTATTATTCAAGTGTGAGATGATTCGTTGCTGATCTACTTGATGATCCCCCGATCGAAGAATCTCGACGGTTATTCTTAAAAGGAGCAGCAATATTTAATGGGGTTTGCTATGGTTTTCGCTGTACACTTACCTTTCGTAAGCTTAAAAGAGAGCTTTGAAACAGCTCAAAAGGAAGATTGTCGGTTTGGGAGAAGCTATCAAAGCTTCACATTGAGAAGGCTCAATCTCAGACGATTATTTTGGAGCCTTGAAAGCTTTGGTGGTGAAAGTTTAAGAGATGTTGACCTCAGATTTCTACCATATGCTGAACGTATCCTCATTTTGGTATTCATGTCATCATCGTCTTAAACTGAGTAACATATTTTGTACATATCTTATACCAAACTGTATATAGAAAATATAAAACCAACTAATTGTAAATAGAGAAACTTAACAACAAAAAAAAAAAAAAAAAAAAAAAAAAAAAAAAAAAAAAAAAAAACCATAAAAATTGAAAAAATAGAAAATACAAAAAATAGTTTCACCTAGGCATGTCTTCTGTTTATCGATAACATTTACGGTCTTAGAAATGTCATTCTATAATGACACGAGACTTTAAATGAAGCTCGAGCAGAAGTTAAAATAAATTGTTAAAACATGTCTAAATGGCTTGCTATTACTTTAGATAGCAACCCGCGCCTCATAATGGGGAAAGCACGTCGGCAAAAAGATGGTTGTTCCTCCAACTGGGTGATGTTCACCTGGGCATGGATTACTTTATATTCATGTTTCTTCGATTTGATGTACGTTTCAGTGCATCATTTCTGGTATAAGAAGAGAAGTCTTCTTTACATCGCAAGTACTTTCCAATCTATGATTCTTCAGGAAAGTATTTGTATGAAAACTTGGTGGTACCATGATTTCTAAATATCAATCAGAATTGAATTTTTCAAAAAAAATCTATCACTCAATCAATGACTACAGCTATTCCATTAGAAGACCGGCCATCGATTGAGGGGGAGAGTGATGATTTTCAAAATTCTATATCATCAAAACATGATACTTTGTACCAAATAAGCAGTGAATTTTATAAAACTTGTTGTTATGTGTCAATGTATGATTTTTGTTAAATTCAAAACTTTCATACCTATCATACCTGACACTAACATTCTCCCTCATTGATTGAGGGGGAGCATCGTCATATTCCATTATTAGAATATATGTTAAACCTGACCACATTTTCTCCCAAATTTTCTAAACATATTTAAATCAATTGGGATCACAAATCTCAAATGGTTTGAAATTTTTGATCGGGGGAGAGAATGGGATTTAAATATGAAAATCTGATAAAAATGTGATCTTTTGGACTCAAGTGTAGGCTCTCCCATATGTGCTAAACTCTTTCGTATATCGATGCACATATTGAGGGGGAGCAAATGATTTGTGATGGCAATTGTGAAAGAATACCAAAGACCGACCATTTTACTTTATGTATTGGAGTTATAAAGATGGTAAGGTTAGGTATTAGTTCCCATGATCCAGCCAGAACCGGAGGGATCTTCCCAGGGACAATCCTCTAGTTAGAATAGAAGTCCTTAGGAATGATTAAAAAGGAGAAAAGTGAATAAGGGAAAAGTGCCGACTGAGATGGAGCTAGTACTGGAACAATCCCAACAAGGTGCTAGTAATGAAGTCTCGGTAAGCGCTGAAGGGGTTGAAGAATGAAAAAGAAATGTAAAGATAAAGGGTGAAAAGAAAGAAGCCCTCCTTACACTTTAGACAGAAACCGGGTCAATACATATGCTGTCAGAATCACTTAGTTGATTGCTGACATTGAAGACAAAGTATCATGGACCCAGTGATACGCTGCACAACCCTCCCTAGCCACTCAAGGTCCCTCAAAGGATTCTTGTTTCATTTGTCACGTAGATCAATACATGGCTATCGTTTATCTCACTCCGAGTTAGATGATATTGAAAAGGTGGCAGTCCTCTCCAGCCTTCGATCACTAAATCAAAACATACTATTGAGTCTAGAGCTAAGAGATCATCCATTAATCTCATTAGGACACATTTCCAATATGCTTGCTGTTTCATACACCGTGAAAAGCAAGAAAATATATATGAAGAGTCCTACGCATTATCCTTGTGGTATTGCCAGAACATCCGAGTGATACGTAAAGTATTCGCAATGAAGATGGAAATCCTTCTAGAGCCAACATCAAACAAGCTCTTGGTGGGTGACATGTGAGATCCTTCATGGATCATGCTTGTGACAACTGGAAAGAAACGATGGGGCGATTCTAATTTGAATCAAACTTGTTCGAGGAAATGGATTGACGGATACTTTTGGAAAACCTTTCAATGTGCTCACCAACAAAGTTTCGAGCACATTGATTGTGAAAATTTTCAAACAAAAGTATTTTTGACAGAAAGGTAATTCAATTTATAAAACCCTTGTCGTGTTGCACAAAATGTTTATCCAGTTACACGCAATTGATTTTTTCTAATCAATTTCTCGTCAATCAGTGGGTATTTAATTCACTGATTCACTCTACCGTGTTGCCTTCTTTAAGACGTTCCGGTATGAGAACATGCTTAGTATGATGATTCTGACATTAAGTTGCTGGAAGACTCATTACTACAAGCTGGAAATTCCTGTCAAGGAGAATCTTCTTTAAAAGGGATTCTACCTGATCACAGGTCGGTCTTCACAGAACCGAAGGTTAGATCCAACCACCACATCGAACGAATGACAAAGCCATATTCGTTCTCCAACTTTATTGCTAACTGTTTTATTTCAGATTCATATAAAGATGGCGATGGTGGTTCCTGATTTCAGCAGAAACGTGTCAATCCACACTCCATGCTCACACTTCCAATTCATTATCAAAGACATCATGATAGATGAAAGACCTACAACACAGCTTCTGCAACTCTGATGATAGCTATCATGATCCAGAAAAGTGTGTGCATGCGAGTTCAACGGTCACAAAATATCATATGGAGGCAATACTACAATGGATGAGCTCAGAGATTTACGGTGGCTGATGATCTCAAAGAAGGCTCCAAGATCACAACTTCACATGGAGACGATGTTGCAAGATGATTTGAAGACATATGTTGGATGATAACCTCGAAGATCATCCAAGACAAAAGATCAGTCATCAAAGGTTCACTGCTAAAGGCACAAAGACTTATGACTTTGAAGAATCAAAGACTACGAGCTATGAAGACAAGTTCAGAAGATAAAATGCTAGAATTCGAAATATTATTTCCGGGGTGACCTCCCTTAGGGGGAGATTGTTAGGAATATAAATATTCAGATGAAGGTTCGGTCACCCCGAGTATCTATTTAGCATTTACATAGCTCGTAGGCTTATTATTATTACTAATAGTATTAATATTATTAGCTTAGTCGTATTTATATTTGTGGAGTGGGTCGGGTCTTTACCCACTGTCAGCTCACTCCACAGCCCACTAGGGGCACCAATATGTTGTAACTATAAATACCCCTCTCCACTAGGGAGAGGGTTGGAGCTTCTCATTCACTAATCTAATCTACACACTTTTCTCTCCACACTCTCTCTCTCGAAAAGTTCCCATCTTCTTTATCTCTCTCTCTCTAAGAATTAGATCTAGCATCAATCTTGAGTTTGTGTTATGAATTATAGATCTCTACAACATATGCTGTCAGAATCACTTAGTTGATTGCTGACATTGAAGACAAAGTATCATGGACCCAGTGATACGCTGCACAACCCTCCCTAGCCACTCAAGGTCCCTCAAAGGACTCTTGTTTCACTTGTCACGGAGATCAATACATTTCTATCGTCTCTCTCACTCCGAGTTAGACGATATTGAAAGGTGGCAGTCCTCTCCAGCCTCTAATCAATAAATCTCATCAGGACACACTTCCAATATGCTTGCTGTTTCATACACCGTGAAAAGCAAGAAAATATATATGAAGAGTCCTACGCATTATCCTCGTGGTATTGCCAGAACATCCGAATGATATGTAAAGTATTCACAATGAAGATGGAAATCCTTCTAGAGCCAACATCAAACAAGCTCTTGGTGGGTGACATGTGAGATCCTTCATGGATCAAACTTGTGACAACTGGAAAGAAACGATGGGGCGATTCTCATTTGAATCAAACTTGTTCCAGGAAATGGATTGACAGATGCTTTTGGAAAACCTTTCAATGTGCTCACCAACTGAGTTTCGAGCACATTGATTGTGAAAATTTTCAAACAAAAGTGTTTATGACAGAAATGTGATTCAATGTATAAAACCCTCGTCGTGTTGCATAAAATGTTTATCCAGTGACACGCGAGTGATTTTTTCTTATCAATCAGTGGGTATTCAATTCACTTATTCACTCTACCGTGCTGTCTGCTTTGAGACGTTCCGGTATGAGAACATGCTTAGTAGGGTGATTCCTATGGTAACTCGGATGATTCCCTACAACAAGCTGGAAATTCCTGTCAAGGAGAATTCTCTTTAAAGGGAATTCTACTTGATCACAGGTCGGTCCTCACGGATCCGAAGGTTAATCCAACCATACTGAACGAATGACAAAACCATATTCGTTCACCAACTTTATTGCTAACTGTTTTATTTCATATTCATATAAAGATGGTGATGGTGGTTCCTGATTCCAGCAGAGACATGTCAATCCACACTCCATGCTCACACTTCCAATTCATTATAAAAGACATCATGATAGCTGAAAGACCTACAATACAGCTTCCGCAACTCTGATGATATTTATCATGATCTAGAAAAGTGTGAGCATGCAGTCCTACGGTCACAACAAATCACATTAAGGCAATATTACTACAACAGATGAGCTCAGAGATTTACAGTGGCTGATGATCTCAAACAAGGCTCCAAGATCACAACTTCAAATGGAGACGATGCTGCAACAAGACGACTAGAAGACATATGTTGGATGATGTCATCGAAGAATCTTCAAAGATCATCCAAGACAAAAGATAATTCGTCAAAAGAGTTTACTGCTGAAAGCACAAAGATCAATGACGTTGAAGAATTAAAGACTACGAGCTAAGAAGACAAACACACATGATAGAATGCTAGAAGTCAAAATATTATTTCCGGGGTGACCTCCCTTAGGGGGAGATTGTTAGGAATATAAATATTCATGTGAAGACTCGGTCACCCCGAGTATCTGTTAGCATTAACTAGCTCGTAGAACTATTAGTATTATTATTATTAGCTTAGTTATCATTAGTATTTTTGGAGTGGGTCGGGTCTTTACCCACTGTCAGCTCACTCTATAGCCCACTCAGGGCACATATGTTAGTAAGTATAAATACCCCTTCCCAAACAAGGGAAGGGTTGGAACTTCTTCACAATATCAATCTAATATCTTCACTTTCTCTCTCTAAAGTTCCCAACTCACTTTCTCTCTCTAAAACTCTTGATCTATTCGGCCACTAATCTCATCTAAATATGTGTTACATGTTTGTGAACATCTTACAAGATTTCCAAGTGGGAGCTGTTAGAGTTTGATGGAAAAATATTAATCGTGTATGACTAGATTCGAACTTGGGACCGAGGGATTGCACACTTTATGTATGAATGACTTAGTAAATAATTAATATATATAATTGTTATGTATTTAATTATTTGGACACAGAATGATAACTAACGGACGTTAAGTAATTAACGGAATTGACTAACGACCGTTAAGTAAAGAGTGGAAGGACTATTAGTGAAAATAAAGGCTTGGAAAGTTCTAGAAACCCATTCCATGGGTTAGGCCGATCGGCCTATGGGTGACCCAACCCATTCGGTTGCTAACTTTTGCTCCAAGCTAGGTTTTGCCTATAAATACAAATCAAGGGTTATTAGTTATTTTATCTTGTGCATTGCTATAACCCTAATTTGTGTTTTCTCTCTTCCTTGTTCTTGAAACCGATCGTACAACCTTAGGGTTAGTCGATCCATAGTTTTTCCAAGTAAACAAAATTGTTTTGGTTTTACGTGTTCATTCACTAGCATCAATACTTGATTGGTTATGATACGTGTGTACAAGAGTTCGGTAATAACTTACTTTAGTTATTCATCTTGGATTGTGAAACAAAAGGGTAAGGGGTTTCACGGTAATCCTATTTGTTGATCAAGTGAAGTGAAGAGAAGATTAGATCCTTGTTTAGCTAGGATCAAAAGGTATGTAACCATTTATTATTCGGTAATACTTTATATGTGTTAAATATTCGATCTTGCTTCCGCTATACGTGCTTTGATGTGTTTATTTATTTAGTTAATTGTCAAGTTATTTAAATTCAACAAGTTTGAGCTTAAATACTAAGTTCTGTGTTTACCGAAATGTGAAATTTAAATCGAAATAAACTTGCATTTTGTAAATACTTATCTCTAATACTTATTAAGAGTGTATTTTCGTTATGGAAACATAAAATGACTTAAAATTGTAATATGTATTAATGGGTTGTATGCACGTAATTAAAAATGGTAACAACATTTGCCAATAAATTAATATTTTAAATATTATTTAATTTTTAATGTTTTATCATTTTTTGTTTCTAGCTTAAATTATTTTTTTTTCGCAATTACTACAAATTGAACCCGTAAGTTTTGCATCACGGGTCAAACCAAAATTACGATTTCGCAAGTATAATTATTTGCCATTATACGTTGTCGCTTTGCACGAGTATTCGTCTAGTGGATAAACTTATGCATCTATGTAGTAACTTTTGGTATTTGTAGCTTCTTTAATAGAATAGCATATAGTAAAATTTCACAGCAACGTGCGGGTTTTATTATACATTAAATACTTATTTGTATACGTGCTTATATTTATATATTGTGTCCTTAACAATGACGGAGTGGTTCAAAATGATAGATATATTGTCTTGCCTTAGGCTATCCACAATGGCTATCCACAATCGACTTGAAAATATCGATCGATCAAACCAAGCGACCGATCTTCAAATCGGTCGAGTGGAATGTGGAGTGTAGGTCGAATATCGGTTGACTATAAACCAAAACAAACATCGGTCACAACTTCACAAAGAAGGCTCCAATATCACAACTTCACATGGAGACGATGCTGCAACAAGATGACTAGAAGACATATGTTGGATGATATCATCGAAGAATCTTCAAAGATCATCCAAGACAAAAGATAAGTCGTCAAAAGAGTTTACTGCTGAAAGCACAAAGATCAATGACGTTGAAGAATCAAAGACTACGAGCTAAGAAGACAAACACACATGATAGAATGCTAGAAGTCAAAATATTATTTTCGGGTTGACCTCCCTTAGGGGGAGACTGTTAGGAATATAAATATTCATGTGAAGACTCGGTCACCCCGAGTATCTGTTAGCATTAACTAGCTCATAGAACTATTAGTATTATTATTATTAGTTTAGTTATCATTAGTATTTGTGGAGTGAGTCGGGTCTTTACCCACTGTCAGCTCACTCTATAGCCCACTCAGGGCACATATGTTAGTAAGTATAAATACCCCTTCCCACACAAGGGAAGGGTTGGAACTTCTTCACAATATCAATCTAATATCTTCACTTTCTCTCTCTAAAGTTCCCAACTCACTTTCTCTCTTTAAAACTCTTGATCTATTCGGCCACTAATCTCATCTAAATGTGTGTTACATGTTTGTGAACATCTTACAAGATTTTCAAGTGGGAGCTGTTAGAGTTTGATGGAAAAATATTAATCGTGTATGACTAGATTCGAACTTGGGACCGAGGGATTGCACACTTTACGTATGAATGATCAAGTAAATAATTAATATATATATAATTGTTATGTATTTAATTATTTGGACACGGAATGATAACTAACGGACGTTAAATAATTAACAGAATTGACTAACGACCGTTAAGTAAATAGTGGAAGGACTATTAGTGAAAATAGAGGCTTGGAAAGTTCTAGAAACCCATTCCATGGGTTAGGCCGATCGGCCTATGGGTGAGCCAACCCATTCGGTTGCTAACTTTTGCTCCAAGCTAGGTTTTGCCTATAAATACAAATCAAGGGTTATTAGTTATTTTACCTTGTGCATTGCTATAACCCTAATTTGTGTTTTCTCTCTTCCTTGTTCTTGAAACCGATCGTACAACCTTAGGGTTAGTCGATCCATAGTTTTTCCAAGTAAACAAAATTGTTTTGGTTTTACGTGTTCATTCACTAGCATCAATACTTGATTGGTTATAGTACGTGTGTACAAGAGTTCGGTAATAACTTACTTTAGTTATTCATCTTGGATTTTGAAACAAAAGGGTAAGGGGTTTCACGGTAATCCTATTTGTTGATCAAGTGAAGTTAAGAGAAGATTAGATCCTTGTTTAGCTAGGATCAAAAGGTATGTAACCATTTATTATTCGGTAATACTTTATACGTGTTAAATATTCGATCTTGCTTCCGCTATACGTGCTTTGATGTGTTTATTTATTTAGTTAATTGTCAAGTTATTTAAATTCAACAAGTTTGAGCTTAAATACTAAGTTCTGTGTTTACCGAAATGTGAAATTTAAATCGAAATAAACTTGCATTTTGTAAATACTTATCTCTAATACTTATTAAGAGTGTATTTTCGTTATTGAAACTTAAAATGACTTAAAATTGTAATGTATATTAATGGGTTGTCTGCACGTAATTAAAAATGGTAACAACATTTGCCAATAAATTAATATTTTAAATATTATTTAATTTTTAATGTTTTATCATTTTTTGTTTATAGCTTAAATATTTTTTTTTCGCAATTACTACAAATTGAACCCGTAAGTTTTGCATCAAGGGTCAAACCAAAATTACGATTTCGCAAGTATAATTATTTGCCATTATACGTTGTCGCTTTGCACGAGTATTCGTCTAGTGGATAAACATATGCATCTCTGTAGTAACTTTTGGTATTTGTAGCTTCTTTAGTAGAATAGCAAATAGTAAAATTTCACAGTAACGCGCGGGTTTTATTATACATTAAATACTTATTTGTATACATGCTTATATTTATATATTGTGTCCTTAACAATGACGGAGTGGTTCAAAATGATAGATATATTGTCTGGCCTTAGGCTATCCACAATGGCTATCCACAATCGACTGGAAAATATCGATCGATCAAACCAAGCGACCGATCTTCAAATCGGTCGAGTGAGATGTGGAGTTTAGGTCGAATATCGATTGACTATAAACCAAAACAAACATCGGTCTAAAATTCGACCGAGTTTTAAATGCTTCCAACCATATATCCGTTGCAATTTAAAAAAAAAAAAAAAAAAAAAAACAACACAACAACAACAACAACAACTTTTTCAACCTTATAAATACCAACCTTAAACACACAATTTCAAACAAAATTCAAACAATTTCTCATCCATATTCAACTTCTCATCCATAAACAACTTCTCATCACGTCAAAGAAAAATACTCCCACATCAAAAGACCGACGATCCCGACTACCCCAAAATGCCCCGAATTTGAATTTCTCGCCGGAAAACAACTTTGAACTAACTGGCATAACACCACCACAACATCGGGGTATTCGATTTCGTGCACCCTCTTTTGAATATCCATCACGACTACCACAACCTAACCAAAATCAAAACCCATTTTACGTTAATCGTCTATATGTTACACTGTATTTTCCTAATATGGATTATCACCAAGAACCAAGTGGGTCGTCGTATCGGCCTAACATGGATTTCTTGCATTCTTCCCAACCGTATGAAGATTATTCCACGCTTCGGGGTGTTAATCTTGATATGGATTTAGAGGATTTTATGCCAGACCATTCGACGCCACAATATCCGAGTCAAGATGCGTTGATGGGGCAAGGTTCGGGTCACGGTTCTTACCATGGTTTGTATCACGGTTCTTTCCCTGTTGAAGACGATGACGATGTCGCAGAGACATCACCCATCAAACCAAGGACCGCTTCGCGACGTGCTACAAAGGCGAAGGACAAAGGCAAGAAAGCCGAACCGGCCAAAAAACAGGCACCATGGACAAAGGTGGAAGAGATCGCGCTTTGTAGAGCTTGGGTTTATGTGTGGGAAAATTCCAAACGAGGAAACGCTATTAACAGGCACCGCTTTTGGGAGGAGGTGATAGAGTATTTTCATAATGAAACCGGTTCATTAAGAACCTACGACTCTATCAACAGCAAATGGAAGAATATGATTCGGTGTAGGGTTGGAAATATTTGTGCTATCATGGATAATATCAAGAATAACCATGGTAGTGGTGAGAATGATGCTGATGATAGGGAAAAAGCTTTGAGAGAATACCGTGTGATTTACGGTCATGATTTCAACTTGGAGGAATGTTAAAAAATTTTGAGGCATCATGTCGCTTGGAAAATGGAGGTGCCTGCTTACCAATCGAATAGTCGGAAGAAATCATAGGGCTCTACAACAACCTCGGGGTCAACAAAAGGTCCCTTGAATTTTCAAGACGTGGATGATTATGAAAATAAAGACGATACTAGAGAATCACGACCAGAAGGTGGTCGTGACGCAGCCAGGAAGAAATCATCGTCCTTCTCTCGTGATCCACCATCATCGTGGACAGCTTCGCTAACCAAGACCTTCTTCAAATTGAAGCCGTCAAAAGAGGGAAAAAAGAAGGACATTGAAGATGAGTATCTGAAGATGAAGCTAGAAGAGCTAGCCATAAAAAGAGAGAAAATGGAACTCCAACGAAAACAAGTCGAAATCATGGACATAACAAAACGGGAGCAAGATTTGATCTTCTACTACTCAAAAATCGACCCAACTTTGCCCGAACGGCACCAAAATCATCTTACGCAGCTTAAGGCATCAATCAAAGCTCGCTACAACTTAGATGATTAGTTTACGTTTGTAATCGCTATCGTATTTTTAATTTAGTATTGTAATTTTTTTTATTTTTAATGAATTTAAGTTTTTTTTTATTAAATGTTTGATTAAAAAAAAAAAAAAAAAAAAAAAAAAAAAAAAAAAAAGTCGGTCATCGACTGTGGCACTTTGGTCATGTCTGTTCGCCGGAGAGAGAAAGCTGATGTGGTAGCCGGTGACCCAGGTTACTTTGATCATCGACTGTGTCCGGCCTTAGGCATTCGTGTATTTTAGTGGACTAAATATCCAACCACACAACTCAATAATACCGCAAATAAATAAGTCAAATGCTCAAAAAGGCAAGAAGAATGCAAAAAATCACATTAAAAATCTCTTTTTGGTAATGAATAATTAACCAATCCGATTGTTAAAAGCTAATGATTATTTCTGACTACAGCTATTTTTAGTGTACAAAACTAATATTTAAGATCATTTGAGGACCAAACTTTTTTTACATACTAAGGGACTAATCTCCACCCTCCATCTTTATTTGATCTAATGGATGAGATTAATCCCAACAATTTAAAAAACCCACTTTCATCCTTTTTTTTCAAATATTAATATCTTTCAAACCGTTAATCGTTAAGCGAAAAAAAATATGCCATTACGACGAGCATTTAATTATCTTTCTATAGATAGGCAATTTGATATATTTTCGACATTTTTTTTTTCTTCATTTTTTTACGTTTTTTTTCGTGGCCGAAAAAATCATATATGATATATATGATATATCATATATGATATTACATATAATATCATATATGACATTACATATCATATATGATATTATATGTAATATCATATATGATATATCATATATATCATATATGATATGTAATATCATATATGATTTTTTCGGCTACGAAAAAAAACGTGAAAAAAATGAATTTTTTTTTTTTGTCGAAAGTATATCAAAATGCCCGTCTATAGAAAGATAATTAAATGTTTGTCGCGATGGTGTAATTATTTTCGCTTAACGATTAACGGTTTAAGAGATATTTAAATTATAAAAAATGGGTGAAATATTAAATGCTTTTAATCTCAACCATTGATTTCTTTTTAGATGGATGGTGGGGATGAGTCCCTTGGTATGTGAGGAATGTTTGGTTTCTAAAATAACTCGACTCCAAAACTAATATGCAAAATAGCATGTACATGAAAACGAATTTTAAAAATTAGATTAAACGAACAAAATACATGTTCATTTAAAAATAACAATATCTAATTAAGTGTTCACCGAATAACAATTTGATAACATTAATAACGAGAAAGTTATATTTTTTTTTGAACTATGGATAATATAAAAAAAAAAAAAAAAAAAAAAAAAAAAAAAAAAAAAAAAACACTCTAGCATGGAGCTAGAGAAACAATTACAAAGGGTGGTTTAACCAAGAGTTCCAACAATAAACTTTATAACCACTACATTTAAGCTAAGAAAAAAAAAAGGCGAATGTTATCCAAAATATCACATTTCCTCATAGCATGAGAGTTAAATGTGACACAATTTCGATAACGCCACAACATCTACAAAGTCGATGCAGTAATAACATACACTCGATCTTTTGAATCATTTGAGGCTCTCCATTCTTCTACCCACATGAAACCATTCGGAGCAAGAAGAAAATGATGGCATAGTGATATCGATCCACACGCGAATCAACTTCCAAATGGCAATAGCCGTATCACATCCAAAGAAAATGTGGTCGTTAGATTCCACTCCCACATTGCAAGAAGGGCACGTAATAGACGGAATCTCTAAGCCCCGAATAGATAAATTCAAACGATTTGGTAATCTATCCAAAATAAGACGCTATATAAATATGTTTACCTTTCGGGGCAAAAACTTGTTCCATCTAGTGTTTGGACTTAACGAAAGTAGAAGACAATTATCGATGTGGTTTCTCGTGGCGTTCACCGAAAAAATGCCATCCGGGTCAATATCCCAGTGCCAAGAATCAGGATGATTACTCAGGCTAACATTTCCTATCTCAGCCACCATAGACAACAAAGCTTGTTCATTTCGAGCCCCTAAGTTTTGTCTAGTCCAAATCCACGACCAAGAACCATCTGAAATCCTCTCGCTTATAACGCAGTTTGCGTTAGAATCAAAATGGAACAATATATTATATCTTAAGTGCAGCGGACCATTTCCTACCCAATTATCCATAAAAAAACGAACCGAAGAACCACAACCCACCTTACGACGTAACGTAGAAATAGGGATAATATCTCTCGCATGTAATTGAGAATACGAGCCCACTATTTTCTCCCACATTCCTTTTGTTTTGCTGTAATACCCCCAAATCAGAATGCAGCGGAAGAGATATCGGGGTGCTACTTATTGGGATCACAACATAAGTAATAGAGAACGGATTATCTAATCCGTTTTAAAGTTACATTAATTAAAACATAAGTTTTACATAATTATGAAATGCGGAATACAAGGCCCATAATAGTTTTTAAGTTGTCCCATAGTACAAAAAAATTGGTCATGAGTGTTATGTGTACACTCCAAAAGTGCGCATATGCCCCTGCCAAGCGCTGCCTTGCATCATCATACATTAAACAATTAAACACCTGAGAAAAACATGCTAAAAAGTCAGCAAAAAGCTGGTGAGTTCATAGGTTTACATAAAGCAGTAAGTTGGACCAATAAGTTTACAAGTTAACCTTATAATGTGCATAATGTTATACGAAAGTCTACTACGCTGCGCTAAGTTCCATGTTACCGAAGCTACAAAAGTGTGCATGATATGAGTTCATGTAATAATAATAAGGCCCGACAAGTGTTATATCCCATGACACTTGTAATTCGACATGGTATACATCCGTTTGTCTTATCTGGACAGTTGGCTCTCCAACACGGATGGAGGTGTCACCCTCAATAGATCTATTTATATCACTCGTGCTTCCCAACGGGAACTAACGGTACATGAGTACGGGCATAATTAGGATACAGTACTTAGGCTAACACGTAATAGTTTTTCAAACAAAAGTATTGTTCAAATGGTCCATAAAAGCAAGCATGTTTCTCACCCCAAGTTTGCAAAGCAAATACGAGTTAAAAGTGGGGCTACGAACTCACCTCAGAAATAAGTCCTCTGAAATGAAAAGTCAAGAAGCAAAAGTGTACGACACCGACACGCGACCTAAATTAGTATGGCAATTCTTAGTTTACAGTTTTGTGTACTCACGACGCGAAGTGTTTAAATAAATTTAAGTGTTTGCAAGTGGTTGTGTTTAATGTTGCTTGTGTGGCAGAGTTTGCGTTTAAATCATTTCAAAGTGTTTGTAAGTTTCGGCTCTTGGACAAGTGTACAATTATATATAAGAGTATATAAAAGTATTCGTGACGAGTAAGTTTCCGGTTCGGTCATAACCGGAAAACCATGTACGAAAAGTATTCACAATAAAAGTGTTTGTGAAAAATTATATGTTGTTGGTACGATAATAATAAATAATTTATGTTAAGTATTTATATCTATAACATTAAGTGATACGATATGTATATATATAAATGAATGTGTTTATATATAGAGTTAGTGGATGATAAGTTAGAAAATATTTATATTAATTTTTGTTATAAATATTTTCTTGCTATTTTAAATCTTCGTCTTTTAGTCGGGTTTTAGAACTACATATATTAATTTGACAAAAATATGGACAAAATGTGTTGAAAAATATTGGTTTTGACATTTTTATTATTAGTTATAAAAATGTACTAAATCGGGTCTGGAAATATTAGCTAAAATGATAAATAAAAGAAAAATATCAAAAATGTCAATTACGGGATTCGAACTCGCGACCTCTCGTTTAAAAACCGTCATGTTACCCGGCAGGCTAAGCCCTTATTCAATTATAAACTACATCTGTTTTGATCTTATCATAGTTTTAGTCCAATAAAATATAACAGTTTGCTTAAAGAAAATAAAACCACAAAGAGAGTTTTATGTTTTTCCTTAGGTTAAAAAAATGTGCTAGCCTCATCCTTTTATAGCAAAAATCAATTATAGTCTTTTGATTAAATTACTCAAGCTAGTACCTAAGTTGGTAAAAATTTTCAAAAGTGTATGGTGTGGGTGATGGCATACGTCTCAAATCAAGGAAAAAAAGAAACACCATGCTTGGTGTAAGATCTTGTCAAAAAAGATCTAGCTTATTCATTCAATTTATTTGTTATTTTAGGGAATTAAATTAGCTAAAAATAAGTTGTAGAGAAATAGTAGGATAAAGTGTAAAATTTTTGTAAATGTAGTGAGTATAAGTATTGGGTACTTAAAATAGGTATCGTTTAATAACGAGGTATGTTACCCGCGCGTTGCGGCGGGGTATTTGTACATGCAAGTTAGCGTAAAAAAATTGTAAAAAAGATGGGCAAAATTTCTCTTTCGATAATAAATGGCTAATTTACGTCAACGCACATTCCTCGTTTGCTGATACAAAAAAGGAAATCAAGGACCGGTATAATTTAGATCCTAAAGAATACCAAATGGAGTTTGATAATTGTAAAAACTCAAAATTAATATAATCCGAAATGACTAAAATACCCTCTGAATTTGAACTTTTAAGAACTTATGAAAATATGTAAGTAACCTCATTTGAACATAACCTAAGTTACGAAACATATCAAGTTAATATAAACTATATATTATGTAAATAATATGTACGAATAAAATCTCTCCATCGAACACTAATCTATTCGACCCATTTGATGTGTTTTATACACAAGACTTTTCGGCCCAAAGAATTGGAAACAAGAAGAGATAATTAAGAGTTACTAAGCCCATTATGAAGATCCAAAATAAACCCATACACACCTTATTTGGCCCATCTAGAAAAGTCGGTATTTTTTTTTTCTTAAAACCGATCATCACACAACAAATAAACAAAAAACCCTAACTCTCTAAAAGTGTCGGCTCCCTCCTTCTTTTGCTGCTACTGTCGATCTTCTGCTGCAGCCAAAGGAAGTTTTTTGTGTGTTCTTGTTCAATCTATATCAAGGTAACTTTGTTCTTGTCACAAATCATCCATTCGAATTGTTCCTAAACCCTAAATCGACCATTTGTTCCTTGTTTTGCTGCTGTACGAATCAAAGGAGAAGAAGGAAGGATTCTTGGTGATTAAATCTTGTGTTGTTCGTGTTCTTCGTCGTGTCTTCAAGGGTATTCGTATCACTCCTCTTTGTTTAATCCTTATTCGTGTTCTTGTAAATATATGTCACATAAAATCATGATCAAAAACCCTAAAATCTTTTATGTATAAATCGAACCAGAGGTATATATGAAGAATTTATTCGATTTGATTATGTTAAGACCTGTTATAATCGACCTAAAAATGTTATGGACTCATCTATAATCGTTTTGTGTTAAGAACTAAGGATTGGAATGATGAAAACCTAATTGAATACATGATATTATAAGAACTGCTACTGGTCTGGAAAAAGGTCCAACTTAAATCGAATGTATCTAATTGATGTGAACGTGTTTTTGGGTGTTTTCAGAGTCTAAAACTAAGTTCAATGAAATAGCTACCTGGGAAAATTAATCTTGTAATTTTTGGAGGCCTGGAAGGTTACTTTTTGATTTTTAGAAAATTAAGTGTCAAATCGAATTCGTATGTCTGGAAAAATAGTCCGTATTTTCCATTTTTCATTTTCAAACCATAAAGAATTAGAAGGTTTCCTTTGAACTGAGTAATATATGATGTGTCTATTAGTTACTAAAATTTTTCTAGATTTTTATAAATTTTCTAGATGGGGAAAAGAAATAGAAACTTTTCGAATGTTTTATCAGATACGATTCGGGGACATGTTGTGGAAATGGATTTTTCATTCGTATTTAGACTAGCTAATAAAATCTGGAAAATTTTTATAAAATACTTAAGGCATTGAGGTATCTGTGGTAATTTTTGGGAATTTTATTTCGGAGTACTTATATGGTTAATAAATTCGACTAAACAGGACCAGTTCATGTGTAAAATTTGTAAAAAGTGTAAAAGGGGTTTTAAAAGGTGAAATGTGTTTATTTTCTAAACTAAAGGGTCTAAATTGTCATTTTTCTAAAACTAAGGGACTTAAATGATGAAAACATGTAACTTGATAATGTTTACATTTTACACCCTAATCTTATCATAATGACACTATTAACCCTAAACTTGTTATAATTGTATAATAAACCCTAAACTTATATAACCAACATTATGAACCTTGAACTATTAACTTGTCACATTTGGATACTTAACTCTGAATGCTTCTTAAAAATGGAAACTTACTAATTGAGGAAACCTGCTATAAATGGAAAGTTACTAAAAATGGAAAGCCGACTAAAATGAGAAATCCTGTTTGAAGAAGATATTAATAATAAGACGACCATGTATTCGTGTAGATCCGCTGAAGATGGAGTTGTTTCCGATCTTTATATTTCTAGATATGTTTGCACTTGCGGTATAAGGTACAGATATTCTGCCCTTTTCAGTAAGGTGCCTTTTTTTTCTTTTGATTCGTTGATATTGATTCGTATTAGGGTTTTCCTAAGCCATTGCTATGTTCCCTATTCTTTGATCCCTTTGACTTTGATTAGATATGTACCCTTTGCCATGAACCTTTGATATTTGGACTTAGACTATTTGGACCTTTGCTTTGATCTAGACTTTTGACCTTTCAGTTTGATACCCGAGCCAAGTTCGTTTTCTAGCCATGAAGGTAACGTGGCTGTGTCATTGATGCACCAATGGCATAACTTTAGTGTGGTTGAGTGATGTTCCACACCGTCCTCATATTGTTCGTAACGTGCACATTATATTTATTATTGGCCTATATTATTGTTCGGGGGGCGTATGGATGCATCCTAGGTTCGTGTCCGTGTTCGTGGACTTAACATGATTTGATATTATATATTGTTCGGTGACTGATGCTGGGTGCAATCCACGTCTTTCACAAGTTCGGGAGCTAGCTACTCCATTTGAAGAATGAGGACACCCCTCATATTATCTGATTATCTGAGAGGTCTCCCCTCTATATGATTATGAAGACATGGTTACTATATTTGGTTTGTGTTCGGGCTCGTGGTGGATTACTGACCTTCCCCTTTCCCTTTCTTACTTTGTACCTTTGTCTATACCTTATGTTATTCCATTGCACTATACCATATATGTTCGTTTCCTTTTGCTTTCGTTTTCGTTTATATATATATGTTCACTGGGTTTTTTAAGCTCAGCCGCATTTCTTTTCCTGCGGCAGGTTTAGTAGGGAGCTGGGAATGAGTGGAGAGTATCTTGGACTTAGAAGACTTGATAGTTATTCTGGATTAGAGTTGATTAGAAGATACTATATTTTTAGAATTTGTATTCGCATTTGTAACCTTGTAATTTCAGTATTTCATTTGTAACCTTTGAGATTCTTGTATTACTGTAAATGTATGCTTTGTTTTGATCTGATATGAAACCATTTTGTGATATCTTGGCAAGTGCCTTTGCGAGCAGTTTTACATGTGATAAGCCAGAAGATTTTAAGAACTCTGCTGCAGCAGCCTTGAAAACAGGAATAACACTGTCGGAAACTGAATTTATTGCCTCTGCAGCATCCTATGCAAGATACCTTATAAATTAAATGTAGCACTGGTGTCAAAATAATAAATAAATAATGCAAAGACAGCACCTCTTTGATCAGCTGTCAATGCAAGACCTTCAATTGACTCCACTTTGTCTTCAGGTACAAATCTCCTCAATACACCATAAGCAAATCTGAAAATATTTATATGAAAATCGATTTAAGGATGAAGAACAGAAAGTCACGTATACACATCGTATGGTAGATAAGAAAGTTCTAAAATGCTTGAAGAGCTTACAATGGTGTGTAAGAGGGTCTTCCAGCCTCGAGAAGTAGTGTTACGTTGCCTAACAGTCACCATTAACAGAGACGATGTATCATGGGAAAAAAAAGTGACCATTAATCCAGTCTTTAGCAACAAACTTAAACGAATGAAAATAAATTTGAACGATATAAGAATCCATGTATTCTAAAGTATTAATAGACATCACCTTGAGTTACACGACATTCAACTGCGCAACGCTAATCATGAGCAGGTAAAATGGTTTGTACGGTATCTGCAATAGCAGGTGAACCTTCAAGACCATGCAAAAGCAGGCAAAAATGTTTATAAGGCTCAGACAGGGTGGGAATCGAAAAAAGCGTAAAGATCCAAGATGGCTGCAAATCTACTGATTTGCCCCGCCAACATGCGGACAAACACAACTTTAGTCATATCCGCAGAGATTCATCGCAATTTTTGATAATCAGTACTGCCACGATTCTCATTATACATAACATCAAAAGCGGAGTGGAACAATGAGCCAGAACATCCGCCATAGCTGCAACTTTAGTAAGTTGCCATGGCAAGATGCAAACGACCTCATCTATAGTCCTCCCCACCCCTAGATTCATCATTGCCTCATGAAACCGCAAATTACCCGGGGCAGACCTGTTATGGGCCCAGACTGAGAACGTGTTATTGAGCCGCTGTGGCTGCAAACATCACTTTTGTGATGCTGCCCCGCCAACATACGCGGAATGTCACAATACAAGTTCTCAAAATCTGTACACAATAACAAAGAATTAAAGAAAATATGAGATGATGTGAAAGGAGAGTTTGTCCACCAAAAGATAGAAGGTAGCCTCTGCCTCACTTTGACATTTTTAGCCAATCGTGCAATATCTGTAAGAAGAAAACCAGAATATGAGGCCAAATCATTGGATCTTATTCAGGATAATCTAAAGGTCCTAAGAATATGAGGCTAAAGTTTGGATCGGGCAATCATTGTAAATTTGCAATCGATAAGACTCAAGTGTGCTATCTTGTTTTATCTGGTTCCAAGTGTTACGATCTAAAGCACCACAAAATCTACCGTAATTTATAAGTTCATAAAACTGGCCACATGCACAAAAGCATTCCAGCCATTCGAATATAAGAGAGTTTGACTTTATACTAACCAAGATTCCCTATTTTGTACATCAAATATAGATATATATTCCTCAAATTTTCAAGCAGCGTAAAACAGGACATTAGATTTCATATCGACTACCAGAAATTGGAAACTATAATTTGTCAGAATATATACCTTGTATAAGCACATCTCATGTATGTTACAGCAGTGGCTATAATCCTGAAATTTCAAATTAAGCCAATAAGAACTCATATTAATGCAATAAGAACTCATATGACAATTCACAACAACCTGTCAAGTAATAACATTCAATATTTGATAATCAGTACTGGCACCATTCTCATTATACATAACATCAAAAGCGGAGCGGAACGATGAGGTAGAACATCGGCCATGGCTGCAACTTTAGTAACTTGCCACGCAAGATGCAAACGACCTCATCTATAGTCCTCCCCACCCCTAGACTCATCATTGCCTCGCGAAACCGAGTTATCGACCCGCCGTGGCTGCAAACATCACTTTTGTGGTGCTGCCCCGCCAACATACGCGGAATGTCACAATACCAGTTCCCAAAATCTGCACACAATAACAAAGAATTAAAGAAAATATGAAAGGAGAGTTTGTCCATCAAAAGATAGAAGGTAACCTTTGCCTCACTTTGACATTCTGAGCCAATCGTGCAATATCTGTAAGAAGAAAACCAGAATATGAGGCCAAATCTTTGGATCTTATTCAGGATAATCTAAAGGTCCTAAGAATATGAGGCTGAACTTTGGATCCGGCAATTATTGTAAATTTGCAATCAGTAAAACTCAAGTGTGCTATCATGTTTTATCTGCTTTCTGCGGATATGACTAAAGCTGTGATTGTCCACATGTTGGCGGGGCAAATCAGTATATTTTTAGAAGTTTTCTAATAAGCACGTCATTTAAAATTGCTTATTTAAGATAGAATTGATATGGGTATCTGACCATAACCTCTAACAAAAGTACTCGATTGAAAATTTTTAACAAAATTGTTATTTAATTCCAAATTTATGGCAGACCATCCTTACTTCATATAAACTGAATACAAATGAATATCCACATAATAAAATCATATAAACTGCAGAAATCCCATTAAGTTTTGAGTACAAACCACTAAAATTAGCATAAATGACCTGTTTATTTCCATGTCTTTGGAAATGCTAGGAAACCTACCAAGCCGAGCAGTTGCATTTGCAGCCGGCACTGGTGGTTCACCAACAGCCTCATGCCAATGGCATGTGCCATTGTGTGCTGTTTCTCATCCTCACTTTCATCCAGCAGCTTATGTTTAGGACCTGAAACAACATTTTTCTTATATTATGGTATAAGTTAAATAGTATGAAATCTATTTATAACTAATGACGATGGTATCATGTTCCATATTTGCCTTTCCGAAAATGAGAAAGATGAAGACCTGAAAAGCTTACCTTGTGGTGAAAATTGATCATCATAGTCCAAGTTGCCCACCATGGCTGCAAATCAATTGACTTGCCCCGCCAAGATATGGACTAACTAAGAATTACCAACTTTTACTGCATAACATAATGAAATAACAATAACTTGGCTATCCACGCTGTTCAACGAAAGACAGTACTGGTTAGAAAGAGAGACGGTTGCATAATAATGCCATCCAATCCTTGTCCAGCCAACATACATATTCAGTTATGCCCACCATGGCTGCAAATCCACTGATTTGCCCCGCCAAGATATGGACTAACTAACAATTAACAACTATTGGTTAGAAACAAAGACGGTTGCATAATAATGCCGTCCAGTCTTTGCCCAGCCAACATACATATTCGGTTATGCCTCAATATCAAAAACATATTCAGTTACACCCACAAATAACACAAACAAAATCAGACCTCAATATCACAAACAAAAGCAAAAACCTTTAGCAAAAATAAAGCCCAAGGAAATCAGAGCTTAACAAAAAATCTAAATAAACAAATAACAACATCAGAAATCTGAATCTTAAACGACAAAAGTAAACATTTGATGTGTTTCAAGGGATATACCCGTTAGGAGTCCAAGTTTTAAAATTTATAACACGATTTACCAAAGATTCAAACGAAACACATACGAGCAAGTATACTCGTCCGTATGTAGTAAGAGATAATTGAGGTAAGCCGAGGTCGTTCACTAGGATTTGTTTTGTTTGTGTGATGTGAATTTTTGCAAATAAATAGCAATCCAACTAGCAATACTAATTAGCAAGCAAATAAAGATGATGTAAATTCAATAATTTAAAGACTACACTTTCCTAGACTAGTTTGCACAATTCCTTTGACATGATTATGACATTGGTTCCATTTGATTATGACCAACAAATTAGACGGTGTTCTAATTCGATTAGTGGTGTACTAACTATATTGTTTCAAATACTTTCAATCCTCGTCAAGATTTAGGGATTATAAAAACAATATTTAAGAATTGATCAATCCAAGATTAACACAACTCAATTCCCCAATTCACTTTCGTTTCACAAATAATTGACAACCACACTATTTAGCTTTCCAAGTTAAATTAAGTTTCTTATGAAATGGTCAATACATAAGGTAAAACCCTCATAGAAAAAGGTTTACAACCAACTTACTAACAATGTCTTTTTCAACCCAGTACATCATTAGAAATTACCCAAACTTAATAACTCTTTGGTGGAGAAAACTTAAGATAGCACAATTCGTTCTTAGTGTTAACTTTTCTTTTATATTAGAACCAATAAGTCATAACCAATCAAGTGAACCATAATTCAAACATCATCTAGGCAAGTGCATAAGGCACTTAGCCACTCATGGTAAACAAAGTAATAATCATAAGAAATTGATAACTAGTAAACATGATTGAATAGTCTTACAAAATGTTGTAATGATGATTACAAATAATGAAGAACACTTGTGAAATAATCAACAACGATCCTTAAGTAATTGAAGTAATGATTGATGAGATTTTAGCCTTCTTGTTCCTGCGTTTTCCTCCTCTTGTCGCCCACTTATAAGAGAGAAATGTGACAGAATTTTGTGGTAGTTTGTTGTATCTTGATTATCACTTTCTCTTGTTTCTTTCTTCATGTATATATGGAGACTTCCCCTTACCCAACAAGAAAACAACTTGGGCTCCAAGTGTCATAATGATGCAGGAACTTTAGTGATTAGAAGTTAATGATTGGTCTTGGTGTTAATGATGCTTAAAATGAAGAATAAATGCAACTGTTCATATCATTTTTTCTGCATACCTCAGGTATGAAAATGTAGACCCTGGGTATGGATGGCTATACCTCAGGCAGGAATTCTAATACCTCAGGTATGAGCTCCCCTTCTTGAAACCTTGGGTATAGAAACTGAAACCTTGGGTATAGACCAAGTCTTGCACATAACTTTCAACTCAAAGCTAGCATATAATTCCCACTTGTGACACACTTCTTGACACTAATTCTTGACTTCATTTCCACATCTTTCTCTTGAACTTGAACATAATCATAGCATGAATCTTTGTCTTGAACGAAAAACTTTACTTCGCGCATATTTACTTGATTTTTTCGACTTTTCTTCATCTTTTCCTCTATTTCCTTCGACATAGTTGTACCTGAACCTAAACACATCTTTTGCACCTTTTAAGTGTAGTATGTTCATAAATACAACCAAATAACATGCATAATCATAAGAATAATGCTATAAAAACATGTTCAAAATGAGCGTTATCAAATCCCCCACACTTACACTTTGCTTGCCCCCAAGCAAATCTAGCTTTTAAGAAAATCCATATGATAAAAACGAGATGCAAATCTATCTAGCACAAGTACAAGATAAGATCCATCTATATAGCTTTATAAATGAAAAGATGAGATGTTTTGACAATACCTTAATGATTCTCTTACCTGATAACATATTAAGACACCTCACGAAAGGAATATGAAGTATGATTCACTCAACACTCATTTGTAGCGATTGGAAAATATAATATAATCACACTCTTTGCGCAGATATAATCCAAATATTACCATAGGCTTGTACAAGAAACAAAACTCAACCGACGTGGCGTAAGCACCAAATGTAAACATCTAAGAGGACTTTTATTTGGGTTTAAGGTTTCAAGGGTGATATAAGACTATTGTGTCACTATCTCATGTAAAACATAATAGCTCGCTAACAACGAAGTCTCGAATTATCAAATAACGGATGGTCTCTAAGGATAACCTTAGATCGCTAACAACGCTATCCCATTCCTCAAGAAATCGGATGGTCACCACATGTCGTTACACTCGATAACTTCACAAAGTCAAAAGGGGTAAGGATAAGACATGGGATATATATATATATATATATATATATATATTTGGTTTTAATATTAAAAAAAACTTTACAAATAGCCAAAGTCTCCAACCAAGTGCTACTAGCTACATCAACCACTTTTCTTTGATCTTGAGATTCTTCCTGGATATCATACATTCATAGCTCATTGGCTACTTATTCTTTTTCTCTCTTTTTTTTTTTTTTTTTTTTTTTTTTTTTTTTTTTTTTTTTTTTTTTTTTGGTTACAATATATAATCCATGAGATTATCATGAAGTTCGCAACTTTCTCATTTTCAAGGATTCCCACATAACAACCATCTTTCCAAGTAGCTAGTAACCAACCAAGACTTGACTAAGGGTAAGGTTAAGGCTAAAGGTGAGAAATATTTTTATATTTTTTCTGGTGTAACAAAATGAAAAGACTGGCTCGGAGGGTGTACTAATGGAATCTAGCACTTAAAATGAGTGCTAACAAATGGGTTCATGAAAGAGGTTAACCAACCAATGTGGCTAGCTAATATATCAATATGTGTGAAATGGAAGGCCATTTGGTTTAATTCCTAAGGTAGCCTCTTATCACGCGAATACATTTATATCACACGAATGTGATCTCACTACGGTCTGGTAATGATTTGCAAGTGCAAGTTCTAGAATAAATAAGATCACTGGCACACTCATAGCAAGAAGATTAGAGCATAAAAGATATATGCTATATAAGAATAGGCTTCAAATCCTCACATATTTAGTTGAATGGGTTATAGTTGTGCTATCAATGTTGTCAATCCAAAAATGGATTGCAATGCCAATCAGGACACATCTCAAATTTTCAAAAAAATTACATGTTTTATTAGTGGATAAATCTAGTTATTCTTTATCAATATTCTCAACGTGCTAAAACAACTAGATCAATGGGGCAAACAAATTTAAAAATAGGCTCAAATTATAGAAAATTTTTAAAAGTTCAAGATCATTTCCTATTTCCTCCCCCCACACTTAAGTTTGACATTGTACTCAATGTTAAGAACGATAAATAATGAAAATAGGGAAATGAAACATAAGAGAAATGATATTGCCTGAGCATAAGAAATAGGAGGATTTCATTTGATTTCAAGATCAAGCATCCTAACCTGCATAATCATCAAAACAAAAACACACAAAAATGCAAAATATTTTTTATTTTATTATTCATAATATTAAGGCCCCCACACTTATGGTAAAACCATCGGGGCATAAAAACAAACACACGGGTTGCCTCCCGAGAAGCGCTAAATTTATTAATGAGTCATCAGCCTGACTCAATCTTTCTTACTTTGGTAGATTGTGTTTAGGATTCTTTCCTAATTTCTTTGGAGTATACACCACATTTCCTTTTACTATTCCTTTTCCAGTTTTATCAATATCATGTAATGTCGCGGTGTTGCAAGTTCTAGGAAGAACATCCCAGATGTAACCAGTTTCCGCAGCCCATTGTATTACTTTTTTATAATCGGCTAGAAAAGGTGCCATGAAAGGAATAACAGTATATTTCTTTTCGTCAAGCATTTCAAGTGGTATTTCCTCACTTGACATTTCATTTAATTGCTCCTCATCATGATATAGTTTAATTCGATGTCCATTAACAATGAAAGTTCCACCCTTCTTATCATATAGTTCAACATATCCTGATGGAAAATCATGTTTTACCACGAATGGACCAAACCATTTGGTTATGAGTTTAGGAGCTTTGAATTTATACTTTGAATTGAACAAAAGAACTTTGTCTCCAGCCTTGAATTTCTTATGGATTCTTAGCTTCCTATCATGATAAGCTTTTGTTCGAGCTTTGTATAATTTTGAGTTTTCATATGCTTGGAGTCTCAATTCATCGAGTTCATGTAATTGTAAAAATCGTTTTTCTCCAGCGATTTTTAAATCAGGATTACATTGCCTCAATGCCCAGTAAGCACGATGTTCAATTTCAAATGGTAAATGACAATTCTTTCCATATATAAGTCTGTACGGAGTTGTACCAATTGGAGTTTTATATGTGGTTCAAAACGCCCATAGAGCATCATCGAGTTTCCTTGACCAAACAGAAGGATTATCCTTAACTGTTTTTTCAAGTATTCTTTTTAAAGCTCTATTGGTGTTTTCAACTTGACCACTAGTCTGAGGATGGTATGCTGTTGAGAAACGGTGGTGGACCCCATATCTTTTCATAGCTTTTTCCATTTGATGGTTACAGAAATGAGTTCCCCTATCGCTTATCAAAGCTTTTGGAATTCCGAATCGAGAGAAAAGCGTTTTCAGAAAATTTAAAACTACTCGTGCATCGTTAGTTGGTAGGGCTTCTGCTTCCGCCCATTTGGAAACATAATCTATTGCAACGAGAATGTATTCGAATTTATGAGATTTAGGAAAAGGTCCCATGAAGTCAATTCCCCAAATATCAAATATTTCAGAGACTTGGATGCTTTTCTGTGGCATTTCGTCTCTACGAGAAAGACTACCAGATTTTTGACATGCATCACAATTCTGCACAAGTGTATGTGCTTCTTTAAAAATCGTTGGCCAATAAAATCTCGCATCAAAAACTTTTTTAGCGGTGGTGGATGGTCCATAATGTCCTCCGATTGGGCCATGATGACATTCATCAAGAATTTTTCGAGTTTCGGAACCATACACGCATCTTCTTATTATACCATCGGGGCACATTTTGAATAGATACGGTTCATCCCAAAAATAATATTTTAAGTTTGCAAAGAATTTACTACGCTC
The DNA here is from genome assembly GCA_021014915.2 of Artemisia tridentata subsp. tridentata. Classification (NCBI taxonomy): domain Eukaryota; kingdom Viridiplantae; phylum Streptophyta; class Magnoliopsida; order Asterales; family Asteraceae; genus Artemisia; species Artemisia tridentata. The sequence continues at coordinate 62,035,109 of CP139502.1, read as the reverse complement.
AGTATGAGATAGACCTTTTTGTAATATTCCTCCAGCTAAATAATTTGCATAATCAGCAAACCATGGAAATTCTTCATCTTCAATTCCCATAAGAGTTTCGTCGGGAAAGTAATCATCAATCTCGTTAGCACCGAATTCCTCTAAATTTGGATTTTCTAATCTAGATAAATGATCTGTCGCCACATTTTCTGCGCCTTTCTTATTCTGGATTTCAATGTCAAACTCTTGAAGCAATAAAATCCATCGGATAAGACGTGGTTTTGCATTTGTTTTGGCAAACAGATATTTCAGAGCTGAATGATCGGTGAATACAATTGTTTTTGATAAAAGAAGATAAGAACGAAACTTGTCGAATGCAAAAACTACAGCCAACAGTTCTTTTTCAGTCACTGTGTAGTTTTGTTGTGCAGTATTCAAGGTTTTGCTAGCAAAATATATAGGACGAAAATGTTTACCATCTCGCTGTCCTAATACTACTCCAACAGCATAATCACTTGCATCGCACATGAGTTCAAACGGCAATGACCAATCTGGTGAAACCATAATTGGTGCATTTGTTAGCTTGTTTTTTAATGTTTCGAATGCCTTGATGCACTCTTCATTGAAGTCAAAGACTGAATCTTTTTCAAGCAATTTCGTCATTGGACGAGATATTTTTGAAAAATCTTTAATGAATCGACGGTAAAATCCCGCGTGTCCTAAAAAACTTCTAACGCCTTTAACGTTAGTTGGGGGTGTTAACTTAGCAATAGCATCAATTTTCGCTTTGTCAACTTCGATTCCTTTGCTCGAAATCTTGTGACCAAGGACAATTCCTTCTGTCACCATAAAATGACATTTTTCCCAATTAAGTTCGAGATGAGAAGTTTTGCATCTTTCAAGCATTTTATCAAGATTGTTAAGGCACGACTCAAATGATTCTCCAAATACTGAAAAATCATCCATGAATACTTTCATAGAGGTTTCAAGCATATCTTGAAAAATAGCAATCATGCATCTTTGAAATGTTGCTGGTGCGTTACAAAGACCAAAAGGCATACGCCTATAAGCATATGTGCTGAACGGACACGTGAATGTGGTTTTTTCTTGATCAGCTAGATCAATAGGAATTTGAAAGTAACCGGAAAATCCATCGAGAAAACAAAAGTATTTGTTCCCCGCAAGTCTTTCCAACATTTGATCCATGAACGGTAATGGAAAATGATCTTTTCTGGTGGCATCATTTAATTTTCTATAATCAATACATACCCGCCAACCAGTGACAGTTCTTGTAGGCACAAGTTCATTACGTTCATTAGTTACAACAGTTGTTCCTCCTTTCTTAGGAACACAGTGAACAGGACTCACCCATGAGCTATCCTCAATAGGATAAATAATTCCAGCGTCAAGAAGTTAGATTATTTCTTTCTTAACTACTTCCTTCATATTTGGATTGAGTCTTCGTTGTCTTTGAACAACTGGTTTAGAATCAGTTTCGAGATTTATTTTGTGTTTGCAAAAGTTTGGACTTATTCCAGGAATATCAGAAGTTTTCCAAGCAAAAGCTTCTTTATGCTTTTTGAGTATAGAAACTAGTCGTTCCTTTTCATCAGGTTTAAGTTTTGAAGATATGACGACTGGAAGAAAAGAATTCTCTTCCAAAAATGCATATTCCAAATGATCAGGACGAGGTTTCAAAACTAGATCTACTGGCGGTTCTTCAATTGAGGTTGAAATTCTCATATCATTATCGAATTCTAACTCTTCAAAGTTAGTATTTTCTTCCTTCGAAATTTCTTCGGTGTCAATCTGCATAAATTCAACAAATTCTCTATCAAGATCTTCATCACTGATTTGACCAGATGTTTGATGAGTCTGAATTCTTTCATCAAGCAACTCATCGAATGTTTCTTCTGTTATATCATCGATAACATCAATGCTATAACAAGTGTCATCATTTGCATGAGAATATTTCATTGCCTGATTAATCGAAAAAGAAATTCTTTCATCCCCAACTCCAAGGTTGAGTTCTTTATTTTTTACTCGAATGATAGCATCTGCTGTATTTAGGAAAGGTCTTCCTAGAATTAATGGAACTTTGCTATCTTCCTCCATCTCAAGGATCACAAAATCAACAGGAAAAACAAATTTCCCAACTTGAACAAGCATATTTTCAGCTACTCCAACAGGATACTGGATAGTATGGTTGGCTAATCGTATACTCATTCTTGTTGGTTTCAATGTTTTGATTGAAAGTTTCGCATACAACGAGTATGGCATAAGATTGATACTTGCACCAAGATCGGCTAAAGCATCACAAGTGATTGAATTTCCCAAGGTACATGGAATAAGAAAACTTCCTGGATCACTGAGTTTCTTTGGTAATTTATTTTCAATTATTGCAGAGCAATCTTCATTTAAGAAAGTGGCAGAAATGTTTTCCATTTTACTTTTATTATTAACAAGTTCTTTCAAAAACTTCCCGTAATTGGGCATTCCAGCTAGAACATCAACAAGAGGAATGTTGATTCTAACTTCTTTTAGTAAGTCAATGAACTTTCCATATTGTTCTTCCATTTTTTCCTTCCTCAAACGTTGAGGATATGGAATTCTTGGTTTATATTGTTTGAGTATTGGAGTAGGTTTATCAACTGGTGTAGAATTTGGTTCACTTTCTTCAGATTCTTTTTCTACCTCATCCTCACTATCATTTTGGACAACAGGAGTTGTTTGGGTTGGGTTGGGTGGTGGAGCATAAGATAGACCACTACGAGTATATATAGCATTCACATGCTCATTTCTTGTTTGAGGTGGACGATAATTTCTAGACGATGATGGTTTTGGATTGGTTTGAGTATTACTTGGCAAAGTACCTGATGGTCTTGCAGCGAATTGATCAGAAAGACGACCAAATTTGGTCTCAAGATCTTGGATAGAAGCTTGATGATTCTTTTGACCTTGTTCAACCTTGCTTTTGAGCATAAAGAATTGATTTTTCATAAATTCGTTCGTTTGTTTTTGAGCATGCAAAAATTCACGCATGGTTTGTTCGAATTCAGATTCTTCGTTTTTTGTTTCACGAGAATGATTTTCATCATGAAAAGATGTTTGACGGTTTTCATCACGAGTTTGGGAACGGTTATCATCCCTTGATGGACGATCTTGCCAATCTCTAGAATTCCTACCGTAATAGTTTCCACGATATCCTCCTCCTCGATATCCTCCAGAAACATAATTAGCTTCTGCTTCGGGACCTCCCATGGGTTTATCATCACACTCGGATGAGGAGTGATTTCCACCACAATGAGTACATCCCTCACGAATTTCTTTGATTTCTTTTTGGATACTTTCGAATTTGGAATCAATTTTAGAGGTAAAATCTTTCATCATATCCAAGATTTTAGAATTTTCATTTGTTGCTTCGGCAAATGCAACCGTTTTTTCGTTGAGGTTTAGTTTTGGCATCTTTAGACCAATCAAGCTTAAGAAGTACACGGTCTTCTAGTAAATTGTAAGCTTCATTAGGAGTCTTATAAAGGAAAATTCCTCCGGCATCAAGTATGCCTTGAGTTGCGTCATCTAGACCATGGTAAAAGATTTGGATAATATTACCACGAGACAATCCATGCCCATGACAACTTCGGAGCATGTTTTTCATTCGAAGCCAAGCTTCAACAAGATTTTCTCCTTCTTTTTGAGTAAAACTACGAATTTCACCCAAGAGTCGATCAAACATGGCTGGTGGAAAGAAACGTCCAACAAACGCTCTTCTCATTTGGTCCCAAGTTGTGATCACTCCGGGGCTTAATTCATTATACCAAATTTTCGCTTCCCCGGTGAGAGACGATGGAAAAAGTTTAAGTTGGATTGAATTTGGGTCGGTAGTTCCATAACGAAACATGTCACAAATTTCAAGGAAATCGGCAATATGTTTATGTGGATCAGATTTAACTCTACCATCAAATTGGTTGTCTTTAATCATAGAGAGATGATGACCTTTGATAGTAAAATTTTCTCCTAGATTCACGGGAATAATTGCGGCTTCGGGCGTAGGAGCTACTACCCTATTGGTACCCCACATGGGTTGATCATCAGCCATTGAAAATGGTATTTCTTGAAAAAGATTAACGATTGGATGAACTTCGGAAAGGTTTTCAAATGGTGGATTTTTTGTTTTTGGAATTCTTTGATCGGGTGGAATGAATGGATTTTTCTTTTTATGAAATAAACGTTCGGGATTAGACAATGGTGAACTTAATTCTTTGTTAGAAGAACGAGTGGTCATACACGAGAAAAACGAGCCTATCGAAAAGGATTTAAAAACTGATTTTTTTTTATGGACGGGCCGGCGGTATGGGATTACTGGCCGGCGGTATGGACAAGTTCGGAAAGGAAATTTGAGACAGAAAGATTATACCGCCCGGTTTTGATTTATACCGGCGGTTTTGGACTTAGATTTTTTTTTTAATTTTATCGAGATACCGGCGGTTTGATTTTTCTGGCCGGCGGTATGGACGAACAGTCAGATAATACCGCCCGGTTTTGATTTATACCGGCGGTATGGAAGAAAAATGTAGTAAAAAAAAATTTTTTTAGAGAGAACCTAAAGAATACGTTGAAGAGTAATAATACTCGCAAGATTAAAACTAATGAATTATTATAAGCAAAACTCACTCAAACGAGATTCAAATCCCCGGCAACGGCGCCAAAAACTTGATGTGTTTCAAGGGATATACCTGTTAGGAGTCCAAGTTTTAAAATTTATAACACGATTTACCAAAGATTCAAACGAAACACATACGAGCAAGTATACTCGTCCGTATGTAGTAAGAGATAATTGAGGTAAGCCGAGGTTGTTCACTAGGATTTGTTTTGTTTGTGTGATGTGAATTTTTGCAAATAAATAGCAATCCAACTAGCAATACTAATTAGCAATCAAATAAAGATGATGTAAATTCAATAATTTAAAGACTACACTTGCCTAGACTAGTTTGCACAATTCCTTTTACATGATTATGACATTGGTTCCATTTGATTATGACCAACAAATTAGATGGTATTCTAATTCGATTAGTGGTGTACTAACTATATTGTTTCAAATACTTTCAATCCTCGTCAAGATTTAGGGATTATAAAAACAATATTTAAGAATTGATCAATCCAAGATTAACACAACTCAATTCCCCAATTGATGCGTGGTTTTGCAACCTTACAACAGGTTTTACCTCTCGAGGGATCTCAAGAGGCTTACAACCCCACCAGGCAGTGTACCTGACCGATGTAGTATAGTGTAGTGGTAAGTACAGGGGATTGATCGTTCTCCACAGGGAATAGTGTTCGTTAGGTATGAAAAACTACTCTAATAGGTCTAAGGGTGAGAGAAGATTCTTTTTATGTTTTTATATTTTTTTATGAAAGCAAGTAAAATCTCGGGTTTGAAAGAGTGGGCGGAATTAGTTGCTAGTCAACTAACCCAAGTTACTACGAATGCAAATAAAATAAAATAACAGAAAATGAAAAGGTGGTAAAACTTATGTTGAGAGAAATGTGTTTACTTAGATTTCCTTACTCCCTAACTATCTTTTACCGGTTAATTAGTGTGTATTAATTGCGTGGATGACGGGTGTATTCCTTAATACCATTCGTGGGGTGGCGTACGTACTTCCCCAACTCTATGAACTCCTACTTCACTCCTATGTCGAGCCGGCTAGGAAGCTCCTAACATGGGATCACTAGAATTCGCTCATGCATTAAATACAACCATAAAAACCTTTAGTACGCGTTGGTTCATGTTTCTTAAGACGTTCAAGCAAGTTACCGAATAGGAAGTTAGCCAGTTTTCTTAAGCCTAACATAGATAAACAATCATCCAATACAACTAATAACACACTAATAACCAATAATCAATAGCTAGGTTTCATTAGATCTAAGCAAACACAAAGATAACCTAGCCTAACATGTTAAACAAAAGACAAGAACAAGATAGAATCAAACAACACATAGACATATTGAATGATTAATTGATAACTTATCTTCAATGTAACATGGAAGATCTCAAGGCAAAAAGCCTTGAAAAAGCTGCTAAAATCGTCTTAGGGTTTTCACACACAAAGTTCCCCAATAAGTTCCCCACTAATGACAAAAAATTGCAAAACTATATATAGACTTTCAGATCTGACGGCGTCACGTTATGGAGTGTGACGCCGTCACCTCGCCGCTTTTAGGGTTCCCGGATGGCCTTCTTGACGCCGTCCCTCTTTAGCTCTCCAAAATCCGTTCTGGCTTATCAAGGCTTGACGCCGTCAGAATTAGGCGTGACGTCGTCCCTCTTTAAATTAAGCCGTGACGACCTTGATCACTTCAAAGGGTGACGCCGTCAGAATTCCCATGCAAATTTCACTGGCTTATCATGAGTAATTTTCATATCCACCTTTTTCTTGCCAAGCCGTGACGCCGTCCAGGGTAATTTCTGACGCCGTCAAATGTACTTTTCAGCCGATTTAGAGACTTTGTCGTTTTCTTCACTTTTATGCTCCAAAAACGTCCAAAATGCTTCCTTTTCCAGATTTCTTCTCCAAAGTACCTAAAATGACAAAAGGAACGATTTAGGGCAATATTTGATCAAATAAATATGATTTAGGGATTAAATGACCCCTTAAAAGCGTTACACTTTTCGCTTCATCACCAATTCACTTTCGTTTCACAAATAATTGACAACCACACTATTTAGCTTTCCAAGTTAAATTAAGTTTCTTATGAAATGGTCAATACATAAGGTAAAACACTCATAGACAAAGGTTTACAACCAACTTACTAACAATGTCTTTTTCAACCCAATACATCATTAGAAATTACCCAAACTTAATAACTCTTTGGTGGAGAAAACTTAAGATAGCACAATTCGTTCTTAGTGTTAACTTTTCTTTTATATTAGAACCAATAAGTCATAACCAATCAAGTGAACCATAATTCAAACATCATCTAGGCAAGTGCATAAGGCACTTAGCCACTCATGGTAAACAAAGTAATAATCATAAGAAATTGATAACTAGTAAACATGATTGAATAGTCTTACAAAATGTTGTAATGATGATTACAAATAATGAAGAACACTTGTGAAATAATCAACAACGATCCTTAAGTAATTGAAGTAATGATTGATGAGATTTTAGCCTCCTTGTTCCTGAGTTTTCCTCCTCTTGTCGCCCACTTATAAGAGAGAAATGTGATAGAATTTTGTGGTAGTTTGTTGTATCTTGATTGTCTCTTTCTCTTATTTCTTTCTTCATGTATATATGGAGACTTCCCCTTAGCCAACAAGAAAACAACTTGGGCTCCAAGTTTCATAATGATGCAGGAACTTTAGTGATTAGAAGTTAATGATTGGTCTTGGTGTTAATGATGCTTAAAATGAAGAATAAATGCAACTCTTCATATCATTTTTCTGCATACCTCAGGTATGAAAATGTAGACCCTGGGTATGGATGGCTATACCTCAGGCAGGAATTCTAATACCTCAGGTATGAGCTCCCCTTCTTGAAACCTTGGGTATAGAAACTGAAACCTTGGGTATAGACCAAGTCTTGCACATAAGTTTCAACTCAAAGCTAGCATATAATTCCCACTTGTGACACACTTCTTGACACTAATTCTTGACTTCATTTCCACATCTTTCTCTTGAACTTGAACATAATCATAGCATGAATCTTTGTCTTGAACGGAAAACTTTACTTCGCGCATATTTACTTGATTTTGTCGACTTTTCTTCATCTTTTCCTCTATTTCCTTCGACATAGTTGTACCTGAACCTAAACACATCTTTTGCACCTTTTAAGTGTAGTATGTTCATAAATACAACCAAATAACATGCATAATCATAAGAATAATGCTATAAAAACATGTTCAAAATGAGCGTTATCAACATTTAACAAAAGTAAAGCCAAAAAATTACTCAAAAGCTAAATTAACAAATACCAACATCAGCAACTAAAAATTTAAACTATCAAATTGATAACAGGAACATACACCCAGAAATAACACAAAGAAAATCAGACCTCAATATCACAAACAAAAGCAGAAACCTTTAGCAAAAGTAAAGCCTAAGCAAATCATAGGTTAATATCACGAACAAACCCAAAACCTTTAGCAAAAGTAAAGCCTAAAAATATACACCCAGAAATAACACAAAGAAAATCAGACCTCAATATCACAAACAACTCTACAGGACCTAAAGAAAGGCAGTTATATCCATTATTAAATGCAAACTGAGCTTAAATGACATGCAGAGAGCAGGTTAAATGAGATGATGAAATTAACAACAACAACAGAAACAACCAAACATACTAAAAAAAAACACTTCTCCCACACAATCAAAGCACCTGTTTTTTTTTTTTATTTTTTTTTTTTTTTTTTTAAAGCACCCATTTTTTTTTATCACAAAAAATGGCAGAACACCTAAATCAGATCCAAAATTGTGGATATAAGCAACCTAATGACTGTAGCAACAACAAATGGACTAAAAAGAACCACAAAATTAAAAAATTAATAAAGATACTATTCATGCAACTGTAGATCCCCTCACAGAGCACTGTAGCTGCAAAATAACCCATAAACTCGGATCGGAAAAGGCAAAAGAACCGTCGGGTAAAGGTACCGGGAATTACCATTCCGGATCTCAAGGAAAAGGAAGGTATGTGAGTGAAGGCCAATAGTTGGATGACCCAACAGCAATCCAATGCGTAACCCAAACCCGGGCTCAAACGGGTAGCAAAAGATTTTCGGGCGGGTCGCGCCATAAATGTATAATAGATATAATTAGGCAAGCCAAGTAAATATATAGTTTAAGTGTATAAATAAAAATTCAACAAGTGAAAGTAAATCATCATTTAAATTTTTGGAGTAGTTTACCAAGTAATAGAATGTATTAAAATATTTATTTAACTTTAACCATAACTAACTGAGTGTCGGTACGCATGCGGGGTCGTTTTTCAGGAAAAACGAGATAACTTCTCATTTTTAAAATTTAATTGTCAATAAGTGTCAGAAAATATATAATGTGCATTTTCGGATAAAACAAATATTAATACTATTAGAATAATAGTACGGAAAATTACCATTTGTCACAGCCTCCCAGCCTTATTTGAATGTTGTCCCGACATTCAATTCGTGTTACCAGATGAAGACGCGAAAAGATGAGGATATTTGGCCTTGAATTCATCTTCACATTCCCACGTGAATTCAGGGCCTCTTTGGGAGTTCCAACGAACTTTGACAATTGGGATTCGACTATGTTTCAATCTCTTGACCTCTCGGTCCATGATTTCAGCAGGTTCTTCGATAAAGTGTAGTCGATTGTCAATCTCGATTTCTTCCAGAGGAATAGCAAGAGTTTCCTCGGACAAGCATTTCTTCAGATTGCATACATGAAAGAAATTATGCACATTTTTTAGTTCTTGCGGTAGCTCGAGTCGGTAAGCTACCGGTCCAATTTTTTCCAGAATTTCGAAGGGTCCATTGTAACGAGGATTTAGCTTTCCACGTTTTCCAAAGCGTATCACGCCTTTCCATGGCGAAACTTTCAGCATAACTCTATCCCCTACTTGGAATTCCAGAGGTTTGCGTCTTTTGTCAGCATAGCTCTTTTGTCTGTCTTGTGCAGCTTGCATCTTGCTACGAATCTGCACAATCTTTTCGGTTGTTACGTGAACGAAATCGGGACCTATGAGTAGACTGTCTCCCACTTCTGTCCAATAAATGGGTGATCGGCACTTACGACCATAAAGTGCCTCAAACGGTGCAGCTTTTATACTTGTATGACAACTGTTGTTGTACGAGAATTTGACTAGGGGAAAATGTCTGTCCCATCCCTTTCCGAAGTCAATAACACAAGCTCAGAGCATGTCCTCCAAAGTTTGAATGGTTCTTTCGCTTTGGCCGTCAGTTTGGGGATGATAAGCGGTACTCATGTCGAGTTGAGTCCCTAAAGCTTTCTGGAGTGACTGTCAAAAGTTTGAAGTGAAGCGGCTATCGCGATCGAAGATGATTGAAATTGGTACTCCATGTCTGGAGACTACTTCTTTCAGATATAATCGAGCGAGTTGATCCATACTATCAGTTTCTTTGATGGGGAGAAAATGCGTAGATTTGGTGAGTCTGTCAACAATCACCCAAATCGTATCGTATCCACTAGATGTTCTTGGTAGTTTGGTTATGAAGTCCATAGTGATTCGTTCCCATTTCCATACAGGAATTTCAGGATGCACTAGTAATCCAGGCGGTTTCTGATGTTCAGCCTTAACTTTAGAACAAGTTAAGCATTTATCGACATATAGTGCAATATCCGCCTTCATGTTAGGCCACCAATATAGTTTCTTAAGATCAAGGTACATCTTATCAGCTCTGGGATGAATAGAGTACTTGGACTTATGCGATTCGTGCATAATTAACTCTCGTATCCCACCATAGAGTGGTACCCAGCTTCTATCCTTGAAGCATAATACCCCGTCTGATCTCTTCACAAAGCCATTTTCATTCTCTGGCATACCGTAGAGTTTTTCACTTGGTCGGTTTTCTTCCTTGAGTGCCTCAACCTGAGCCTCGAGGATTGTTGATGGTAGAGGTGAACTGATCGTCATTCCTAGTGATCTGACTCTCAAGGATTTGAGTCGTTCTTTCCGGCTAAGAGCACCTGCCACAATGTTGGCTTTTTCTGGGTTATAATGAATCTCACAATCGTAATCACTGAGTGGTTCTAACTACCTACGTTGTCTCATGTTCAACTCTTTTTGGTCTAGGATATGTTGCAAGCACTGAGTGCTCCCAGTTCTAGATCATGTGTGGTGTATTTCTTTTCGTGTGTTTTGAGTTGTCGGGATGCATAAGCAATTACCTTCGGCCTCTGCATCAAGACATCACCTAAACCTTTGTGCGAAGCGTCGCAGTATATGACAAAGTCCTCGCTTCCGTCAGGTAGAGCCAAGATAGGTGCACTACACAACTTCTCTTTGAGTGTCTGGAATGTCTCTTCTTTGACTTCACCCCAAACGCACTTTACGTTTTTCTGAGTTAAGGTGGTTAGGGGTTTGGCTATTTTGGAGAATCCCTCGATGAATCTCCAGTAATAACCGGCAAGTCCTAAGAATTGGCATATCTCGGTTGGTGTTGTTGGTGTCGCCCAATCCTTAATAGATTCAATCTTTGCAGGATCCATGTGAATGCCCTGGCTGTCAATCACGTGACCTAGAAATTTTACAGTGGAAATCCAGAAGTCTCAAGAATTTTGCGTACAATTTCTCTTTTTTGAGCAATTCCAGAATCATCTTGAGGTGTTTCTCATATTCCTCCTTGTTCTTTGAGTAGATCAGGATGTCATCTATGAACACTATCACGAACTTATCCAAGTATGGTTTGCACACCCGGTTCGTAAGGTCCTTGAATACCGCTGGCGCGTTTGTCAAACCAAATGGCATTACCTAGAACTCGTAGTGTCCGTATCGAATCCTGAATGCTGTTTTCGGAATGTCTTCTTCTCGGACCCATAGTTAATGGTATTCGGATCGAAGGTCGATCTTTGAATATATGCTAGAACCTTGAAGTTGATCGAATAGATCATCAATTCTAGGAAGTGGGTATCGGTTCTTTATTGTTAACTTGTTCAACTCTCTATAGTCGATGCAAATCTGAAAGGTTCCGTCTTTCTTCGTGACGAATAGAAAAGGAGCTCTCCAGGGTGAGGAACTAGGCCTGATAAACCTTTTTGAGAGTTCTTGTAGTCGTTTTGATAGTTCTTGCATCTCTGAAGGAGCTAATCGGTATGGTGCCCTCACCACGGGTGCAGCTCCCGGAACTAAGTCAAGTTGGAACTCGAGTTGCCTTGCTGGTGCAAGTCCAGGCAAGTCCTCGGGATAGACTTCGGGAAAATCACGCGCAACTGGCACGTCTTCTAGGCATTTTTCTTTAGGCTCCTTCTTTTTCTCCACGACTTGTGCTACAAAGAGATGACATCCTTTCTCAATGTACTTCTGAGCTTTGGTGCACGATATGATGCTCAATCGAGATGCACCTCTACGGTCGCTCCTATCTCCTTATACCTCCAAGATTTCGTCACCGTAAGTTATCCGGACAATCTTCTTGTCGCAAATGATATTAGCACGGTACATGGATAACCAAACCATATTAATGATGTCCTCAAAGCTTCCAAATGAAACTGGCATGAGGTCGATGTTGAATGGGTAGTTTAGCAGGTTTAGAGTATGATCTTGAAGAATGGTTTTGATTGCTACTAGCAATCAGTTGATTGACTTAGTAGTGCACCTAGTATCCAACACAGAAGTTATGATTTCGATTACGAAACTGGATGTAATCGTCGTAACGATTGACACATATGCTTTAAAGTGAGAGCATATTTCAGTTACACATGGGGTTATGAGTCATTTGACAGCTATCGAATTTAGAGGTTGTCTATTTGATGATAAGATTTTTCAAAGCCGCAAGAAATAAGGGAAAACGTGATGTTATGAGGTTGGTTTCCGTAAGTAGTCTTAAGGTTGTAATTGTTAGTGATATCTTTGCTGGTGGCTATGCTTGTTGATGAGTTGCCTTACGATGGCTAGTGGTGTAGCTTGTATACTCAGTTTAGAATGTGCTGTGGGGTAAGGCTGAATTTATGCGGTAAGGTTGTGTAGAAGTTTACGTGGTTACGGTGTTTACTAGTGCGAATGTGTGACAAACGGCAATTTTGCATCATTAATTTCATAATAAATGTAAATTTATTAGTACCGGACCAATAAGAATTAGGCATACATGAGCCTTGCATGATTATTTCGGGAAAACAAACCCGCACATTTTAGCATACATTAACTCACCAAAACTATTAAATCTCACCATAAAAGTGAATTATTCCCATTCTCACATTGAGAAACCATAATATAGTAAAAACGGGAGGTTATCTCATTTTTACTAAAGATGAAACCACACGCATACCAATATCACACCAGTAACAACTTTAAAATTCAAGAATTATTTTAAAGTTCATAAAACCCTAAATTCATTCAAGTATTATAAAATCGTCTCTAAAAATCCATCCATCCATATTTACATCGGTTCCGGGAAGGACCCGAGTTCAACTCAGTTCAGCAAAACGCGGGTATAATTTACCCATTCTCTTAATTAAATCAATGTACATACCATATAATACTACCCCACTCACACAGAACCCGAAATATTTATCTTTCTCTTTCTCGTTTTTGTCTTCGACACCACAGAACCAAGCACAACATTGAAGCTTCACCATCAAATCATTATCTTAATTCGAAATCAGAACATGGTCAACCCCCATCGCTATCTTCTTTACCCCTACCCCCAAGAGCAGTCAAGAGTGAATCTTGATGTTACCAATAGAAAACGAGTGTTACTCGTTTCGGACGCATCAAAGATCGAAGCCAAGAAAGAAGAACTAAACCCATTCTCGATTTTCTCTTTTTAATGGCTGATTCAAATCAAGTTAATCCACACAAAGGTCATTCGATCACCCAAAGGCTCCTGAGGGTCGAAGAGAATTAAAAGGGGCGAAGGTCGATTTGAGTGGGTTGACTGGGAATTGATTTGAAGAAGCCAAGGTTCGGATCGGGGTTCTGTTCGAAGTGCTACTGAGTCCAAAAGTCTCAGCCGATTCATCATAAGGGTATAAATATTTTGTATTCAACTCTTGATACCAAATTTTGTCATTTTGACCTAGTGATGTTATTGTTAAATCAATTATAAGTAATCATGATGTCAAATTCATGTATGTAAAATTAATACGGTTGTTGTTCCTATTGTTGTGGTTTAAGGATTAGGAGGTCAAAAACTCGATTTGTTAAGCTTTCGGCCAATTGTTACTCATTGTTGAGGTTGTGGCTTCCAAAATCTAAGAAAAATGAGGATAAGAGCCCATTAGCTTAAGAAAACCGTTTTCGTTAAATGTCGTTAGAAACTTAGGTTCCATTGCGTAGGACGTTGATGTAGTCATTGAAAACACGAGCCACTAGCTTGTTAATAGTACTTGAGGTCTCAGTTGGAAGGTCACAAGTTGTGACCAGGAATGAGGTTGTAGTGAAGAACCTTGCGTTAATACTTTCCCCCGAGTGGTGTATTTGATCACGAGAGAATGAAGCTCGGTTGGGAAGGTTATGGTGGATATAGGTCGAATATAAAACCTCACTCACAAGAGTATAAAGAAAGTAGGTCCAAATCCCATCGAACCCCACCAAACCGCCACCCATGGGGGTGTGCATGTCTTGGTTAGTCCCGGACAAGTCTAGCCAAATGGCTCTCGCCTCACTTACAAACCTAAGTTCTGGTTAAGCTATTTTGTGAAGAATGGGTCGAATTCCTATGACTAGTACACCCTTGGTTAAATGCCAGCCGAACCCCAATGGGGTGAACCTCACCCAATCCGAGCTTAAACCCACAATAGCTGTCAAACTTAAGTCTCGAACCACGTTTTCATAAGGAGCACCTCACTTGTTAAACCCGAAATGGGAGATGAACTACCCCTCCTTGATCTATCGCCAAATGGTACCCCAAACTGGCGAATAAGAGAGTTTCGGAGTCAAATAAATGGCCTTGATATAGGCCTAGAAGTCGTTCAGTTGGGAGGTCGAGTAGTACCCGACCCCGTCGTGAAATATACTTTGGTATTTCGATACATTTAGTGTTGAATATACTCATTAGAAAACCCCAGGATTCACCAAGTTCACTAGGCTTCAGTATATATCATGTGAGGCAGATAGCCCAACTTACTTAAAAATCGTCCAGCCCACCCCTAAGACTTAGGAGTCCAACCTAATAGAAGATTCAATCAAACACTAAAATGGTCCAGCCTATGTAGGGCATTTAAATGAAAACCTCCATGAGCCCATCAAGTCTCATATGGCTTTCGATAGTGATTCGGTCCAGCCCAACATTAAGGCCTCTTTCCCCCTCCTTCTTGACTTAGTTGGGCCGCAACCCAACAAGTATTAACCAAATAAAATTTGTTAACGTATATATATATATATATATATATATATATATATATATATATATATATACTAGTCGTCAAATAAAAATCATTATTGCCGGTCACGCGAAGTTTTGTATTAGAACTAACAATTATATATAAAACTTGTGTTATCGCAACTCAATACTTGTCTACTAAATAATTGAACCTCTAATTATCACCTAAATGTCGCCTTACACATATATATAAAGGTAAAACATAAAAATTGGCACAAAAGAATACGAAATTTCATATACTCACACATGTCGTTGAGATATAAAACTCGAGTAAACTAGTAATCAAATCGAATTCCTATTAGGAATATGGTGAGATACACTAATAAAGATACACATTTAATATTTATACGCTTTGTTTGAAATTAAAGCAACCAATAACTATGTCATTAATAAAAACTAGAAAATAAAATTCTAACATAAACCTTACTTAAATTATTTTAGCGAGATCAAATGTTTTTCTAAACTTATAATTTATATATACGAGTCGTAACTAATCATTAATAACTAGATAAACATAGTCGATTTTAATAAACAATATAAACCAAATTTCATTAAATCAACTTTAGATTACATTTTTCTCAAACATTTAACTTGTAGATAACGTCATTTACACGTAACTTTATTTCAAAATCTATATAACAACATTCAACGACTAAACTAAACGACCTTAATATATGTATATCACGTCTCGATTATATCTATTCGTGCTTCAAATCACCCATTCTTTATCTTCCAAATTCCGTCACTCAAATTTCTATAAGGTTTCTCGTTTTCCTCATTACTGTGCATTTAAGCCTTTCGTAGAGCTAACCCTTACCATTTATTAGGCAATTCATTCGTAACCTTACTTGTTGCCACACAAGTGACAACAACATAACCACTTTAAAACATTGGAATTAAATTCTGAAAAGACTTAATTTAGTACATGAAACTAAAACATGGTTTATTAATCTAGGTTGCGTGTTGGTGCCATACATTTTTGCATTCACTACATCCATTATTAAGGTGAGTTTATAGCCCCTCTTTACTTATACTTTTTTTATATGAATGGGGTGAGAAACATGCAAAACAAATTTTTATGGACCATTAATACTATTTTTACCAAAGTTATTACGCAGTTAGCCTAAGCCCTGTTATGTCCCCTACTGCCCGAATTTCAAGAACCGTTAATTCCTGACAGGAAGCGTGAATGTTATAAATAGATCTATTGGGAGTAACGTCCCCGTTCGGTTTGACCGGATAGGCAAACAAATGTATACCATATCAAAGTACAAGTGTCTAGGATAAACACTTGCCAGGGCCTTTATATTTATCATGTTTCTAGAGTGTGCAGACCTGTTATAGCTTTGATTGCATGAACTTAGTGCTAGCGTAATAGAATAATGTGACATTTCAATGCTCACAAACAAAACTATTGGTCCAAATTTGTTATAATTGTTTTAACATAAACCTATGAACTCACCAGCTTTTTGCTGACTTTTAGCATGTTTTTCTCAGGTATCTAGACTTATGCAAGTGTGACAAGGCTTGGCAAGGCGGCGGACTTATACTATTGGCCAAAGTGTTTTAACAAATGTTTAAGACTTGTTTTTTAGGGACCATTAAACTTTTGAGCAAACTTGAAACACAAAGATTGTCATAATTGAATTTAACAAATTAATATATTTTTACAAAGTGTGTATTTGGTTCTTCGTTACCTCGCGTTATGATTTCCATTTCAGTAGCACCCCATGACTCTAATGCTTCCGCAAAGACAGATTTTGGGGGCGTTACAGATTGGCATCAGAGCCAGGTTATAGAGAACTAGGTACATATAAACCCTAAATTATAACCACTTTTTCAAAAACAAGTCCCTATGACCGCCACTTGCCTTGCTTACCATCATACTTGTTGATTACCTGTTTTAGTTGCATGTTACTAATCATTGATGTTTATTTAGTTGCATGCATTATAAATACCCTATACATATTTATATATATAATTTACACGAATTATCACAAGTATCTCCCATATACTTACACATATATATACCGTTTTGTCACAGACTATGCCTTCCCACAATATCCGACAGACTTCATCAGGCTCAAATGATTCCAGCATGCAGATGCTCCAAGATCATCATACATCAAACCCTAACACCATTGAGCCTACACCACCATCACATACTCGTACCACATCAGCTGCTCAGATTACTCCTACTATTCCTTGCCGCACTACACGCATAATCATACGCGCATCTACTAGACCATCGTCTCACACTATAGAGAGTACCCAAAACCCTGCTCATACTCTTCTATTATCCCCATCCCGTTATAGGTCCTTATGCTCCCACATGGACACTCCTACTACTCCAACACCACCACCACCCACCTCATCAGCACACTCACCTCCACGTCAGAAGCTCAAAAGAAGCAATGTCTCTTGTTCATCAAAGGGTGTTGGACAGACTTTATCCGAGAGTACCCCTGCCGAGGGTACAGGGGTTGATGCTAATTCGGATTCGGGGATGGAGCCGAGAGCAGTTGTACCCCGAATCAGCATAGTATTGGAGGATGTACCTAGTACTTTTGAGACTGGAGAGAGCTCAGGATGAGACAGAGAATAGCACAGAGATATCACATTCCTCACTTCCAGCAGCATCACCAGCAGCTACAGAGATCGATACTATCTCACAGATTCAGACCCAACTAGACTTACAGACTAACATACCAGGTCTCCGCTCTGATCTGTTTGATGAGTTACATCCAGCTCGTTTCGAGCAGTATGATGATGACTTCAGCAGACTCTATGCTAGGACACACTCCAACAGTTGAGACATCCTTGACTTAGGTGACAGATCAGGTAGACTTGAGCAGGCATACGTGATAGCTCAAGAGGCAGCTCAGATGATGCATGGGAGGATGCTGATCCTTGAGGCACAGGTTACAGCATTATTAAGAGCTGATCAGGCACACCGTAGTGAAAACTTAGCATTAAGGACTCGCCTTGTTGAAGTCAAGGCACAACTTGGGGAGTACGCTTTTAGGTTCCGACACCTGGATAGGACCAGGAGCCAGTCTTAGTTATGATTAGTAGTGATTCACTTAACTGAGTAGTCCTCAGTCAGTGTAGGATCTTATTAGAGAGCTTGTAATTTTCAAACCTTGTAATCAACTCTTAATCTATAACAAGTTCATTTTTTATATATCTCCATTATTGATTTAATCCTTTCCTTTCATAACTTACCGTGACGTTATTCCTTTATATGATGACTTTACCTCACCTTCCCAAAAACCTCACAATTGTCCTTAGACAAATGACGTCTCTATTAAATTATGGGCTATATTTTGCTAATAACCTGTAAATCGTTTTGTCCATTTATTTTAGCCACAAGATCCCCAAAACCCCAAAATTTACAAAACTGCCACTTCACAAAATCCCTAAAACATGACTTTACAATAGTTCATAAGACCATTGTAGGACTTATGGGATAATTGTAACATACTTTACAAGATGCATGTGAACCGTTTGTTGGTTTATGAAATAGTGATAAGGTATCCAATCGTTTTATTACATAGTAATAAAATAGTTTGTAAAATGGTGACCACAATAGTTTATAAGATAAGCGGTAAAATATGGAGTGCAACGGGCGACGATTGATACATCTAGTTGATATGGGGTTTCAGATAGTTGTGAGTCAAATAAGCTTACAACTCAAGATAAATGTACACTGAATTCATATAATATGACAAGGTTCGTAGGAAAGTACTAACGAAGTCTTACAGGAATACAAATTAAGAGGGTCTAAACTTAGGTCTTGTTGTATAGGGCAGCCAACCTTTTGATATCCCGTATGAGTCCTAGTTTCTTCCTGATCCATCAAGTTGCAAGCCATGCAGATCCCCGCCTCATAGGCAACAATAGCCTCTGCAACTCGCTGAGCTATGAGTTTTTCCATGGCTGCTAAGTTTCGGTCCTACCTCTCAGATGACATGTTTCTTCAAAATAAGTAAAGAGTAGTGAGTCATAGTAAAGGTCGGTTCTAAGAGTAAATGTTTCGAGGAGACATGTAATAGAGTGATATGTTAAAGTTGCGTATTGGTGGGTTCCCATACGATAGTAATATAAGTTTTTCAAAGGGATAAGACGAGTGTTCAAACTCAGAGTTGAATAATAGTTCGTGAAGGATGGGGTGGGTGTTTATACTCGGAGTTGAATAGTAAGATTTCATAAGGGAATGCATAGTCTGGTACAAAGAGGTATATGTGTATAAGTATATAGAAGATTCTTATAATATATAGTATAAGGCTAGAAAGTATAAGCCATCAAATAAGTATATATGTATATGTAAACAAAGTAACACATAAGCATGTGTCATAAAAATAGCACGTAAGTATGCGTTAAGCTTGCTAAAACAATAAGTAAAGTAGTATGTAAAATGGCAACCAAGGCAAGCTGGCATATGGCTGTCATAGGTTGAGTTATTTTTTTCTTTTTTTTTGTTCTTTTTTTTTCTCTCTTTTTTTTTTTTTTTTTTTTTTTTTGTGTGTAAAAAGTGGTTATAGTTTAGGTTTTATGTGTATCTAGTTCTTTATAACCTAGGCTCTGGTACCAATCTGTAACACCCCCAAATCAGAATGCAGCGGAAGAGATATCGGGGTGCTACTTATTGGGATCACAACACAAGTAATAGAGAACGGATTATCTAATCCGTTTTAAAGTTACATTAATTAAAACATAAGTTTTACATAATTATGAAATGCGGAATACAAGGCCTATAATAGTTTTTAAGTTGTCCCATAGTACAAAAAATTTGGTCATGAGTGCTATGTGTACACTCCAAAAGTGTGCATATGCCCCTGCCAAGCGCTGCCTTGCATCATCATACATTAAACAATTAAACACCTGAGAAAACCATGCTAAAAAGTCAGCAAAAAGTTGATGAGTTCATAGGTTTACATAAAGCAATAAAGTTGGACCAATAAGTTTACAAGTTAACATTATAATGTGCATAATGTTATACGAAAGTCTACTAAGCTGCGCTAAGTTCCATGTTACCAAAGCTACAAAAGTGTGCATGATATGAGTACATGTAATAATAATAAGGCCCGGAAAGTGTTCTATCCCGTGACACTTGTAATTTGACATGGTATACATCCGTTTGTCTTATCTGGACAATTGGCTCTCCAATACGGATGTAGGTGTCACCCTCAATAGATCTATTTATATCACTCGTGCTTCCCAGCGAGAACTAACGGTAGATGAGTATGGGCATAATTGGGATACAGTACTTAGGCTAACGCGTAATAGTTTTTCAAACAAAAGTATTGTTTAAATGGTCCATAAAAGCAAGCATGTTTCTCACCCCATGTCTGCAAAGAAAATACGAGTTAAAAGTGAGGCTACGAACTCATCTCAGAAATAGGTCCTCTGAAATGAAAAGTCAAGAAGCAAAAGTGTACGGCACCAACACGCGACCTAAATTAGTATAGCAATTCTTAGTTTACAGTTTTGTGTACTCACGACGCGGAGTGTTTAAATAAATTTAAGTGTTTGCAAGTGGTTGTGTTTAATGTTGCTTGTGTGGCAGAGTTTGCGTTTAAATCATTTCAAAGTGTTTGTAAGTATCGGCTCTTGGACAAGTGTACAATTATATATAAGAGTATATAAAAGTATTCGTGACGAGTAAGTTTCCGGTTCGGGCGTAACCGGAAAACTCCCTTAAATATTCTTTGAGCTCGTTTTAAGTCATAATAAGCAATACATTCGAATATGCATTCGTCCAACGAGCCAAAACTTAAGTTTTACATTTCTTTATGTTATTTCGAGTTCAAAAATTTAAATAAGCTCAACATATATATGTGTATGTCGATTTAGAAAACAAAATGTACTAGCTTATATTTATTTAAGCTTATATGTATTAAGCAAGTTTTAAAAGTTACTACACAAGTCTTAACACATAATCAATAGTCACACAAAATACACATTTCTTCAATTTAAACAGCATATGGTCACACTTATTAACACTTTTGACCACTATTTTTTAAATTGTATGTGACTAACTCCAAAAAAACAACACACGTTGTGTGACTAAATCATCACAAACGTCACATTTATTATATATTCATGTGGCCATAGGACATGAAATAGTCACACAAAATACACATTTACTTGAATAAATCATCTCAAATGTCACATATATTATATATTTATGTGGCCAAAGGACGAACAATAGTTACTCTCAAAAAATATTTGTGTGACTATAAAGTGTTTACGGTCATACAAAAATGATTAATACAACAAAACTTGTGCTTAATTTGTTACACATATTCGGGTTTTGATCACTCTTTTTCAATGAAAACGGCCACAAACTAAACAATGTGTAATATGTTCACTTAACTATAATACACGTATGGAGCTTGATATATGGATCGAATAGAAGAGCTTTAGAGATAGAAGTGGAGAGAGTTTGGAACCTTAGAGAGAGAAAATAAAGAAGAATGTATTAGGTTCAAATGAAGGTCCAACCCTCTCCTTTGGTGGAGAGGGCTTTATATACTACTACATAGGGTGCCCCTAGTGGGCTGTGGAGCGAGCTGACAGTGGGTAAAGACCCGACCCACTCCACAATAATAATAATAACTAATCTACTACTAATATTATATATAAACCTACGAGCTATAAAGTGCTAATAAGTACTCGGGGTGACCGAGTCTTCAACTGAATATTTATATTCCTAACAATCTCCCCCTAAGGGAGGTCACCCTAGGAGTAATGTTCTGCATTCTAGCACTCTATCCTTGAATCTTGACTTCATAGCTCGTAGACCTTGATTCTTCAACATCAAGGATCTTTGTGTCTTCAGCAGTGAACTTGCGATGACTGTTCTTTGTTTTGGATGATCTTTGAGTATTCTTTGAAGATATGATCCAACATATGTCTTCAAGTCATCTTGTGGCTTCGTCATTATGAGAAGTTGTGATCTAGGGGCCTTTTTTGAGATCATCAGCCACCGTAAATCTCTGAGCTCATCCATTGTAGTAATGCCTCCATGTGATATGTTGTGACCGTTGAACTCGCATGCTCACACTTTTCTGGATCATTATAATTATCATCAGAGTTGCGGAAGCTGTGTCGTAGGTCTTTTTGCTATCATGATGTTGTGATAATCAATTGGAAGTGTGAGCATGGAGTGTGGATTGACACGTCTCTGCTGGAATCAGGAACCACCATCGCCATCTTTATATGAATCTGAAATAAAACAGTTAGCAATAAAGTTGGAGAACGAATATGGCTTTGTCATTCGTTCGATGTGGTGGTTGGATTTAACCTTCGGTTCTGTGAAGACCGACCTGTGATCAGGTAGAATCCCCTTTAAAGAAGGTTCTCCTTGACAGGAATTTCCAGCTTGTAGTAATGAATATTCCAACAAATTAATGTCAGAATCATCATACAAAGCATGTTCTCATACCGGAACGTCTTAAAGCAGACATCACGGTAGAGTGAATCAGTGAATTAAATACCCACTGATTGACGAGAAATTGATTAGAAAAATCACTTGCGTGTCACCGGATAAACATTTTGTGCAACACGACAAGGGTTTTATAAATTGAAATCACATTTCTGTCAAAAATACTTTTGTTTGAAATTTTAACAAAATCAATGTGCTCGAAACTTTGTTGGTGAGCACATTGAAAGGTTTTCCAAAAGTATCCGTCAATCCATATCCTGGAACAAGTTTGATTCAAATTTGAATCGCCCCATCGTTTCTTTCCAGTTGTCACAAGCTTGATCCATGAAGGATCTCACATGTCACCCACCAAGAGCTTGTTAGATGTTGGCTCTAGAAGGATTTTCATCTTCATTGTGAATACTTTACGTATCACTCGGATGTTCTGGCAATACCACAAGGATAATGCGTAGTACTATTCATATATATTTTTCTTGCTATTCACGGTGTATGAAATAGCAAGCATATTGGAAATGTGTCCTAATGAGATTAATGGATGATCTCTTGGCTTTAGACTCAATAGTGCATTTTGATTTAGTGATCGGAGGCTGGAGAGGACTGTCACCTATTCAATATCGTCAAACTCGAAGTGAGAGAGATGATAGCAATGTATTGATCTCCGTGACAAGTGAAACAAGAGTCCTTTGAGGGACCTTGAGTGGCTAGGGAGGGTTGTGCAGCGTATCACTGGGTCCATGATACTTTGTCTTCAATGTCAACAATCAACTAAGTGATTCTGACAGCATATGTATTGACCCGGTTTCTGCCTAAGGTGTAAGGAGGGCTTCTTTCTTTTCACCCTTTATCTTTACATTTCTTTTTCATTCTTCAACCCCTTCAGCGCTTATCGAGACTTTATTACTAGCACCTTGTTGGGTTTGTTCCAGTACTAGCTCCATTTCAGTCGGCACTTTTCCCTTATTCACTTTTCTCCTTTTTAATCATTCCTAAGGACTTCTATTCTAACTAGAGGATTGTCCATGGGAAGATCCCTTCGGTTCTGGCTGGATCATGGGAACTAATACCTAACCTCACCATCCTTATAACTCCAGTACATAAAGTAAAATGGTTGGTCTTTGGTATTCTTTCACAATTGCCATCACAAATCATTTGCTCCCCCTCAATATGTGCATCGATATACGAAAGAGTTTAGCACATATTTGGGAGCCTACACATGAGTCCAAAAGATCACATTTTATCAGATTTCATATTTAAATCACATTCTCTCCCCCGATCAAAATTTCAAACCCTTTGAGATTTGTGATCCCAATTGATTTAAATAAGTTAGAAAATTATGGGAGAAAATGTGGTCAGGTTTAATATATTCTGATAATGATACATTACGATGCTCCCCGTCAATCTATGAGGGAGAATGTTAGTGTCAGGTATGATAGGTTTGAAAGATTTTGGATTAAAACAATCATACACTGACACATAACAACCACATTTATTCACTGCTTATTATGCACAAAGTTACTCGTTATGACACAAATGATGTTGACCTTTTCGCTTCCCTGAGGGAGTCAGTAGTCAGCATCAATTATCCATCCACCAACAAATCTTCCGAAGTATTGTAGATCTCCACTTGGCAAGACCAGAATAAGTATTGCTTTGTTGAAATGAAGGTGGTGGTGGTGATGACAGTGTTGTTGTTGTTGTTGTTGTTGTTGATGTTGTTGTTGTGATGAATTCAGAGCCAGTTAATAGAGTTTGAACATCTGATCAGATGGTTAGAGCGGGAACTGGCACATTTATATTAGCCATGGAGTCTGCATAAGAATATCAACACAGATATACATACATACAGATTCACTATTCCTTAATAGCTACCACATAGCAGCTTGCCAACTCACAGTACCAACTTAATTTAATCAAACCACAATCAAAAAATTCATCAAACCACTATCTAGCATGAAGAGCAATTAGCAATCATGAACATGGCAATTCACACAGATTTCAATATTCAACTCAGGATCTTAGGAACATGGTTCTAACATGATAGTTATATACCTAGGTGAATCCTGAGAACACATGCACAATATCAACAACAATTAAGCAGCAGTCAACCAACAAAAGTCAAACAACATTTGAAACTCATTCATTCAGATCATACAAATGCCAGTGGAGTATTCAAGAACATCAAACACATCAGGTTTTCTAACTCCTTTCAGATTTTGAGTTTTAATGTATCTAGGGGATTAAACGAGGATTCCAAAGTGATACAAATGAACCTTCTAGTTATATGAAGCTAGGATACTATAAGAAAATTGCACATAATGTCCTAAACTTTCTAGCAACTAACACATTTGGCCATTTGATATAAATTTTAGCAATTTCCTCTTCAACAAATACCCCATTAACTACAAAACCTTTTCTAAGAGTTATGAGTTAACTAAGAAACCCGTTTGATGAAATAAAATTTGAAATCACTCTCCCCCTCAATCAATGACCCGTATTCTAGTTAAAGATTTGTAGTCGTTGATTGAGTGACAAATTTTATGCACAATCCAAGTCTAAAAGAATTTCAGAAAACACATAACCACCAAGTGTCTCACAAATAATTTTTAAAAGAATCATAGAATGAAAACTATTTGCATACAAATAAGATTTCTCTTCCTTTTCAAGAAATGATGCACTGAAACGTACATCAGATCGAAGAAACATGGATATAAAGTAATCCATGCCCAGGTGAACATCACCCAGTTGGAGGAACAACCGTCTTTTTGGCGACGTGCTTTCCCCATTATGAGGCGCGGGTTGCTATCTAAAGTAATAGCAAGCCATTTAGACATGTTTTAACAATCCATTTTAACTTCTGCTCGAGCTTCATTTAAAGACCCGTGCCATTATTGAATGACATTTCTAAGTCCGTAAATGTTATCGATAAACAGAAGACATGCCTAGGTGAAACTATTTTTGGGATTTTCTATTTTTCAATTTTTATGGTTTTTTCGGTTTTACGTTTCTCTATTTACAATTTGCAGGTTTTCTATATATCTATTTACAAAATGGTATATGATATGAACAAAAATGTATGATGCAAATATATACAAGGATACGAAAAAAAACCATTACTCCTCAGCATCCTGAATCTTCTCCGCTGCCATCACTTGACTTGCTGAAGAGCAATGTGAGCACATTTAATTAGGGATTAATTCTGGCTTTTCACTCTCCCCTAATTAGTGCTCTCCCCCAACCTGACCACCTTTCTGATGAACGCCCATAATAGGAAGAAGTCTTTTGATGAACGCCTATAATATGAAGAAGTCTTTTGATAAACGCCCATAATATGAAGAAGTCTTTTGATAACCAAATGCATGCCGTCTTTAGTCTTCTAACACATAGCGGAGAATGTAGGATAGACTGTAGACTCGACCTTCTTCAAGATTGTCCATTTGGGGGAACAGAATACCAATCATCTTCATCTCACCAAATGCCTTCCAGTGACCTTACATACAACCCATCAGCCCGCAACGTACACATGAGATGATAACACCAAAGTAACAAGTTGAACCACTGATCATCTATAATATGTATCCTAAGATATTAAGCCCGATCACGTGAACCTGTTGTGCGTCCTTGATGTACACATTCTCTCTCCCCTGATGGTTACGATTAATCAGCCCATGACGTAAAAGTGAAACGATAATACCAATGTAACAAGTTGAACCACTGATCATCTATAATTTGTATCGTGAGATATTAAGCCCGATCACATGAACCTGTTATGCATCCTTGGTGTACACATTCCTCTCCCCTGATGGTTACGATTAATCAGAATCATCATAATGATGTGTACATGAAGCATAATGACATGTACATGAAGCATTGACTAGAAGCCCTTTATCACTGATTATATCAGCCCGTGAGAAGATGACGATTAGCATTCCATGACCATGTTCTTCAACACCTTGATAGACGGAGGAAGATGTAGTGTTGGAGAATCATGGTTTTCACGACTCCTGAACTGATGTATTCAGAAGTCGTATGACCATTTCTCAATCATCAATCAACATGTAGATTATTCACTCTTTCCCCCCTCCCCTCAAAAATTGCATATGCCTGCCAACTTCAATTTTTGATGATTGAATGAGTGAATACGGATACCATCAACGGTAAGTAGCTCCACTTGACGGTTCTTGAAGACTGACATGTTGTTTATTCACCCCTTCCCCCCCTCAAAAATTGCATATCCCTGTCAACTGCAATTTTTGGTTGAACAAGTGAATAAGAGTATACTCCAATGTGCGCCGATCCACTTGAAGACTGAATAAGCACGGAAAGAGCATGAAACTTGTTGATGAGAATGGCCATAAATAAGAAGATTTCTCTTCTTCCAAAGATAAAGCGCACTTAAGCGTACACCTTTCTTTTCTTTGAGGAACGGGGCCTGAAGTGTTATCTGCAGACGCCATTGTCGATGAAGAGCGAGGCCTGAACTGATGTGTTCAGACATCATATTGTCATTTCCCCTCATATGTTGTGAGCAGCCTGAGTCCAAATGTCAAAGGACAATCCGTATGACCTGCATTTGAAAACAGACAAAAATAGAGAGTTTGGAGTGCCGGATCCCCAATTTAAGTTGGGGTCCAGTTGGTTAGTGGGAACAGAAGCATCATTCGCCCGAGTCTCAGTAGGAGTTGGAATGCTAGTGGAAGTAGACCTAATTAAAGAGCACTGTTCTCCTACAGGAAATTTCCTTCCAGTTGGCTTCCATTGACGTACAGGCACTACTTTAGACTTAGTTATCCTAGTTAAAGGGCACTATTCTCCTAAAGTGAATTTCCTTCCAGTGGGCTTCCATTGGTAACCAAGATTAGCAAACATATTTCCTGTTGCTTTCCAAGTTTGCTTAATTTCTCTACCTCTCCAAACTTTCTTAACTGGGGGTTTGTTGGACAACTTCAGAAATTTCTCAACACATTTATCATGATTACGCGAAATTAAGCATTCATTACATGTTTTGCAAAGTGAATTAGGGTTTGAATTATGATTCTTTTTTCTCAATTCTGACTTATTGTTCCTCATGTGGTCTTCTACTTTCTTCTTAGGAACACTTTTAGCTAGTGAAGTCCTAGAATTCTTTATGTTTATCCTAGGTTTTGACTTGCTAGCTTTAGTGTCACTATTAACTCCTGTAGAGGAACTGATGGGAATCTTAGTCTTTTTCACTTCTGGTTGCTGAACATGTTTTGATGTGCTGGGATCTGAAGTTTCCAAGGGTACCTCAAAGGTTACATGCTTGTTCTTGGGCATCATGGAGGATGCAACAAATCTATATCTTTTGTTATCAACCTTAGGCCTCGTGCCAATGACATATTCTAGGAATTCCTGTGACCTTTTAGTGAGGAAGCAGGCATCCACAAGTGCTTTGTCAAGTGGTTTTTCTATTCTATCCTCCTCTACGACCTCACGGAGTGCATCAAGACTATCCTTAAGGTGATTGAGATATATTTGATGGACAGGCCTATTATTCCTAAGGGGAGGTGGAATAGGCACAACATCAACATCATACTTTCTAACAGCAGAAACCTTTGGTGCAACACAATCACAAGTGATAATTGGCATTTTCCCTTTCACTTGAGTCTTCAGATTCTCAATTTCATTTAACAAAGAAGTTATCTTTTCATTGGGATTATTTCGTGTGACTTTGATTGAATCATATAACTCTTTGTAATGTTGTTTGATCTTTGAATTTTTAGCTCGAAAGCACTCATTTTCATAGTGTACATTGTTAAAGGTGTCTTGATATTGAAAATTCTGAGAATCTGAAGACGATGGTTTATGGGAACCATATGCTTCACTCTTATTAGCTTTTAACTGGGCAATTTAAGCCCTCAATTGTCGAATCGTGTTGGTGTG
The DNA here is from genome assembly GCA_021014915.2 of Artemisia tridentata subsp. tridentata. NCBI lineage: Eukaryota > Viridiplantae > Streptophyta > Magnoliopsida > Asterales > Asteraceae > Artemisia > Artemisia tridentata. The sequence continues at coordinate 62,006,743 of CP139502.1, read as the reverse complement.
AGCTTGAATTTTTTTGTCACGTTTGCATAATTCAAAATACGTATCAAACTCAGGAGCATCCACAGATATCTTGACATTTGATAGTTTACATTTTTCTTCTAAGTGTTGATATTTTAATTGTAAATTAAAATACTCAACCTCTAGTTTTGAAAAACGTTTAACCATGTTATCATGGTCATCATTTTGAATTTGATCAAGCAATTTCAAATTCTCCCCCTCAAGCTCAACAACACGATTCTGGGTAACATTCAAAGCAATAGAATACTCATGAAATTGACAAGCGGATAATGCAGAATCAGTAGCAGTATAAAATACATCTTGTGCAATACATCTAGCAATCAAATTCTCATTTGTGATGAGAATGTTCTTTCTTTCAATCTCACGAGTCTTAAGTTCTATCACATTTTGAGTTACCTCATTTTCCATATCTTTAAACACTGCCTTCATTTCATTTACTTCTGTTTTAAGAGTATTTTGCATCCCTTCAAAATGTTCTTTGAGTAGTTTAAAGAATGGCATGACCTCAGTTAAGTAACACCTTTTTGCATGTTCAAAACACTTTCTCCCTCAGTTATTCCTGTTGGTGTAATTCTCTTCTTACATGTTTTATCAAAATCAGCAAATAGTTGACAAAGTACATATATGCTAATTAAGGTTTTACATTCTGTGGGAAGAGTTAAAGGAACCAAATGTCTAGGTGTATTGGGAGGATACACCGTCGCAGTAGCAATTTTCCTAAGGGATGGGGTTTTCGCTTCAAGCTCATCAGTTTTTCTCTTTTCTATATCAAGCTTCCAAAAGATTTGTTCAGGCATTAACTTCTTTTGAGGTGCAAACACAGTCAACCAATTCTCCTCATAATAATCATGGGGTTTGACTATTACTCGCTTGTCTATGCATATGGGATCTTTCATTTTCTCATTCATTCTTTCTCTATTTCTCACTTCTATTTCATCACTCTCTTTCAAAGATAAAACCTCAGGTGGGGCATGACTAGGCATAATCATCACATTGGCATCATATAAGGCAGGTTGGGCTACTTTAGCAATCCTAAGGAGAGCTAATTTAGGTTCACCTACATTGCTTTCACTATGCTTATCACTCAGCTTTTTGTGCTTCTGAATCATTTGAGCAGTCTGTCTGGTTTGGTCTTGGGTGTACAACTTGTTCTCAAGATTATTCTTTAAGGTTTTAAGTCTGGAGAAATCATTTAAGAGTTGTGTTTCTTTATCTTTGAATTCTTGCTTTAGTGTATTTATACATTTTTTAGCTTCCTGTTTTTGCTTAACAGTCTGATCCAGCTGAGTTTTCAAAGAATTCAACTCTAGTTATAATGTTTCTTCCCAAACATTATGCTTTGAAATAAGTGTACACATTTGACTTTCCATTTTCTGCTCACGCTCTGTTAGTTCAAACTTAGCACGCTGTTCATACAAGGCCACTCGTTCTTTATATATGTTAAGTTTAGTGGTCAAGGTATCATAAGGGACAAGCACAGTGTTCTCATGCAGCACATAGTCATCATTTAGAACAGAGTATGCACAACTAGGTACAACAGACGCTTCGTTGTGCTTCACATATTGTTCATATGTGATAACATCGCTATTTCCCATATTAGCAGTATCTGACTCAACAACGTTTGTTTGTTGTACTTTGTTGGGAATCTTTTGCTCATGCAACACATTATCATTATTAATGACAGAAGATACCCCATTAGGTTCAGCCAATGCTTCGTTGTGTTTCACATGTTGCATGTTGTTCCTAGCAGTATCTGACTCAACAATGCTTGTTTGTGGCTGATGAAGCTCTTTCTCTTGAGAATTCGAGCTAACATAGTCTCTATTGGCACTAACATACTCAAACACGTTTATCTGTTGTACATCTTTGGGAATCTTTTGTTTTGTCAATCATATTGTACAATCTGAGTATCTCAGATATAGCAGAATCTGAAGTATTTGACATGATATTAACGTGCAAGGGATTTTACAATTTTATGATTTAAACCGAGAAATAGATTCTTTCGCGGGATTTTACAAAATCAAGAATAAACCGTGAAATGATGCTTGATATGTGTTATGATGAAGGTTTGGTAGACTTGATGATCTGTTGTTTAGTTGTGATTTGGTTTGGTTGATGCAAGTTGTTATGGTGAAATTTTGGTCTGAAAACTTCACAGCTCAATAACTTCTTTCTGGTGCGATTTCAGGCTTCGAAAGTTGGGTTGAATGAATAAATTGATTCAATGTGTCCTTCTCCTCGGTCTCACGGTCGCTTTGACAGGTCGTGGGCTGAAAACGGAGTTACGGTTCAAAAGTTATAGTCGTTTGAAGTTTTGACGTAAAAAGTCAACTTTGGTCAAACCGCAATAAGTCAAGTCGCAATTATCAAATCGCAACAAGTCAACTTGCAACTAAACAAATCGCAATAAGTCAAATCGCAACTAACCAAATCGCAACAAGTCAAATCGCAAGTATGGACTCGCAATCTCAAATCGCAAATGGTCAAATCGCAATCAGTCAAATCGCAACTAGTCAAATCACAGTGACTCAAGTCGCAAAGATCAAATCACAGGCTATGTCAAATCGCAACCAGACTCAAATCGCAACTTTCACAAAATGACAGAACAATCGCTTTCTTAGTCAAATTGCAACACAAAAACGACAAAACGGTCGCTTTCTTTGCACTTTGTCCTTCTTCCCTTTTTTAAGTAAAAATCCAAAACGCAACCCCGAGAAACACCAAATCGCAACAGGTCTTTTCCAACTAATACTCAAATCGCAACTAAGAATTTTCCAACTAATACTCAAATCGCAACTAAGAATCCATTACAGATGATCAAATCGCAACCAAGAAATACTTTGCTAAACCACACGAATTGACCAAAAATACCACAAAACACCTAGAACAATCTCTCCAAACACCAAACAACACTTATACACCAATCTTAAGCAAGAAAGTACAAGATTTTAACAGTTCTAACCACAAAACAAAGCACAAAGGAGAGATTTTAGTACTTTTCTATTCGAACCCAAAAGTGCCACAAAACTAAACAAATCCGTGAACATGAACTCAAGTGAACCTAACCATGGCTCTTGATACCAATTGTAATATGTTCACTTAACTATAATACACGTATGGAGCTTGATATATGGATCGAATAGAAGAGCTTTAGAGAGAGAAGTGGAGAGAGTTTGGAACCTTAGAGAGAGAAAATGAAGAAGAATGTATTAGGTTCAAATGAAGGTCCAACCCTCTCCTTTGGTGGAGAGGGCTTTATATACTACTACATAGGGTGCCCCTAGTGGGCTGTGGAGCGAGCTGACAGTGGGTAAAGACCCGACTCACTCCACAATAATAATAATAACAAATCTACTACTAATATTATAAATAAACCTACGAGCTATTAAGTGCTAATAAGTACTCGGGGTGATCGAGTCTTCAACTGAATATTTATATTCCTAACACAATGTGACCATATGCCACCTATGGTGGCGCGACCTTTGGTGACACAAAAAAAAAAAAAAAAAAAAGCGTGTGTAACTATATGCATATCATCACACTTTTCTGGTGTGACGATATCCAATATCTGTACCAGTGACAACTTTTAGCCATTCATGCATGTATGTTATATATATGTATGTCGAGCAGTGTGTAGATTTTTAAGAAACTCATTTTGCTAGTTTAGTTTCCAAGATTTGCAATATACAAAGATGACGCATAACTCTTATCACAACATGCTTAAAAGTTAAAAATATAAAGTCATACAATTTAGAGATGTTTGATGCCTTACAGGGAGTTGTGGGATGTGTCGAATGAGAAGTGAACCAAGAAAGGACCAAGATTTCTTAACCCAATACTCCTTTTAAGCACTAAAAGCTACTAAAAATAAGCAAATCCCAACTTTCTTCTTCTTTTTCTCTCTAGGCCGAATCTTATAAAATAAAAGAGAGAGTTTTATGTTTTTCCTTAAGTAAAAAAAAATGTGCTAGCCTCATCCTTTTATAGCAAAATTCAATTATGGTCTTTTGATTAAATTAATCAAGCTAGTACCTAAGTTGGTAAAAATTTTCAAAAGTGTATGGTGTGGGTGATGGCATACGTCTCAAATCAAGTAAAAAAAGAAACACCATGCTTGGTGTAAGATCTTGTCTAAAAAGATCTAGCTTATTCATTCAATGTATTTGTTATTTTAAGGTATTAAATTAGCTAGCAATAAGTTGTAGAGGAATAAAAGGTGGTGTCTAAATAGTAGGATAAAGTGTAAAATTTTTGTAAATGTAGCGAGTATAAGTATTGGGTACTTAAAATAGGTATCGTTTAATAATTAAGCAAACTAGGTAAATATATAGTTTAAGTGTATAAATAAAAATTCAACAAGTGAAAGTAAATCATCATTTAAAATTTTGGAGTAGTTTACCAAGTATTAGAATGTATTAAAATATTTATTTAATTTTAATCATAACTAACTGAGTGTCGGTATGCGTGCGGGGTCATTTTTCAGGAAAAACGAGATAACTTCTCATTTTTAAAATTTAATTGTCAATAAGTGTCAAAAAATATATAATGTGCATTTTCTGATAAAACAAATATTAATACTATTAAAATAATAGTATGGAAAATTACCATTTGTCACATTTGCAACCTTTGCCATCTATTCCCGAATCTACCCCATGAATAGCTTTGATCACACATGCCCAAAGAACTTCCGGGTTATTAACCAAACGCCACCTCCATTTTTTAATAAGAGCGAGGTTGAACGCTTTCAAACTCCCCACACCTAAACCACCTTTATCAAAAGGGGCCATAACATTATTCCATTTTACCCACGCCATTTTCTTATGATCCCCACTACCACCCCAAAAGAAAGAAGCCCGAATAGACTCTAAACTTTTAAGAACGGATTCAGGACATTTAAATATTGACATATAATATATGCCAATACTCCCCAATACAGCTTTGATTAACGTTAATCTACCTCTAATGGACAAAAAATTGGCTTTCTATGATGACAATTTACCACGAAACCGATCAATCAAAGATTGCCAATTTGCAATCAAATTCATGTTAGAACCAAACGACAAGCCAAGATAGATGAATGGGATAGTACCTGAAGCGCACCCAGTAGCACGAGCCATATCAAGAATATCATCTGAAGAAACTCCAATCCCATACACGTTAGATTTAGCTATATTAACTTTCAGACCCGATGCAAGATAAAATACATCTAACACCCGAATTATATTGTCCATCTCTAGCCTGTTCCATTTGGAAATAATAACGACATCATCTGCATAAAAAAGATGGGATATATTCTGTTGGAATATTAATATCATGACAAGTATAAATTAAACACATAAAGCATCAAAGTAATAGCGGAAGAGAGTAGGAACATATAACTTGTAAATTAATTAACCAATAATAAAAGTATGCGTACCTTAATGATTCTAGCAAAACAAGAATCAATTCCGAGCAATCAACTTTATAAACCCTTTTGTAATTCAATCCAAGATACAATCAATAATGTGATTGTATCATGTTCTTGTACACATGTACTAATACCAAGTAAATGTTTATGCAAGTAAAGAACACAAAACAATTTAGTTTATGAAAAACTAAGGTGATCGACCCAAACAAAGGGTTTGGTCGATCGGTTATGATCACAAAAGAAAAGAGGAAAAGCTTAGGTATTGTGTGTGAACAAGAGGTATAAAAAACAATGATCCTAGACCTCATTATATAGTATTGTGAAACTTGGAAGACAAGTTGGTGTGGGTTTGGGATATCCCCTAGCCCAACCGATCGGCACCCTAATCCCTAAGGGATTCCGGATGCTTCTTGTCTTACCAAATATTCACACATAATTTCTTTCCTTATATTCGTCTAACGGTCGTTAGTTATTATCCGTTAAATACTAACGGTCGTTATGTGTTTTGTGTATATAATAATTAAATATAACGTTTTATAAATAATTATTATTCGTTTACTCTTCATACGTAAAGTGTGCAGTCCTGTGATCTCGAGTTCGATCCTAACACACAACTATTATTTTATGTCTACAAAACTAAGAGCTCCCACTTAGACATATCTTAATAGTGTGATCACATCGGTTAGCGTCTTGCAACATGTCGATGCCTCTAGTACAACTCGAGTAGGTCTCCTGGAAAAAACCTTTAATGATTCATCATTATTATTATCCTTTTGTTACTAATATTACGTTAAATAAAGATATGGATCTAAGTCATTCTTTATTCAACTATTCTATTTCTCGTTGTTTGTGATTGAGCAAGATTACCAAATCTTCTAAACATATTCAAGGGAGATCTTGGGCGTGGCCACGCAAACATCTTGTCAACCCTACGAGGGGCCCAGCAGTATTAAACTTCAAAATAAATTTGAAGGAACAAATTCTATCTTGACTACAAGCATAACCTATGAATTTTGTAACATTTCCGAAAACAATCCTTATGACTACCAGTTACGTGTAGCATTAAATTGTTTCACAGAATGCACTACATTCATAACAGTTATCTGGTATCTCAAGTATGAGGATAACTATTCATGATTTACTTAATAACAATATCCATAAAGTAACATCATGTAGTTTGGGATAAGTCCTATATTCAATTCATTAAATATCATGTGAATTTTGTATGTCAACGCATCAATATACTTTCAAGTATATTATACCAAAACTCACATTTGTCTTAATTTATTGATATTCCCTTATCATTAATTGACAACGGACGATTTAGAATAACTAATTTATTCACGGATTAAACATGCAAATATAGGACAACAATATTAAAGAATGAATATAAACATAACCAATACTTTATTTCATTAAAAATAATAAATGTTTGCAATATCCTTTATCCAAATACTAAACAAAATCATGCGTGAAACTACTAGCTAAACGAAGTCCAATGCCATTGGCATGTTCAGTAAGTTTTTCTTTAGCTAAAGCCTTAGTGAATGGATCAGATAAGTTGTCATCTGTGTGAACTTTCAAGAGCATAATTTCTCCTATGCTGACTTGCTGTCGAACATAGTGATACTTCCGTAGAAAATGTCTGGTGTCCTTCATGACTCCAGAATCATTGGCAAATATGATTGCAGCAGAATTGTCGCAATACATATTAATAGGCAATTCAATTGAAGGCATAACACCAAGCCCTGAAATGAATTTCCTAATCCAAACAGCCTCCATAGCAGTGTCTGAAGCAGCTATGTATTCAGCTTCTGTTGCAGACATCGTAATTGTACTCTTCTTCTTGCTCCTCCAGTCTACTGCTCCTCCATTGATAACAAAGACATAACCAGTCTGAGACTTCGCATCATCTTTGTCACATTGCCAGGACGCATCACAGTAACCTGTTACATCAAGTTCTGTAGCTGGATTTCCACCATACACAAGAAACGTATCTTTCGTATTCCTAATATACTTTAGAATATGTTTAACAGCAATCCAGTGTTTTTCACCTGGATTCTGTTGAAATTGACTGGTGATATTCTGAGCGAACGACACATCTGACCTTGTGCATCTAACCGCATACATGATAGATCCTACTGCCGAAGCATAAGGAACTTTACTCATGTGTGCCACCTCTGCAGGTATTGAAGCACACAACTCGCTACATAAGCCATGTTTTACTTCCATTGGCAAATATCATTTCTTGGAATTTTGCATATTGAATCTTTTCAATATTTTGTCAATGTAAGCACTTTGACTTAAACCAATTAACCGCCTTGATGTATCTCTATAGATCTTGATTCCCATAATGTATGAAGCTTCCCCTAAATCCTTCATAGAAAAACATTTTCCAAGATATGCCTTAACTTTTTGCAAACTTGTAATGTCTTTTCCCATGATCAATATGTCATCAACATATAGGATAAGGAAAATTGCATCACTCCCACTAGCTTTGTGATATACACACGGCTCATCAAGATTCTGAGTACATCTAAACTTTTTGATTTCTGCATCAAATCTTTTATTCCATTGCCTTGATGTTTGCTTCAATCCATAAATGGATATTTGAAGTTTGCATACACGGTTTGGAAATTTTGGATTCACAAACCCCTCATGCTGGGCCATATAGATGTCTTCATCTAGGCAACCATTTAAGAAGGTGGTTTTGACATTCATTTGCCAAATCTCATAGTCATAGTACGCTGCTATAGCTATGAGAATCCAAATAGCCCTTATGTCAGCTATAGGAGAAAATGTCTCCTCGTAGTCAACACCATATGTTTGAGTAAAGCCTTTAGCTACCAAACGAGCCTTATAGGTGTGTACCTTGCCATCCATGTCAGTTTTCTTCTTGAAGAGCCACTTACTTCCAACTACCTTAGCATTGGAAGGAAGGTCTACTTCAATCCAGACATCGTTATCTTTCATGGATTATATTTCTCCATTCATAGCAACCTGCCATTTTTTCCTTTTCAGGACTATTAATGGCAGCCCTGTAATTAGCAGGTTCATCAAGATCCCCTAATATAGTTTCCTCAACGACTACGTTAAGACATAGACATTTAGGAGCTTTCACATGTCTTGAAGACTTGCGAATGGGAACAACTTCAGGTGGAGAACCCAGACATTCAGGTTCCACATGAAGTACGCTAGTGTTTTTAGAAGGTAATGTATCAATATGATCATCTTCCAGATCATATTCTCTCCCACTGAATTCTTGAGATATGAGATCCTTTTGAAGAATGTCTCCATACCTAACAACAATTACTTTCTTTTCAGGTGGAAAGTAAAAGTAGTAACCCATCGTTTCCTTTGGGTATCCTACAAAGATACATTTTACAGATCTCTGTTGGAGTTTATCTGCTGAGTCACGTTTAACAAACGTCTCGCAACCCCAGACCTTTAAATAAGACAAGCTAGGAGCTTTTCCATGGCAAATTTCATATGGTGTCTTATCAACCTTCTTGGTCGGAACCATATTTAGAATACGAACAGCTGATTCTAAAGCATAATCCCAAAAGGATAAAGGAAGAGTAGTGAGATTAAACATTGATCACACCATGTCTAACAATGTACGATTCCTTCTCTCAGATACACCATTTTGTTGTGGAGTATATGGAGATGTGAGATGCTGGACAATTCCATTCTCAGCTAAGTAATCTTTAAACTCTTGACTTAGGTATTCACCACCTCTATCGGATCGAAGAGCTTTAATCTTCTTTCCAATTTTCAATTCTACTTCTGCTTTGAAAACCTTAAATGTTTCAAATACCTCATGTTTATGTTAAAGCAGGTAAACATAACCATAACGGCTGAAATCATCTGTAAATGTTAAGAAGTAGCTAGCACCTCTCCTTGACACATGTCTAAGTGGTCCACACACATCAGTATGTATCAAACCAAGTAGATCAGAAGCCCTTTCCATACGATTATGAAATGGTTTCTTTGTCACCTTCCCAGATATACAAGATTCGCATTTATCAAATGATTCATCATTGATATCTTGCAAAATCCCATCACGTTGCAGCTTTCCCATGCGAGTCTTGCCTATATGAGCAAGGCGACAATGCCAAAGATAAGACGATAAGTCCTGCTTGATTCTCTTATCTTGATGCTAAACATCGAATTATTTTTATTGGATACATTATCACACATGTCAATCTCAAACATACCATTCACATCAATAGGATTAAAATATAAAATACCATTTAAAGAAACAGAAATTTCATTACTTGTGATAGTGTGAACAAAACCAAGATCAAACAAACATGAAAAGGAAACAACACCTCTAATAATAGAAGGTGCATAATGACAATTGTTTAATGACAGTACTAAGCCCGAAGGCAAAACTAAATTAAACATTCCTATGGCTTCAACAGCTATAGGTGCTCCATTTCCCACGTGCTGATATTGCTCCCCATAGGCAAGCTTCCTTTCAACTCTAAACCCCTGCAGCGTATTACAAATGTGAATTCCGCATCCAGTATCATATACACAGGAATTAATTTTATGATGTAGAGTAAATAATTCAATCATAAATAAGTTACCTGAAGTGCTGGCGCCCAAGTGCCCAGACTTCTTTAGCTTACTTGCTCGCAACTCTTCTAGTGACAAACTACATGACAGTAATGGCAGCCTTGATCCTTCTTTGGATTATCCTTCTTCTTAGGAGGGTATTTCTTGGGTTCCAGTTGATAGGCCATAACTTTCTTACCCTTATCAGCCTTTCCCTTTCCCTTACCCTTCTTATTCGCATATGGCTTGTTAATTCTACCCCCTTGAATAGCAAGTACCTGGGTGTAGGAGCCTTCTGTGGTAAACGTTTCTCGTAATCAATAAGCAGTGCGTGTAAATCAGTTACTGTCTTCCCCACACAGTGCATATTGAAATTACCCACAAAACCACTAAATTCCTTATTCAGGGATCTATTGATTAAGTTAATAGCAATATCTTGTTCATAGATCTTGCCAAGTGCTTGTAGTTGATCCATGTAACCTTTCATTTTCAACACATGTGCACTTACAGGTTCACCATCTGCCTGCTTACAGCCGTGAAGAGATTCCATCAAATAATAGACCTCAATGGCTTGTGGTTTCTCAAACATTTTTCTGAGTTCGCTGAGCATGTCCATTGGGAAAAATTCTAAAACTGCTTTTGTAAAGCAGGTGTCATCGATCCCAACATCAAACAGGCCACATCATTATGTGTCTTAAACTCAGCTTTCCACAATGCTTTTTCCTCATCAGTTGAAGTTTCAGCAGTAGGTTCAGCAGAACAAGGCTTATATAAGAATTCAAGTTGATCTGTCACTCGCAGGACAATCCTGAGTGAGCGAAACCAATCATTGAAATTCTGAGAGCCAGTCAATATTTCTCGTTCAAAGAAAGATTTGAATGCAGAACTCATAGTAGTGTTATTGTTTTGAGCCATTTCTACAGATAAAGAAAGTTCAAATATTCGTATTTTCGATAATACAATTTTTCAAGAAAATAAAATACCCAAGGAAATATTCATATAACCATAAAATTTTCTTGAAAACTAGGATCCAAATTAACATAGTTCCATTACATTAGTTGATCTGCTAGTAACGAAAGTATAAAATAAGGTAATCTGTCGAACAATAATTGGCAAACAATTTCCAATTCCTATATCATTATGGGATTTACATTGCCAAACCAAGTTGCGATGTAAGCATGTTTTATCCCCATCTTATGCCTTGAGTCGAAGCTCTCTCTTGCAACTCAATTAAGTCGTCTAATTTAAAAAACTGTAAATTTTACATAGTTTTATTACATCAGTTGATCTGCTAGTAATGAAAGTATGAAATTTACCTTTCCATTGCAATCTAGTCCAAGCTCTCACATGACGTAAATCATAACTTCAAGTGTTCTTTTAATTAGATGGCATAAACTTAATTTTAAGGGTACTAGTTTTTGATGTGTATAATCAAAATATGTACGAAGAAGCATGCAGACAACTTCGTATCATGAGTTTTAATAAAAACATTTTTATTAACCAATTCACTGAGATTAAATTAACAAAGTTTTGATTGAGGTATTAGGTTCACCAATCAAAGAATTTACCTTTAATTATCGTCCTTCATATCGTACTTTTGCATAAGTCCAAAGACTTAGTGTTTCGGATAATTACCACAAAGTGGCGCATGGAATTAAAGCTAATTCACCCTTAAGATGATTTTGTACAAAAAAAAAATAGTCGTACTTGGTAGCTTCAATTTGACGCACAAAGGAGCGGAGAAACTAAGGTCAGCTTAAAAAGCCAATTAAAAACCCGTTTCTTTCGGTTTGACAATTTTATGTCAATCCTCCTTATACCCCTCTTATAGTTTGTCACAATTGGGTGAGCCGTTCTTACTATTGGTACAAAACTCATCATCAATTAAACTATTGAAAATTTAACTCTTCTAAAACAATTCATAGTTTCACCATTATTTAGTCCATATTATTTTTCTATTCAAAATTACCCTTTTGTTTCAAACATGTCAAACATAATATAAACAAAACAAGTAATAATAAAAAAAAAAAATAACACAACTAAATAAACACATATAACATAACAATTAATATATATAAACATGTAGCCACATGCAAACTTAATTGGATAAAACTTATTAATAATCAATTCTAGGTTTATATTGTATATATTCAACTAAGGCCCTCACTTCAAGGAAGTGAACCACATGCATTGACGAATCAATTACGTAAGACATAATTAAATATACACCACATAGCACGTAATTGATTATTTAATATATTGAAGTCTTCCTCAATTCGACATCTATCAATTAAATTACATGTGTAAAACTTAACCATTAATTCATATAGCAAATTTAAACAATTTAAATTATCACAACAATAAATCCATGCCAAACATGCACGTTTTCATGGATTCTACATAATAATTATCAAGTTGCCATAAGATCGCATACTAAACACATAAACATGTTAATCTAGGGTTTATAATCAAATTAAAATTAAAACTCAAACCCTAAAATAAATAATAAGGCAATCGGCCCTATTAAAAAAATTAGGGTTCAATTTTTTTTTTTTTTTTTTTTTTTTTTTATTATTATTTTTTTTAATCCCTAAAAATCAACTAACATATATAAACACAATCCAAGATTCGTTTTTTATGTGTTTTGATAATTAATTACACATTATCCAAGGTCGTGATGCAACTGTTGGAATATTAATATCATGAAAAACATAAATTAAACACATAAAGTATCAAAGTAATAGTGGAAGCGAGTATGAACATATAACATGTAAATTAATTAACCAATAATAAAAGTATGTGTACCTTAATGATTCTAGCAAAACAAGAATCAATTCCAAGCAATCAACTTTATGAACCCTAATTAGGGTTTATGTGGATTATTGGAATTACCCCTTACCCTTTTGTAATTGAATCCAAGATACAATCAATAATGTGATTGTATCACGTTCTTGTACATACGTACTAATACCAAGTAAATGTTTATGCAAGTAAAGAACACAAAACAATTTAGTTTATGAAAAACTAAGGTGATCGACCCAAACAAAGGGTTTGGTCGATCGGTTATGATCACAAAAGAAAAGAGGAAAAACTTAGGTACTGTGTGTGAACAAGAGGTATACAAAACAATGACCCTAGCCCTCATTATATAGTATTGTGAAACTTGGAAGACAAGTTGGTGTGGGTTTGGGATATCCCTTAGCCCAACCAATCGGCACCCTAATCCCTAAGGGATTCCGGATGCTTCTTGACTAACCAAATATTCACACATAATTTATTTCCTTATATTCGTCTAACGGTCATTAGTCATTATCCGTTAAATACTAACGGTCGTTATGTGTTTTGTGTATATAATAATTAAATATAACGTTTTATAAATAATTATTATTCGTTTACTCTTCATACGTAAAGTGTGCAATCCCGTGATCTCGAATTCAATCCTAACACACAACTATTATTTTATGTCTACAAAACTAACATATTCATTCCTGAATCACCCACCTTTTTCCCTCGAATGAGACATGATTGAACCGCGTCCTTTAAAGCTAGATGAAGACCTTCCATAATAATAATGAACAAAAACGGGCTTAAAGGATCACCTTGTCTTAAACAACGCTTGATTGAAAATTCAGACGAGGGACTACCATTGACAAGGACAGAAGATATGGCTGATTTCAAACATGCTTGAATCAAACTTCGCCATTTAATACCGAACCCAAGACTCAATAACATGTGATCAAGAAACTTCCAGCTTACGAAATCAAAAACTTTTTCGAAATCGACTTTGAATATCATGAGTTTTTTATTCTGATTTTTATACCAAACCATGAATTCATTTAGCATAAGAGGGCCGTCAAGGATTTGCCAACCTGAAATAAACGCCGATTGTTCGTGGTTCACAACTTTATCTGCTACTTTAGCTAGGCGATTTGCTAGGATCTTCGTGATGATTTTATATTGAACGCCTATTAAGGATATAGGCCGAAAATCCTTAACATGAATCGGGTCGTGTTCTATTTAGACATATCATGTTTAAGTCAAATTTTTTGTATACTTTTTTGTTGAATAAAACATCGTTTTCATGAATAGACTTTTTAGGACTTCTTTTCGTTTTTGGTATAACAAAGTTGTTGATATAATATGATATTTACGTGAAAATGCAATCTTTGACGTTGAATTCATGTACAAATCACGTCTAATGTGTATTAAATAGCTGTACAACACTAGTTAATTGAGCTAATTGCTTCTCATTTTTAAATACTGTAATCAACGCGTCATCTGTAACCATGTTTTCAAATACAATTTTCTTTTTTCTACGCGTATTGTTGACTTTTTTTCGAGTTTTTAAACACGCGTCACATCAGATACATACTTACACTATTCTAACTTTAATATCTCCGTTATGTTCATCACGATCAAACTCGACAAAGAAAACATTGCCATTTTTGCTTCCTTTTTGGTTGAAATTTTGGATGTGGGGAAAGAGTTGAGATATCTCGATCTCTTTGTTATTTGCAATGCACACAAGAAAGGGTGAATCAAAACTTTGTTTGGTTTTAATATTTCGTTCATATCTATAACACATTGTTATAACCCTGCTTCAACAGTGCCATAAAGATTCACAGTACATCATATATACCCATTGAACACATCATAAACTATACTTTTATTAGAAATGATTACCGTATTATCTCATTTGAACTCGTCAACATCTTCACATGCATTCGGCTAATATTCACTTGTAACATCATGCTATTATTACGAGGTTGGTTGCATTAGCTAATAAGAAAAAAAGGTAGTTTATTTACTTCGATCTAACCGTCATAATGATAATGCGAATCACTAGTAGCACTTGGCATAGTAACATGATTCAATGTGTACCGGGTTCAAAAATCATTACGTTGCAAGATGAACTAAACATAATCCCCAATGAAACTAGCTAAATATATTAAATATTGATAAGGATTTATTTGGTACATTTTTAAGTGGTCATTTAATCCCAAAATCGTATAAATATGATTAAATATTGCCTCAAATCGTTTCTTTTTTATTTTAAGTACTTGTGACGAGAAATCTGAAAATCGACACTTTTTTGACGTATTTGGATGAAAAAGTGAAGAAAACAACGAAGTCGCGAAAAACCTGTCAGACTTGGAGATCTGACGGCGTCACAAGCTACAACGTGACGCCGTCCCTTGTTTATAAAGCTGGATTTTTTGTTCAAGTTTATCAAGTGACGCTTCAGAGGAATTGGAAGATTCTACATAACCTGACGCCGTCAGGTACAAATTGGAGATGGGAGTCATGTGTTAAGCTAGAAAGAGACGGCCTAGAAGAATTTACAAGTGACGGCCTCAAGATATTTCTGACGCCGTCATAACGGCGACTTGCACAAGACGAAACCCTAAACACGGCAAGCTGACGGAGTCATGACCTATAAGGTGACGCCGTCACATTTTTAAATCTATATATACTTTCGCATTTTTTCATTAATTCGTGTAACACTTTGGAGAGGGAAACCCTAGACGTATTTTACTGCTATTGTAAGGCTTTTACAGCATTTTAACTTTATGTTTCAATAAAGATAAGTATTCCCTTCAATCATTCGATATGTCTAAGTATTGTTTGATTATGTGTTTATCTTTTCTTTGCTTTAACATGTTAGCTTAAGTTTACTTGTGTTTGCTTAGATCTAGCGAAACCTAGTTATTGAATATTGATTTGTTGTCTCTTGTTTAGTTGATTGCCTCGAGTTAGGCTAAGAAAACTGGCTAACCTCTTATATGCAACTAGTTTGAACGTCTTAGAAACGCAACCGTAGAGTGCACTATTGGTTTTTCTCGTTGTATTTATTGCCTGAATTGCGGCTTGTATATCTTAGATAACTTAATAGACTTTAAAGGATTTAGGGGAGACTAAGATTCATAGAGTTGGGGACTTCGGCACCTCCGCACGACCAATATTAACGAATACAATGCTTCAACAAAAACAAGGACGTGACAATTCAACAAATTAGTAGGAGATAACTAGGGAGTAATTATATTTAAGTGAACACGTTTTCCTCATCATAAGTAGTTACCACTTTTATTTTCTGTTTTAATTAGTTTTATTTAATTTTATAATTAATAGTTTTTGGGTTAGTTGACTAGCAACTAATTCCGCCCACTCCTTCAAAATCGAGATTTTCACTTTCTTTCTAAAAAATATAAAAACACAAAAAGAATCATCCCTCACCTCTAGACCTATCTCGTCATACATCTTGACCTAACGACACTATTCTCCTAGAGAACGATCAATCCCCCGGACTTACCTATACTACACTACAACGGTTAGGTACACTGCCTAGAGCATTGTAAAACCTTTTGCGAGGGTTACAATTCTCGCATCAAGTTTTTGGCGCCGCTGCCGGGGAATAGTTAATAGTTTAGGTTCAATTTTCATTTCGTTTAGGTCTACTCACTAGATTCCTATCAAGTGATATTTTTATTTTCTTTTTATTATCTTTCCTGTAGTCTATCTTCTCTTTGTGCATTTGTTCGTGATATATGTTTGTTATTCGTGTTTTTCTACATAGAACTTTTGAGTTACCCATTCTGGCCCCCATTTTGGAGGATGTAAACCCACCAAACCTTTCGCCCGACCATCACTTTGGCAATGATTTTGAAATTGATGAATCCGATCACGACACTGACCATGAAAATGGCCCTTTTTATTTTTCGGATTCCAATGAGGATTTAGGTGATGGAGAAGTTATTGATGAGGTTAGAAAGGAGGAGGAAGTGGATCCTTTTAAGTATGTTGACCCTAGAACAAAGATTGAGAAAGATAGCCTTTTCAATATGCAATTTCCTTGTAAAATCGGATATATAAGTTTTAATGCTTACCTTAACTCATCTTTACCAATGAATATAATCTCTCATTCTAATTATAATAAAATCATGGTAAAAGAGTTAGAATACCAAGGAGATAATATTGTGGCTAGGGTTGAACCGTTACATGTTTTGTTGGGAGTTTTGTTTATTTAGTGGATTTTATGGTTATGGAGAACTTAGGAGAGTTTATTGATGCCAAGTTGACCCAAGTCGTATTTGGAAAACCCTTTAAGCGGCTAACTAAGTTAGATGAAAAACTTATAAATGGGTTCATTATATTCTCGGATGGAGATGAGGATTTTGTCTATCAAATGCCCCGTTCGCACCCTACGTTTAAGGAATTTTCAATTGAGGCATGTAATAGGCTTGCTCCAGTTGAAATTTTGAGTGAAAACGATAAAAGGAGTGGACTTAAATACCCACATGAAAAAAATAAGAGATATTATCATGGGTGCTTAGAGTTAAACGATGAATATAAAAAAGACGAGGCAACAATTAGATGGCTCACACTTGGTTATGTGAGCATAGATGATACAAGATAGGGCATGACTTTGAGTCTAGCTACAAGACTCGTTAATAAAGAAAAACGCTTCTTCGGAGGCAACCCAAGCTTTTTTATTGTTTGCTTGTTTGTTTTTATTTTGTTTGATTTCATATATATGCTCCATCTTTATTTGTTTATCTTTCATGTTTCGAATAATTTGTGAAAATGCTTTATTTTGTTTTTAACCTCGTCTTAATTGCATATAAAGGTATTTTACAAAAATATAAGTGTAGGGAAGATTATATTTGTTTATAACAACGAATTCGAACATGAAAGATAACAATTAATGATTAGCATATATTTTATGTGTTTGTTTAGAGTCAAATGCTTGTATCGAGTCACAATGAATGTTCTTCAGTTTTTCCAGGTTTTATTAATCAGGTTTTTCCAGAAATTTTCCAGAAAATAACGCAAAAATATTGTCAGGTCATACATGATGGGGTTAGATACTGTAGCAGCACAGTTTTCTAGGATTTTGTTTTTCTGCTGGAACTTAATTTTTAAAAAATTTTAGAATTTTTAATTCTCCAGGAATCTGTAAACATTTATTTTGCAATAATTATATCTTACTTTGGTTTCTAGAATTCATATTTTATATATATAATGTTTACCGCTGATTTTATGCGAGGTTTTGTGTTTCATTTTTTTAGTGAATTACAGGTTATATTGGACAAGAAGATAAAAGATGAAGTTTGATGAGCTCTTATTGCATTTGTTTTCTTCGAGGAGGATTTAACCATGTTTTCACATCATCCATGTCGAGCAAATCAGGGGAGTATTAGTTTCTTTCTCAATTTTTTTTTCCGTTATCATAACTTTGATGATTTTTAAGATCATTGGGCACAATGTTCAATTTAAGTGTAGGGAGGGTAAAATGAGATACCTTAGAAACTATAACTTCGCTTGATATTTGTTTTGTTTTAGAGTAAATGTGTAATAAAACTAAGAAAGATACTTGTTAGGGCAATTTTAGCACCAAATTTAATTTTTTTTACAACATATAGGAGTGAAAATTTAGTTTTAACAAGCGTCTCATGGATAGGAATTATATAGCTATCACACAAACCCTTCCACTCAATAATTTCCACCCTAAAAATGTGAGGTTCGCCTTTAGATATATAGGAAAAAACATTCACCTTTAATGCTTATGAGTGTACCGGTAGTATATAGATTCTAAAACTTGCATTTGTGATGCATCCCGAGATCGCTAGTGAGACTACATTCGTGTAGTTATGATTTACTAAATGATAAGAGGCATTAGGATAACCCTTGTTTTAAACCTGTGTTTATAATTACGTTGGCTACACCGGTCAATTATTTTTCCCACACCTTTACGATGTACTCATTTTTAGTGCACGATATCCCTAGTACACCCCTCAGAGCCTATCTTTTTTGTGGTTCTCGTGATATTTCGGTGGATTCCGAAATATTAATGAAGAACATTGTTTACAATCCACCCTCAAATGTACACCTAAATCGCCTTAGCCTACCTTGTATGCACTCATTTTTAGTGCATTATTGTTACAACATATTTGTTAAACCCTTTGTCAATTGTTTAATTGGTTACATGGTTTCTAAGTCGAGTCATATCTTGTAAATACAGTTTTGGAACGATTGAGACTCATGGGTAAAGTACTAGTTTTTATGGAGTAATGGGGAAGAATGTCATGTGTTACCCCCATATGTACGTTAATGTTTAAAGTACTTCACGTGTTTTGATTTTTTTAATTCGGGTCATTAGTTAGTTATGTGTAAAGTATGTAAAAGTTCAAGTGTAGGGAGGTTGCAAGATCCCTTTTGATGTATTATTTTGGATAGTAGGGCAAAAGTGTATGAAAAAGAAAAATATATATATATATAAAAAGAAAAAAAAAAGAAAAAAAAAAGAAAAAAAAAATAGAAAAAGAAGAAAAAACATACGGACTACCATCCCGTATTAATTTTTTGTTTAAGTCAAAATAGTGTCAAGAAAATTGTTAATACAAATATCGTCTAAAAACGTTATTTATATTTTACGATCTTTGCTATATTTTGTTAACGACAATTCTAAACTTTATTTTAGCAAAACATAAATCTAGTTAAGTTTTTTTATGTATATAGTTACAAGTCTTTATCAAACACAAATAGATTTTAACATAAGTTACAAATTACTTGTTCATATATAGCATTTTAGTCATAGTGCCACATTAGGTGTTAAAAACAAATAAAGTGCCACATTAGATATTAAAGTAAAATTAGTATGTTTCACAAATAATAAAAATGTGTCTTATGATAACATAAGTAATCAAACATTTTTAGTAACTTATTAACTAACCAAGTTACTTCTAAATTAAACGTCATGTAACTAGCTAGTATATACATTTTGCAAGTTTACTTTCCTAAAGTTATTAATCAAAATAAGAATGAATTTTTACATCATTCCATGGATCAACCTACTCTAATCTAAGATTGCATATCTCTTTAGAATCCTTAGAAGATATGGTAAATATCTTGGTTAGATTGTCACTCTAGAATCTTTGGAAGATATGGTGTATATTTTGGTTAGATTTGATAAAAGATTTTGATGATTTTCTGTCCGGTCCCTGCGGAACCAAAAGGTTACAAGGGCGGAACCAAATTAATGGTTCCGTCTGATCCGTGGCTTGTTGGCACTTTGTGCCTATAATTAGCAAGCCACACCATGTTGTTTGATCATCACTTACATACATAAAACAACATACATTCTCTCATTCATCATTCTCTATATCTAACTCATTCTTATTTCATTTTAGTGAGCTTCTTTTGTAGCAAGAAGATCAAAGCATTACAAGCTTCAATAAAACGTTGCAAGACTTGTTTGTTTGTCTTTGTGTGAATTGTATTTATTCATACATCAGTGTTTTTACCAAACCATCGTAAACCTTTGATAGTGATCGGTTAGTATTTTAGTCCTCAAAATACATAGTGTGACTGGAATGGTTGTGCCCTTGTAAAAAAACTCGACATCTAGCTTTGTGTCGAAAATATTGTGTAAGCAACGTGTAAATCGTGAGAGAGTAGGATCGATTCTAGACGGCTGAGGAACAATTGTGGGTGTAGATTTTTGGATGACAGAAGGTTGGATGACCGAAGGTTGGACGTATTTAGCACTTCCATTGTTAGTGGGAAGTACCGGGTCCTTTATCACCTTGAATCCAACATGAGATTTACCACTATGTGTACTAACAGCTTTGAGTTCACCCCTAGGGTTGATAACAGTGTTACTTGGGAGACCTCCCGAGGTAGAAGGTATATCAGTCAAAGACTTTTTGATCTGGTTTAATTGGGCAACCAATAACTGGTTTGTCTCACGTTGTGTCTTATTTGTTTCCTCTTGGGTTTTCATGAATTGCATAAGCAACTCATCTGAGGACGTCTGATTTCGGTTTGAACCATGGTTTTGATTAAAATTTGGACCACGGTTTTGGTTAAAATTACCCTGATTCTGACCTCGGTTTTGATTGAAATTTTGAGAATTGTTGAAATTTTGTCCCTGATTTTGAACAAAGCGATTTTGATTATTATGATTTGGCACGGGTGGAAAACCAGGTGGGACCATAGCATTCGGTGCTCGGTACTGAGTCTTAGCATGCGGACGGTATTGATTTTGGTTTACTGCAGCTACGGGAGCTAGGTAAAGAGAAGCATCGGTTGCTTGACAATCATAATACGCATGTGGGCCACCACAAGTTTCACACACTTTGTTTATTGCTTTGATTTGTTCCGGTTTATGAATTTCAATTTTTAATTCTTTCATTTCTTTCATCATACAACGCATTGAATCTGTTAAAAAGGCTAACTCTGAGGAGTTACCGGATGAAGAAGAAGCAGGAGTGACAGGAACATTCACTTTGTTTCGAGAAATAGGAACTTTTGATTTATTTTCACAAATTTCAACCACCTCTCTAGGTTTACGATTCAAGATATTGCCACCGGAGGCTGCGTTAAGTGCATCTTGATCGTTTTGGGTCAACCCATTATAAAACGTATTTATCTGTTGTAACACAATGAAATCGTGATGTGGGCATTTTCTTAGGAGATCTTTAAATCTGTCCCATGCCTCTCCGAAATTTTCATCGAAGCCTTGACGAAAACCAGCAATTTCAATTTTTAGATTAGTCGTCTTTGATGGAGGGAAGAAATAATTTACAAATTTCTTAACGAGATCTTCCCAGGTTTCAATGGATCGAGGGGGTTCTTTATCCAGCCAAATTCGGGCTGCCCCCTCAAGTGAGAATGGAAATAGCATCAATTTGATCACTGTTTGTGGCACATTCTTGTAATTGATTGTAGAGGTCAATTTGTTGAACCAACGAATGTGTGCATATGGATCCTCTCGTTCAAACCCGTGGAATTGGTTTGTGGACACGAGCTGAATCAAGTGTGTTTTCAGTTCAAAATGATCAGAATCGATGGCTGGTAAAACGATGGCATCTCCATAACCCTCGGTGGGTGCCTGGAGCATTTCAGCCATTGTGCGTTCGTCTGCCATATTTTCAGTGAGAACAGTACGAATCTCGGGTTCGACTATTTGGGCAGCACGTCTACGGTTATGTCTTCTCGAAATTTCTACGAGTTCACGTAAAGGGCTTGATGACGTGGAAGAACGAGTGCGCATGCACTAAGTAAAATATTTCAATTAAAACAAGACGGAAGCAAAACACAAGTGAACTTAAACCAATAATCAGCAAGCGTACGGTAGCTCTCTAAAAGATAAACGCACAGAGTGGCAGAGAAGCAAAGGTGGGCAATTACGCTCCTTAAAAACCCGCTTCTTTCAGTCCGACAATTTAATGTCAGACTATCCTAGAACCTCCGTTAGAGTTTGTTTATCAATCAAAGGTGAGCCGATATTCGCAAGTGATACAAAGGCAAGTTTTAAATCTTTGGTTTGGGAACTTATTATGGTCGTACCCCCAGTTAGGTAGTACTCTGTCTTGGTTCTCGATGGTAAATTTTATTGTTTATTTATTATTAACAAAGAAAACGGAAATTATTTTTGGTGTTTTTTATTTTTTATGATAATTATAATAATAATATATATAGAAAAGAAAAGAAAAATATTTTTGTATTTTATATGGTTTTTGGGAAATAGGAACTTCTTGGGAGAAGGATCTCGAATCACTAATCGCTAAAACTTACACAACTGTCGCAGCACACCTCCCCGGCAGCGGCGCCAAAATTTGATCCGTGCTGAGCAACACCTATAAATAAGTGCAGTCTCAGAACCAGATGCTCGTGTGTAGTGTGAACCAGGCAAGTGATTTACCTGGGTCGTTTCCCAACGAGGTGTGAATGGAAAACTGTGAAAAGCTTTGGATTAAAGTGATTGATGAATCAGATATTTTTGATTTTGCTTTTTTATACTAATGAACAATTTAAATATACAAAACAAATGTAACGCGATTAAAATTAAACTAAAATGCGCAACAGGAAATCTAAAACAGGACAAAAACTGAAATTTATAAAATTTAAAACCTAAAAGTGTAAAATTACTTAAAACTTATTTAAAAACTTAAATTATATTTTTTTACACTTTTTATCTATTTATTATTAATTATTTATTATTTAATTACTTATTAAACTATTTAAATTATAAAAAAAATACTAAATGAACAAAGAAAATTATAAAACTTTTTCTAAAAATATTACTAAGTAAATAGAAGCTAATAAAATTATAAAAATGAAAATTACATAATTAAAATTTAAAAAGATAAATTCTATTAAATAGAAGCTATCACTTTATTTCTATTTTTGGTTTTCTTAAGGTCTAAAAATATTTTTATATTTTTCCTAGATTAAAAATGACAAAAGAAAATTATGAAAATTGGAATTATATTTTTCTGATTATTTTTGTATTTATTATGATTTATTTACTATTAGAAACTAATTAAAATGATTAAAAATATCAAAACTATTCAGAAAATTATGAAAATTTACAGATAATTCTAAAATAATATTAGAAAGATAAGAAAATTAAAAGTGGAAGCTGGCTAAACCTAAAAAGCAGATTTGGGCTAATAAGCAGTTGTGAATAAGCCCAAAATAAGCTAATAAGCTAGGAAAATTGACCAAATAATCAGGACAAGTTTAAACAACTATAATAAGCTTAAAACAACTTATCTCAAACAGAAAATCCACAAAATAAGCCAAATGGACACATAAGCAGTTGCAAAGTGTGCACAGAAATTCAGAAATATGGCAAGATTGCAGACCAAATTAAAGGGTGAAATAAGCTATTGAAATGCAATCTTATGGGGGCAAAACTTAGGTAGGCTTATGAGCTATCTAGAAAACATAAAAGCCCCATCAAAAATCACCCAATTGATGTCTAATTGAGGCCAAGATCAGCAACTAGCAGCAATGAGTCTGCTGTTGTGCAGGTTTGTGTGCAAAATTGCACAGGCCAAATGGCAATCAACCCAACTTTGTTCTTCTAACTAAATGGACTGAAAGAAGTTCAAGAATGCCAAGAACAAGGGCTTAACAAGCTAGTGGCTTGTATATGCTTGTTTGAGCAGTTGAAGAACTGAAATGAACACAAAGGGTACAAAATGGTTATATCTAGCTATGAGGCTGATCAGGGGTTCAAAGTAGCTTCTTAGGGCTTAGAAAAGCTTGTGCAAACTTAGCTTAATGGCCAATCTACAGTAACACTGAGTTTGGCTTGTGAAACAGTCAAAACCAAACACCCCTTATGGTGTGTCTGTTTTGATTTTTACAAAGGAAAATCCTAATTTTAAACTAAAAGTATGATTATTACTGAGTACCTAGCTTATATAAACCCTTATGAGCAACTTTTATCAGAAAATTAAGCAATCTAACAAGCTTATGCTAATTTGGCTAATTTTGGTCTATTTTTAAGATTTTTTAAGCAAAGTGATATAAAAGCTACTTAAGACTAATGATATTGATAAAATGTGATCACTAACTACTGATAAGCTGGAAATAACACAGATAAGCTACAAATAAGGTGAAATACAGTAACTTAGAAGATTAAGCAAAAATCACATAAAAGCTTACAACTGATTGGGATTGATGCACAAAGAACCAAGGACTAGAACCAATCTAGCTTGTCAGAAACAAGCTAGAAAACCACCACAAGCTTCCTGAATTAACTTGTAACCCCAGAAACAACTTATTGCTTCAATGGTTGACTTTGTTTGACTTTTCTTGAATTTTCTTGATTATAACTGATATTAACTAAATAAACTTATCAAAAGCTATCAAAAGCTTATGTAAGCTTATAGAAAGGTTAGGGAGTGTTTGTGTTTAAGTCTTAATAGGATTCGAGCTTATTTCTACTAAACAGTAAACTTGAAACTTAGATCAACATTGAAACTGAGTTCAATACTAACAACATAAGAACAATTAAACTGAAATTAACTTGCATTGATAACTTGAAATGAGAATTATAATTTATAGCTACTGGAAATTAAAAACGACTATGCTACTAATTAACTACTTGCCAAAATTGGCTTACAAAGCTATCTATATATACAAAACTATGGTGGGATAATCCTAGCCGACATCACTGAACAAATCCCCACCATTCAATTGCTCCAATTTGATCTCAGTAGTCCACTTGTAATTTTGGCGGGAAACGTGGAAATTGGTGATAATCTCTGATTTAGCTAGTGGGAGTGGGGAGGACGCATTAATTGCGTTTGGCAATGTTAGGTAACGTGTAGGAGGAGGGGGGATGAGGTGGTGAGTGGTTTTGGTGAGCTGGGGGGGTGAGTATCTGGTTTTGGCGGTTTTGGTGGTAAAGGAGACGGGTTTGACTTTGTTTGACTGAGTGGTTAACTCAGTCAAACGATTGGGCTTATTTCTTTTTGGGCTTGGGATTTAACTGGGTTGGGTAAATGGGATAAGTAAATGGGTTGGGTTATTTAGTGATTTTATTTTTGGGTTAAGGTTAGTGTTGGATCCGGATTTTGGTTTATATAATCATAGGGACCAAACTTGTAATTTCTGAATTGTTGAGGGGCTGAGTTGTCATCTTCCAAACTATCTTCAAAGGACTAAACCTGCCATAAAACAATTACACAAGGACCAAAGTTGTATTTTTTAGCATTTTATAAACTTTAGGGACCTAATATGTAAATTTGGATTTTAGAGGGACTTGTTTTGTAAATTCCCAAAAGCTATCAATAAAGTTCCAAATTGTAAGTTCATGCATAGTACAAGGGTATTTTGTGAAATTTCAAGTTTTATAATACCCAGGGACCATTTTTGCCAATTTGCAAAGTTCAGGGACTAAACTTGTAATTTTGTGAAACTTTGCACCAAAGGACTTATTATGTAATTTCATGATTCTTAAAGGACCTTTGATGACTTTTCCTGTTTTTAGAATAACCAGGGACTAGTTTTGACAACTTTTAAAAGTTGAGGGACTGAAACTGCCAATTATGCAAACTTTGTTCGTTTTTCAACTGTTTTTAAACATTTTGCATCTGAAACATATAAAACACAATTTTGTGATAATTTCAGTATTATGATGCATTTCTGAGTGTTTTTGGATGTTTTGGCAGCTCAGATTAGGTAAAAATGATGAGTATTTAGACACTCATCAATCCCCCACACTAAACTATTGCTAGTCCCTAGCAATATTTTATGAAGATTTAATGGATTTGAATGACTCTTTACCAAAAGCCATTACTTCTGGAGTAGCCAATTGTTTCAGTTCAAGTAAGAACTTTGGTACAATGATAACCAAGTGATTTTGAGCAAACCACAAGCTGTCAACGGTTTTGATTTGTCTTTACCAGAAGCCGTTTACTTCTGGACTAGCCAACTCTTAGATAAATTATTACTAATATCTTTGGTGAGCTGATTACCAATTATGGTTTTTCCACTGCCTTTACCACAAGCCATAACCTTGCGGGCTAGCCAACTCTTCACTTATGAAGATATGGTGAGTCGAATACCATACAATTTTCGGCAAATTGCAAGCCATCAACGGATTTGATATATCTTTACCAAGAGCCGTTTGCTCTCGGATTAGCCAATCCTTATGTGGGTTAGACATGGCGGACTGATAACCATTTTTTGCGTTCTAAGTGAGAAAAAATTTTAAAATTTTGGCTAAAATGGGGGTACTAGATGATACATTTGGTCAAATTCGCAAGAATTCCCCCCCACACTTAGAACTGAATATTGCCCTCAATATTCAAAGAACCGGTTGTTAAACCAACACTTAGAACGTGAAAGGGAAATACTAATAGCCTTTTATTTCATATAGTTATTTATTTTATTTTTATTTAATTTGCATTTAAGCCGTTAAGGCATGCAAATTCTCTCTTTGGGAATTTTTTTTTTTTTTTTTTTTTTTTTTTTTTTTTTTTGACTGTACATATTTACAACATGTGGGGCATCTCCCCCACACTAGGGTGAGACATGGGTGAAAACCCATATTTTGCTACTGTTTTTATTAACCGAGTCGCTAGCTTGACTCGACCCCGAATTGAGTTGATTTCTCCCGAACAGTCAGGTTTATCACGCAAGCTAACCGCTTGTGAACGGTCAACCGTAACAAAGGGTTCCTGAACAGCCCGGGAGAAAAAGCAATTTAAAAAGTCTATGGGGAAGTAAGTGGAAGAAACCATCTCCATCGGACTTTCTTTCAAGATGCTTGGATAACCAATTGAGCATAAGAAAGTTCCACACCGATGAGATAAATCCGGCATTTAAACCAATGTTAGATGGACAATGCCGGGGTCAAAAGTAATATCCTCACTCCCAAATGAGTGAAAGATAGGGGAAATCACCGGGTAGGTGAAGGGAAGAAGAGAGATCTGAATAGCAATTAAGACAAGAACTTCCTCCTCAAGAATTACAAGTGGAGGAGGCAAGTCCTTAAACTTGATCTTCGAAAGTTTATCAGTTTTTTCAACTGACTTGGTTTCCTCATTATGAAGTAGTTTTGGTGGAAGAGGGGAAGATGAATCTTCGTTTAACAAATTTTCTAGAAAAAGAATGTCCCCCTCAGGATCAAGATAGTCATCATCAACCTCATGCGGAAGTGGACTATCTAGAGCAAGAAAAGCATCGACTTCATCCCAAAAGGGATCACTTCCCTCAACCGAAGTGAGAGAAGGGGAAGGGTCTGCTATGATAAGTTGAAAAGATGTGGTGGGTGATTGCGTGGTTTTGTAACCTTACAACAGGTTTTACCTCTCGAGGGATCTCAAGAGGCTTACAACCCCACCAGGCAGTGTACCTGACCGATGTAGTATAGTGTAGTGGTAAGTACGGGGGATTGATCGTTCTCCACAGGGAATAGTGTTCGTTAGGTGTGAAAGGCTACTCTAATTAGGTCTAAGGGTTGAGGAAGATTCTTTTTTATGTTTTTATAATTTTATGAAAGCAAGTAAAATCTCGGGTTTGAAGGAGTGGGCGGAATTAGTTGCTAGTCAACTAACCCAAATTACTACGAATGCAATAAAATTAAATAACTGAAAATAAAATGTGGTGAGAAACTTATGTGTAGAGAAATGTGTTTACTTAGATTTCCTTACTCCCTAACTATCTTTTACCGGTTAATTAGTGTGTATTAGTTGTGTGGATGACGGGTGTATTCCTTAATACCATTCGTGGGGTGGCGTACTTACTTCCCCAACTCTACAAGCTCCTACTTCACTCCTATGTCGAGCCGGCTAGGAAGCTCCTAACATGGGATCACTAGAATTCGCTTGTGCATTAAATACAACCATAAAAACCTTTAGTACGCATTTGGTTCATGTTTCTTAAGACGTTCAAGCAAGTTACCGAATAGGAAGTTAGCCAGTTTTCTTAAGCTTAACATAGATAAACAATCATCCAATACAACTAATAACACACTAACAACCAATAATCAATAGCTAGGTTTCATTAGATCTAAGCAAACACAAGATAAATTTAGCCTAACATGTTAAACAAAAGACAAGAATAAGATAGAATCAAACAACACATAGACATATTGAATGATTAATTGATAACTTATCTTTCAATGAAACATGGAAGATCTCAAGGCAAAAAGCCCTGAAAAAGTAGCTAAAATCGTCTTAGGGTTTTCTCCCAAAATTCCACACACTAAGCTCTCTCTTAATGACAAAAAATTAGAAAACTATATATAGACTTTTGCATCTGACGGCGTCACCTTATGGATTGTGACGCCGTCACCTCGCCGCTTTTAGGGTTCCCGGATGACCTTCTTGACGCCGTCCCTCTTTAGCTCTTCAAAAATCCATTCTGGCTTATCAAGGCTTGACGCCGTCGAACCATGAACGTGACGCCGTCCCCTTATGATTTAAGCCGTGACGCCCTTGATCAAGTTAAAGCGTGACGCCGTCAGAATTCACATGCTATTTTCACTGGCCCATCATGAGTAAATTTCACGTCCAACTTTTCTTGCCAAGGCATGACGCCGTCTAGAGTAAATTGTGACGCCGTCAAGAGTAACTTTTAGCCGATTTTTGAGACTTTGCCGTTTTCTTCACTTTAATGCTCCAAAAACGTCCAAAATGCCTCCTTTTCCAGATTTCTCCTCAAAAGTACCTAAAATGACAAAGGAACGATTTAGGGCAATATTTGATCAAATAAATACGATTTAAGGCTTAAATGACCCCTTAAAAGCGGTACACTTTTCGCTTCATCAGTGGGTTCCCCACTCACAGAATTATGAAAATAACCAAGACTTTCATGAGAGTACTCCTTTGAAGTAACATCAATGACATCGATTCGGTTAACCGATGCAGAGTTATAATTTGAGGAGTACCTCGAGGTTTGATCATGGTTAAAAGTAACAGCTTCCTTATCCACACGCAAGGTGATCTCATGCTTAAATACATCAATCAGAGCATGGCCCGTTTTTAGGAATCCTCTTCCAAGAATCAGAGGAACTTTTTGATCAGCTTCGAAATCAACAACCACAAAGTCAGCTGGAAAATGGAACTTTCCTATTTTCACAAATACATCTTCGGCAATGCCGCAGGGATGAGTTATGGTTCGATCTGCAAGCTCAAGAGTCATGCAGGTAGGAGTAAGAGCCGGAAGAGAAAGTTTCTTCCATACTGAATGAGGCATCAGGTTGATGCTTGCACCTAGATCTGCTAAGGCATAACATTCAACCATTCCCGGAAATACACAAGGTAATAGAAACTTTCCAGGATCTCCAAGCTTCTCCGGAAGCTTTTTCAAGATAACCGCTGAGCAGTTCTCATTTACTGGAGTTTTAGCCATTTCAATCAGTTTTTCCTTGTTGCTTAACAAGTGTTTGATTGATGATGCAAATTTGGGCATCAGAATGATAGCATCCGCAAAACTTATGTCAAAATGTAATTCTTTAAAGATTTGAAAGAATTTGTCCATTTGTTGACTAGCCTTCTCACGGAGCTTTTGCTCATTTAAGCGCGATGGGTAAGGAATATAAGGTTTGGATTTTTGGGCAATGACTTCAGGAGTCTCTACAGATTCAAAGACAACTCCTGGTTTGGATTTCTTTTTAGGGACAATCGGAGGCTGGACATGTGCTGTACTTTGTGGGCTTGGAATTTGCACTTTGTCCGTTGTATCCTCCGTCTCTTTTTCCATTTCAAACAACGGAGGAGGAATAGGGCCAGCTGGCCCCTCATAAGCAGCACCACTCCGAGTGGTGATAGCTTTGACGAAAGTGGTATCTTCATCATCATCACTGTCATCAAGTACACTGACAGGAACAGCATTGAGCATTTCAGAATAATATCTGGCTGATCTTTGCTCACTAAGTTTGGTTGACAAACTTTTAACCGTAAATCGTGAGAGAGTAGGATCGATTCTAGACGGCTGAGGAGCAATTGTGGGTGTAGATTTTTGGATGACAGAAGGTTGGATGACCGAAGGTTGGACGTATTTAGCACTTCCATTGTTAGTGGGAAGTACCGGGTCCTTTATCACCTTGAATCCAACATGAGATTTACCACTATGTGTACTAACAGCTTTGAGTTCACCCCTAGGGTTGATAACAGTGTTACTTGGGAGACCTCCCGAGGTAGAAGGTATATCAGTCAAAGACTTTTTGATCTGGTTTAATTGGGCAACCAATAACTGGTTTGTCTCACGTTGTGTCTTATTTGTTTCCTCTTGGGTTTTCATGAATTGCATAAGCAACTCATCTGAGGACGTCTGATTTCGGTTTGAACCATGGTTTTGATTAAAATTTGGACCACGGTTTTGGTTAAAATTACCCTGATTCTGACCTCGGTTTTGATTGAAATTTTGAGAATTGTTGAAATTTTGTACCTGATTTTGAACAAAGCGATTTTGATTATTATGATTTGGCACGGGTGGAAAACCAGGTGGGACCATAGCATTCGGTGCTCGGTACTGAGTCTCAGCATGCGGACGGTATTGATTTTGGTTTACTGCAGCTACGGGAGCTGGGTAAAGAGAAGCATCGGTTGCTTGACAATCATAATACGCATGTGGGCCACCACATGTTTCACACACTTTGTTTATTGCTTTGATTTGTTCCGGTTTATGAATTTCACTTTTTAATTCTTTCATTTCTTTCATCATACAACGCATTGAATCTGTTAAAAAGGCTAACTCTGAGGAGTTACCGGATGAAGAAGAAGCAGGAGTGACAGGAACATTCACTTTGTTTCGAGAAATAGGAACTTTTGATTTATTTTCACAAATTTCAACCACCTCTCTAGGTTTACGATTCAAGATATTGCCACCGGAGGCTGCGTTAAGTGCATCTTGATCGTTTTGGGTCAACCCATTATAAAACGTATTTATCTGTTGTAACACAATGAAATCGTGATGTGGGCATTTTCTTAGGAGATCTTTAAATCTGTCCCATGCCTCTCCGAAATTTTCATCGAAGCCTTGACGAAAACCAGCAATTTCAATTTTTAGATTAGTCGTCTTTGATGGAGGGAAGAAATAATTTACAAATTTCTTAACGAGATCTTCCCAGGTTTCAATGGATCGAGGGGGTTCATTATCCAGCCAAATTCGGGCTGCCCCCTCAAGTGAGAATGGAAATAGCATCAATTTGATCACTGTTTGTGGCACATTCTTGTAATTGATTGTAGAGGTCAGTTTGTTGAACCAACGAATGTGTGCATATGGATCCTCTCGTTCAAACCCGTGGAATTGGTTTGTGGACACGAGCTGAATCAAGTGTGTTTTCAGTTCAAAATGATCAGAATCGATGGCTGGTAAAACGATGGCATCTCCATAACCCTCGGTGGGTGCCTGGAGCATTTCAGCCATTGTGCGTTCGTCTGCCATATTTTCAGTGAGAACAGTACGAATCTCGGGTTCGACTATTTGGGCAGCACGTCTACGGTTACGTCTTCTCGAAATTTCTACGAGTTCACGTAAAGGGCTTGATGACGTGGAAGAACGAGTGCGCATGCACTAAGTAAAATATTCCAATTAAAACAAGACGGAAGCAAAACACAAGTGAACTTAAACCAATAATCAGCAAGCGTACGGTAGCTCTCTAAAAGATAAACGCACAGAGTGGCGGAGAAGCAAAGGTGGGCAATTACGCTCCTTAAAAACCCGCTTCTTTCAGTCCGACAATTTAATGTCAGACTATCCTAGAACCTCCGTTAGAGTTTGTTTATCAATCAAAGGTGAGCCGATATTCGCAAGTGATACAAAGGCAAGTTTTAAATCTTTGGTTTGGGAACTTATTATGGTCGTACCCCCAGTTAGGTAGTACTCTGTCGTGGTTCTCGATGGTAAATTTTATTGTTTATTTATTATTAACAAAGAAAACGGAAATTATTTTTGGTGTTTTTTATTTTTTATGATAATTATAATAATAATATATATAGAAAAGAAAAGAAAAATATTTTTGTATTTTATATGGTTTTTGGGAAATAGGAACTTCTTGGGAGAAGGATCTCGAATCACTAATCGCTAAAACTTACACAACTGTCGCAGCACACCTCCCCGGCAGCGGCGCCAAAATTTGATCCGTGCTGAACAACACCTATAAATAAGTGCAGTCTCAGAACCAGATGCTCGTGTGTAGTGTGAACCAGGCAAGTGATTTACCTGGGTCGTTTCCCAACGAGGTGTGAATGGAAAACTGTGAAAAGCTTTGGATTAAAGTGATTGATGAATCAGATATTTTTGATTTTGCTTTTTTATACTAATGAACAATTTAAATATACAAAACAAATGTAACGCGATTAAAATTAAACTAAAATGCGCAACAGGAAATCTAAAACGGGACAAAAACTGAAATTTATAAAATTTAAAACCTAAAAATGTAAAATTACTTAAAACTTATTTAAAAACTTAAATTATATTTTTTTACACTTTTTATCTATTTATTATTAATTATTTATTATTTAATTACTTATTAAACTATTTAAATTATAAAAAAAAATACTAAATGAACAAAGAAAATTATAAAACTTTTTCTAAAAATATTACTAAGTAAATAGAAGCTAATAAAATTATAAAAATGAAAATTACATAATTAAAATTTAAAAAGATAAATTCTATTAAATAGAAGCTATCACTTTATTTCTATTTTTGGTTTTCTTAAGGTCTAAAAATATTTTTATATTTTTCCTAGATTAAAAATGACAAAAGAAAATTATGAAAATTGGAATTATATTTTTCTGATTATTTTTCTATTTATTATGATTTATTTACTATTAGAAACTAATTAAAATGATTAAAAATATCAAAACTATTCAGAAAATTATGAAAATTTACAGATAATTCTAAAATAATATTAGAAAGATAAGAAAAATAAAAGTGGAAGCTGGCTAAACCTAAAAAGCAGATTTGGGCTAATAAGCAGTTGTGAATAAGCCCAAAATAAGCTAATAAGCTAGGAAAATTGACCAAATAATCAGGACAAGTTTAAACAACTATAATAAGCTTAAAACAACTTATCTCAAACAGCAAATCCACAAAATAAGCCAAATGGACACATAAGCAGTTGCAAAGTGTGCACAGAAATTCAGAAATATGGCAAGATTGCAGACCAAATTAAAGGGTGAAATAAGCTATTGAAATGCAATCTTATGGGGGAAAAACTTAGGTAGGCTTATGAGCTATCTAGAAAACATAAAAGCCCCATCAAAAATCACCCAATTGATGTCTAATTGAGGCCAAGATCAGCAACTAGCAGCAATGAGTCTGCTGTTGTGCAAGTTTGTGTGCAAAATTGCACAGGCCAAATGGCAATCAACCCAACTTTGGTCTTCTAACTAAATGGACTGAAAGAAGTTCAAGAATGCCAAGAACAAGGGCTTAACAAGCTAGTGGCTTGTATATGCTTGTTTGAGCAGTTGAAGAACTGAAATGAACACAAAGGGTACAAAATGGTTATATCTAGCTATGAGGCTGATCAGGGGTTCAAAGTAGCTTCTTAGGGCTTAGAAAAGCTTGTGCAAACTTAGCTTAATGGCCAATCTACAGTAACACTGAGTTTGGCTTGTGAAACAGTCAAAACCAAACACCCCTTATGGTGTGTCTGTTTTGATTTTTACAAAGGAAAATCCTAATTTTAAACTAAAAGTATGATTATTACTGAGTACCTAGCTTATATAAACCCTTATGAGCAACTTTTATCAAAAAATTAAGCAATCTAACAAGCTTATGCTAATTTGGCTAATTTTGGTCTATTTTTAAGATTTTTTAAGCAAAGTGATATAAAAGCTACTTAAGACTAATGATATTGATAAAATGTGATCACTAACTACTGATAAGCTGGAAATAACACAGATAAGCTACAAATAAGGTGAAATACAGTAACTTAGAAGATTAAGCAAAAATCACATAAAAGCTTACAACTGATTGGGATTGATGCACAAAGAACCAAGGACTAGAACCAATCTAGCTTGTCAGAAACAAGCTAGAAAACCACCACAAGCTTCCTGAATTAACTTGTAACCCCAGAAACAACTTATTGCTTCAATGGTTGACTTTGTTTGACTTTTCTTGAATTTTCTTGATTATAACTGATATTAACTAAATAAACTTATCAAAAGCTATCAAAAGCTTATGTAAGCTTATAGAAAGGTTAGGGAGTGTTTGTGTTTAAGTCTTAATAGGATTCGAGCTTATTTCTACTAAACAGTAAACTTGAAACTTAGATCAACATTGAAACTGAGTTCAATACTAACAACATAAGAACAATTAAACTGAAATTAACTTGCATTGATAACTTGAAATGAGAATTATAATTTATAGCTACTGGAAATTAAAAACGACTATGCTACTAATTAACTACTTGCCAAAATTGGCTTACAAAGCTATCTATATATACAAAACTATGGTGGGATAATCCTAGCCGACATCACTGAACAAATCCCCACCATTCAATTGCTCCAATTTGATCTCAGTAGTCCACTTGTAATTTTGGCGGGAAACGTGGAAATTGGTGATAATCTCTGATTTAGCTAGTGGGAGTGGGGAGGACGCATTAATTGCGTTTGGCAATGTTAGGTAACGTGTAGGAGGAGGGGGGATGAGGTGGTGAGTGGTTTTGGTGAGCTGGGGGGGTGAGTATCTGGTTTTGGCGGTTTTGGTGGTAAAGGAGACGGGTTTGACTTTGTTTGACTGAGTGGTTAACTCAGTCAAACGATTGGGCTTATTTCTTTTTGGGCTTGGGATTTAACTGGGTTGGGTAAATGGGATAAATAAATGGGTTGGGTTATTTAGTGATTTTATTTTTGGGTTAAGGTTAGTGTTGGATCCGGATTTTGGTTTATATAATCATAGGGACCAAACTTGTAATTTCTGAATTGTTGAGGGGCTGAGTTGTCATCTTCCAAACTATCTTCAAAGGACTAAACCTGCCATAAAACAATTACACAAGGACCAAAGTTGTATTTTTTAGCATTTTATAAACTTTAGGGACCTAATATGTAAATTTGGATTTTAGAGGGACTTGTTTTGTAAATTCCCAAAAGCTATCAATAAAGTTCCAAATTGTAAGTTCATGCATAGTACAAGGGTATTTTGTGAAATTTCAAGTTTTATAATACCCAGGGACCATTTTTGCCAATTTGCAAAGTTCAGGGACTAAACTTGTAATTTTGTGAAACTTTGCACCAAAGGACTTATTATGTAATTTCATGATTCTTAAAGGACCTTTGATGACTTTTCCTGTTTTTAGAATAACCAGGGACTAGTTTTGACAACTTTTGAAAGTTGAGGGACTGAAACTGCCAATTATGCAAACTTTGTTCGTTTTTCAACTGTTTTTAAACATTTTGCATCTGAAACATATAAAACACAATTTTGTGATAATTTCAGTATTATGATGCATTTCTGAGTGTTTTTGGATGTTTTGGCAGCTCAGATTAGGTAAAAATGATGAGTATTTAGACACTCATCAGTCGCGCGGAACCAAAAGGGAACACGGAAGAAACCATGTTTTTGGTTTCGCCCCATCCGTGGTTTGCTGAGGCCTTGTGCCTATAAATAGGAAGCCACACATTGATGTTTTCTCATCACTTACAAGCATAAAAAACATCATATATTCTTTCATTCATATCTAACTCATTCATATTTCATTTTTGTGAACTTCTTTGTGGCAATAAGATCAAAGCATTACAAGTTTCAACAAAACGTTGCAAGGCTTGTTAGTTTGTCATTGTATGAATTATTGTTATTCATACATCATTGTTTGTACCAAACAATCAAAAATCATCTGTAGTGATCGGTTAGTATTTTAGTCCTCAAAATACTTAGTGCGACGACAGTGGTTGTACCCTTGTAAAAGAACTCGACATCTAGCTTTGTGCCAGAAATATTGTAAGCGGCGTGTAAATTTTTTCTCCGCCGGATAAAGGAGCTTGTTGACTAGTGAAGAAAACTATCGAGTTGGATACTCGGGGAGTGGAGTAAGACAAGGAAAAAGATTTCTTGTAGACCGAACCACTATAAACACTAGTGTTGTGGTTTGATCGTTTCTTTCTTGCACTATACTTATTTGTTATTTTGTTTGCATACATTAAGTCATTTCATACAAACATAACAAAGAAAAAGAAATTAAAAAAGGGTAAAACTATTCAACCCCTTATCTAGTTTTCCACAATTGGCATCAAGAGCTACGTTACTCAGGAATTTTAAAATTTATTGTATTTTAAAACTTGAAACGATCAAAGGATTTTGAAAACTTCAAAGAAGGGCAATCTATGCAAAGACTACCACTTTTTGAAGCAAATGGATTTATTTATTGGAAAAGCCGTTTTGAAACATATGTGAAATCAAAAGATATAGATCTATGGTATAAAATTATAGAAGGTGATTATAAACCTATTATAAAAGATATTGCAAGTGGTCGGGATGAGGATACTTCACTTACTCATCATAGTGATGAGCAAAAGAAGTTAATTGCAAAAAATAATGAAGCAAAAATGATGCTTTACAATGCTCTAACTAAAAAGAAATTTGAAAGAGTCTTTATGTACAAAACCGCTAAAGAAATTAGGCAATCTTTAACAATCACTCATAAAGGAAATTCACAAGTCAAAAATAACAAAATTGATCTTCTTGTTCAACAATATGAACAATTTAGTATTCCTAAAGATGAAGTCATTGATAGTGCATTTGCTCGCTTTAATACTATTATTACTTCTCTCAAATCACTTGATGAATCCTTTTTTAGTAAGAACTTTGTCAGGAAATTTCTTAGAGCACTTCATCCAAAATGGAGAGCAAAAGTGACGGCTATTAAAGAACCTAAAGATCTCTCAAAGCTAGCACTTGACTAGCTAATTGGAAACCTCAAAGTTCATGAAATGGTAATGGTGAATGACTCAGAGATCGTTAAAGACAAAAAGGAAAAGATCAAGTCCATTGCCTTAAAAGCAAGAACGGAGACAAGTGATGATGAAGAATCTAGCTCGGGAAGTGAAGATGATGAATATAGCATGGCAGTAAGAGATTTCAAAAAGTTCTTTCGAAGACGAGGAAAGTTTGTAAGACAACCTAGAGATGACAAGAAACCCTTTCGAAAAGATTGTGATGATAAGAAAGGGAAGGTTGAAAGAAAATGATTTTGATGTGGTGACACAAGCCATCTCATAGGAGATTGTCCAAAGCCACCTAAAAACAAAACTCAAAGAGCTTTTGTGAGTGGTGCTTGGAGTGAAAGTGAAGATGATGAAGAGGAGCCAAAGAATGAAGAAATTGCTCTCATGGCTCAAGACTCAAATGAGGTACACTCTGACTCATCTTATTCCTCTATTGATGATGACACCTTACAAAAGGAATATAACAAACTGTATGAACTTAGCTTAAAAATCATAAACAAAAACAAATTTTTGAAAACCAAAAAGGAATTCTTAGAAAATGAAGTTTATGAATTAAAAGAAAAAGCAAAACGATTAGAAAAGAGTAAAGCTATTGACAAGGTATGTACATCATGTCAAGAGCTTAGACTTGAATTAGAGAAACTTGAAATCACACAGGATGCACTTATCAAACAAAACTCTAAGTTCAGAAAGTTTGATAAAAATATTTGTTGTGAGGATGAAATAATGAGAATCCAAAAATTACCACACGATAAAACTGGACTAGGTTTTATGAAAATTAGGAGATTTAAATAGTCTAAAGAAACAAGCTGAAAAAGTACAAGAAACTTTTCTAACTGCCTCAGGGACCCACGGATCATACGGAACCAAAAATTTGGTTCCGCCTGTGAAACAGTTTGGTTCCTTGGGTACCTCAGCAGAACAGAAAATTCGTACATCGGCTCGTACTGAGTTTGTTAAAGTCACAAAGAAACCTAACACTACCACAAATGAAACTAAACAAAAACCAGCTATTACAATAGGATTAGGACTTTCTAAAAATGAGTATAGATCCAAAATCACTCAACAAAGGCCTAAAACACCTATTCCCAATTGCCCATTTCCAAAGAGCAACTACAACACACAACCCAACTATCAACAAACTGGTTGGAATCAAAACTTCCCAATGAATTATTAAACTCCTAATTACATGCCATGGAACTCATATCCATCATTCCCATACATGAATCAAGTTAATGGGATGTTTAACCAAAATGGACCCATGAGATATTGGGTGTAAGATGTTCACTAAACATATAAAACGTATGGATTGAGGATTTGGCCGAATAGAAGAAGATTTCTAGAGAGAGAAGGAGAAGTTGGGAGCCTTTGTAGAGAGAGAAAGTGATATGTAAGATTAGTATGTGTGAAAGATCCAACCCTTCCCTTGTGTGGGAAGGGGTTTATATAGGACTACATATGGTGCCCTGTGTGGGCTGTGGAGTGAGCTGACAGAGGGTAAAGACCCGACCCACTCCACGAATACTTTAATAACTAAACTATTACTAATATTACTAATACACCTACGAGCTAGTTAATGCTAACAGATACTCGGGGTGACCGAGTCTTCACATGAATAATTGTATTCCTAACAATCTCCCCCTAAAGGAGGTCACCCCAGAAATAATATTTTGAATTCTAGCGTTTTATCGTATGATTATGACTTCCTAGCTCGTAGTTCTTGATTCTTCAAAATCATTAATCTTTGTGCGTTCAGCAGTGAACTTTTGATGACTGATCTCTTGTCTTGGATGATCTTTGAGGATTCTTTGATAATATCATCCAACATATGTCTTCAAGTCATCATGCAGCATCTCCTCCATATGAAGTTGTGATGTTGAACCGACATGCTCACACTTTTCTGGATCATGATCTTCAGCATCAGAGTTGCGAAAGCAGTGTTGAAGGTCTTTTTAGATATCATGTTTTCTTTGATTATGATGATGAAATGTGAGCATGGGGTGATGAATCAGCATCTTCTCGGCAATTAGCTGCAACCACCATGGATTCCTGCATACGACTGTTAGCAATAAAAATTCCGGCACTTATAGGTTTGGATTTTGAGAATGTTAACAACATAGTGTGAAAATGTTCTCTAATCTTTACCAAGGCCGTTCCTGAATCAGAAACCCTCAAGTGGGTTTACAAGATCTACCGTAGTACATCAACGATTAGGTGAGTCGCTGGAGTTCACTCCACGACTGTAGACCGTTTGAAACTTCCCTGACCACTAAGCGTAATCCACAAGGAATTACCGAAGTGACCTGCTTTCAGGGCTGTTTGATGTTGACCTTGGCAGGAATTTCCATTCAATCACTGAGAATTATATTTGTAACTTCTCTCATGAATGTTCTGGCAGATTGCTAAGATCTGCGTAGGACTCATTAAGTTTACACCTGGTGTCCTTAATGTTGAGCAACCAGTGTAGAAGTAACATGTGTACCTATTGAGATCTTGTGATGCATTTCTTGGCTCTAGACTCAATAAGTGCATTTTGGTAGTCGGAGACTAGAGCGGTGTCACCTGTTTCAATATCAACATAGCTCGCAGTGAGCCATCGATAGATTATGCAGGGTTCCCCGTGAGAATGAAACAAGTCATTTTAAGAGAACTTGAGTGGTTTAGAAGGTTTAGTGCAGTGCGTCACTGGGTCCATGACGTCTTGTCTTCAATACCGGTGTTACCTTAGTAACCACCAGTAGTATATGAATTGAACCCGGTTTCTGCCCTAAGGTTGAATAATTGGAGGGCTATTTCTTTTCACCCTTTCTCATTTCTTTTCTTTTTAATTCTTCAACCCCTTCTTTCTCCTTTCTCATGTTACTCCTTTTTCCATAATCGTACCTAAGGACTTTCTAATACTAACTATTCGGTATTGTCCTTGGGTAGATCCCTCCAGCTCTGGCGGATCATAGTGTCTATGATTATGAAATACATTTTGCTAACACTTTGAGAGTTTTATATTTTTCAAAAGCTCCCCCTCAACATGTGCTCATATTTTTTAATTTTAAATTTACACATGTTGGGTGGAGTTCGCACTTTTGAATTGATCCACTTTCAGTGAATATGACCGATTCGAGACACGTTTACATCACTAGTTAGACTAGCTTGAAATTATTACCCGGCCTGGTCACATCCATAGAAAGTTTCTCGAAACGGTACACTCTACTCAGACATATCCTCTTCGAGACACGCTTACATCACTGGTTAGACCAGCTTGAAATTATTACCCGGCCAGGACATGTCCTTTCGATTAATGACAGTTTGTGTTTCGTCAATTCATTGGTAAAGTCTGAGTCGTGCACACATGAGATGCCACATCCATTTTGCTATTGCACACCATTTTCTCGCCCTCAATATGTGCTTCGATATACGAAAGAGTTTAGCACATATGGGAGAGCTTACACTTAAGTCCAAAGAATCACATTTTCATCAGGTTTCATATTTAAATCACATTCTCTCCCCCGATCAAATATTTCAATCCAATTGAGATTTGAGATCCCAATTGATTTAAATAAGTTAGAAATGAGGGAGAAAATGTGGTCAGGATTAATATATTCTGATGATATAGTGTACAATGCTCCCCCTTAAACCGAGAGAAAGTGTCACTGCTGATATTGCACAATGTTTAAACAGGTTTTAGAAATTTGAACAACTACTCTCCCCCTCAATTAATGACCCATTTTCTATTTAAAGAGTTGTAGTAATTAATTGAGCTTCAAGTATTTGTGAAAATTTTAAGACCGGCTACCACCTTGTGAAGCACCAAAATTCTCCTTAAGAATCATAGACCAGAGAGTTTTCGTGGTGTAAAGAAGACTTCTCTTCTTATACAAGAAATGATGCACTGAATCGTACATCAAGTCAGAGAAACATGGATATAAAGTAATCCATGCCCAGGTGAACATCCCCCAGTTGGAGGAACAACCGTCTTTTTGGCGACATGCTTTCCCCATAATAAAACGCTGGTTGCTATCTGAAGTAATAGCAAGCCATAGAGACATGTTTTAGCCAGTAAATATAACTTCTGCTCGAGCTTCATTTAAAGACCCGTGTCATTATTGAATGACATTTCTAGGTCCGTAAATGTTATCGATAAATAGAAGACATGCCTAGAGGTACTATTTTTGGTATTTTTGTGTTTTTCAGATTTTTATGGTTTTTATAGGTTTTATATTTTTCTATTTTCTTTTTGGTTTAAGATATACACAAATATATACAAGGATATGTGAAGCAAATTCATTACTCCTCATTCTCTTCCTGAAGACGCTTAAGGGTTTCTGGCGTCAAACTCTTTATGCCAAGTCGCGGGAGAATAAATTGAAATCGTTCTCTCGGAAGTGCCTTAGTGAAGATATCAGCCAACTGAAACTCGGTCCTCACGAAGTAAAGTTCAACCACCCCTTTTTCAACCTGTTCCTTTATGAAGTGATGTCGAATGTCGCTGTGCTTTGATCTGGAGTGTAGGACATTGTTGTAGCAAAGAGCTATAGCACTTTTGTTATCACAATACAGAGGTATTTTGTTGTATGCATAACCATAGTCCGATAGTTATGATCTCATCCAAAGAATTTGAGCACAGCACGCAGACATGGTGATGTATTCAGCCTCAGTTGAAGATATAGACGTACTCATTTGCTTTTTAGATGACCAGCTAACCAACTTATCTCCCAGAAATTGAGCACCTCCTGATGTACTTCGACGAGTATCTTGACACCCCGCATGATCTGCATCTGCATAGGCCGTGAGTGCCATGGAAGTGTCCTTAGGATACCACAGACCCATGTGGATAGTCCCTTGAAGGTATCGAAAGACCCGCTTTACTGCTTTCAGATGCTTCTTGGTAGGCTTGGTCTGGTATCGAGCACACATGCATACAACAAACAATAGATCTGGCCTACTAGCAGTGATATACATCAGGGATCCGATCATGCTTCGAAACTTTGTTTGATCAACTGGGATCCCAGAGAGATCTTCATCCTACTTCGATCTCATAATCATAGGGGTGTCAACAGCATCACTTGAATCAAATCCAAATTTCTTCAATATTTCATTTGCATATTTGGATTGATTAATAAAGATGCCTCCGGGACTTTGGGAGATTTGTAAACCCAAGAAGAACAACATTTGTCCCATCATAGACATTTGAAACTTAGAACTCATCTCATTAGAAAACCTGTCACATTCCCTAGGATCAGACGAGGCGAATATGATGTCATCTACGTAGATCTGAACGAGAAGTATATGTTTGCCTGATTTCCTAGTGAATAGCGTAGGATCAACAACTCCTTTGGAAAAGCCATCAGCCTTTCTATGTCGAAGAGGATATGTTTGAGTAGAGTGTATCTTTTCGAGAAACTTTCTATGGATGTGACCAGGCCGGGTAATAATTTCAAGCTAGTCTAACTAGTGATGTAAGTGTGTCTCGAATCGGTCATATTCACTGAAAGTGGATCAATTCAAAAGTTCGATCTCTACCCAACATGTGTAAATTTAAAATTAAAACATATGAGCACATGTTGAGGGGGAGCTTTTGAAAAATATAAAACTCTCAAAGTGTTAGCAAAATGCATCAGCCTTTCTCTTTTCTATGTCCAAAGTCCAAAATATTTGTTCAGGCGTTAACTTAGTTTGAGGTGCAAAGATAGTCAAACGATTTTGCTCATAGTAATTATAGGGTTTAACTATGACTCGTTTGGTTATACATTTCGGGTCCTTCATTTTTTCAGCTAATCTCTCTCTAT
This sequence comes from Artemisia tridentata subsp. tridentata, assembly GCA_021014915.2. Classification (NCBI taxonomy): domain Eukaryota; kingdom Viridiplantae; phylum Streptophyta; class Magnoliopsida; order Asterales; family Asteraceae; genus Artemisia; species Artemisia tridentata. The sequence goes on along the minus strand of CP139502.1, from coordinate 61,963,775 downwards.
TTCTGTCCTCTATCTTATTACTCTCTTCAAAAGAAGACACATCAGGTGGGGGGATGAATAGTCTTAAGCATTTCATTTCCATCATATAACGCAGGTTGGGCTACCTTAGCATTCCTAAGAAGAGCTAATTTAGGTTCTACTACATTATATTCACTATGTTTATCACACAACTTTTTATGCTTTTGCATCATTTGAGCAGTTTGTCTGGTCTGGTCTTGTGTGTACAACTTGTTCTCAATCTTTTTTTTCAATGTTTTAAGTCTGGAAAAATCAATTAGGAGTTTTGATTCTTTTTCTTTGAAGTCCTGTTTTAGTGTAATTACACTTTCTTGAATCTTCTGTTTTTGCTCAACAGTTTGATTAAGTTGCTTTCTTAAAGAATCTAACTCCTTTTTCAATGTTTCTTCCCTTAAATTACGTTCAGTTACAAATGTACGCATGTGACAATCCATTTTTTGTTCACGTGCAGTTAGCTCAAATTTTGCACGTTCATAAATTGCTACCTGGTCTTTATATATCTTAAGCCTATTAGTCAAGGTGTCATCTGGGACAAACACAGTGTTTTCATGCCACTCACAATCATTATGTACCACATTAGCATTATCTACAACACATGCATTATTTACAATAGAAGAGGCACTACTTGATACATCAGACATGTCGTTGTGATTCACATATTGTTCATATGGAATAACATTGTTGTTTCCCATATTAGCAGTATCTGAATCAACATCGTCTATCTGTTGTATTTCTGTAGGAATCTTCTGTTCATCTACCATATTATGTGTATCATATAGCTTTAGTACCTCAGATATGATGGATGGATTGGAAGAACCAACCTGATGAGATGATGATGCCAAAAAAGATAGGTTGGCCATAAAGATGGTTTGAGCAGTCGGCTCATCATCAACATCCGAATCAAATGCATCACAATCTTCGGCTTGGAAGAAGTTTGGGTCATTGAGGGCCATATCTTGAACCGATTGGTCATCCACATCTGCATCAAATGTGTTTCCCCCCATCACCAGCAAGGAACAAAAGCTATTTCTCATCCAGAACTGCTCCCTTTTCCTGAGCTTGCATTAGCAACATCTTGTCCTTGAAATAATCAGAGTTATGAGGGCGCTTGGGCTGATTGCAGTTCCTAGCAATGTGTTCCAACCCACCACAGTTGTAACACTTTGCTTGCCTCTCTTGTCCTTGGTTGACATTTCCACCTCTGTTTAGCATATTCCCCCTACCAACATTCCTTGGATTAACATTTTGTCTCCCCTGAACATTCTGAACAATAATTCTTCCATCTTCCACAGTTGCTTGATTGCGTGGGTTTGAGGAAGTTCGAAGTTGATTGTTAGTTTGGGGGAGTGTTGCTCGGAATTGTTGAACAAGCAAGGAGACTTGATTGGAAAGATCATCAATCCTTTGATCAGTGAACGAATAAACCCGAATCAAGTTGTGGTTGATTGAATGACTGAACTTGTGAGACCAATGCAATTGGATCATTTGTTGTTGTTGTGGTTGGATTAAGTTTCTCTCTGAGAAGACGATCATAAACAGCATGCTTTTCATGCTGTTGAAGGTAAGCATATAGCTGTTCATAATTGGTCTGCCTTAAACCTTTGTTGAGCTTGACTGCCGTGACAAATCTGTCCCATTCAGGTGACATGTTGTTTACGAACTTGGAGTTGAGTTGGATATTTGGCATAGTCATTTTGATGATTCTCATGTCGTTTACCAGCTTGTGAAACCTCACATAGTAATCAGTGATGTTCTCACCAGGGTTCATCTTGAAATGCTCAAACTCATCATACAGTTGTGACTCACGATCTTCTTTTATTAATTCTGATCTAGCCAGAAGCATTTTGACGTTGTCCCAAACGGCTTTGGCTTCCGTGTTGAAGTTGATGAGTTTGTAAACATCTTTGGGCAAGCCTTGAATTACAATATTGGAAGCTCGGATGTCAGCATCATACCGCTTCTTTTCTTCCTCATTCAGATCATTGTATTCACGTGGCCTATCAATCCCCAGAGTTACCATTCCATCCTCAGCAGTAGCCACAGCATCACGAGTGGTGCCCATCTGAAATGGTCCTTCATCAATTGACTTGAGAATGTTGAACCCATTATCTTTACCCAAGCAGTCGAGTCAAATTCTTTGAGACCATGACTCGTAATCAGTCCTATCTAGCTTAGGAGGGCGGGTATCAGACCCTATAGCTTGGATGTCATCAGACGCAGTGCTTGTCATGATGTAGATGGGATTTTACAACTCTTGTGATTTAAACCGAGAAATCGAATCTTTCGCGGGATTTTCTAAAATCAACAAAAGAAACCGTAAACGACTAAGCAAGAGTAAAGTACAATAATGATCTTCAAATATTTAAGTTACAGAAGTCAAATCACAACTGATCAAATCGCAACAAGTCAAATCACAGTTTGTCAAGTCGCAAAAAGTCAAATCGCAACTAACCAAATCGCAATGAGTCAAATCGCAAGTGTCAACTCGCAACGTCAAATCGCAATAGGTTAAATCACAATCCGTCAAATCGCAACAAGTCAAATCGCAACTTGTCAAATCGCAATTAGTCAACGGTAAGTCAAATCGCAGGCACACTCAAATCGCAGGCCCAAAACACACTTCTTCAAATCGCTAAACTTGACCTAATCTCAATAGTCAAATCGCAACCAGAATAACTCAAATCGCAACTATCAAGTCGCAACCAGAATACCCAAATCGCAACTTGTCAAATCGCAGGCACTACCGGACAAACCAGTCGCAGCCCACAAAAAGTCAAAAGATTCCCAGTCACGTGATTTTTTTTAACTTTTTTTCCTTTTTAAGTTAAAAAGGCAAATCGCAATTTCGATGCACGAAATCGCAACTGCAACTTTCCTTAATTAACTCAAATCGCAACGAAGAAAGTCTTAACGAGACTCAAACCGCAGCGAAGAAAAAGTCACAAAAACCACTCGAATTTGCTCAAACTTCCAATACACGACTGAAACAGGCAATCCAACTACTAAACACAGCTTATATAACAATCTTCAACAAGAAAGTACAAGCTTTAAACAAATCTAACCACAAACAAGGCACAAATGAGAGATTTTTGTGCTATTCTATTCGAACAAAAAAAAAACCATAAAAACTACATAAATCCGTGAACAAATCCGTGAACATGTAATCAAATGAACCTAACCATGGCTCTTGATACCAATTGTAAGATGTTCACTAAACATATAACACGTATGGATTGAGGATTTGGCCGAATAGAAGAAGATTTCTAGAGAGAGAAGGAGAAGTTGGGAGCCTTTGTAGAGAGAGAAAGTGAGATGTAAGATTAGTATGTGTGAAAGGTCCAACCCTTCCCTTGTGTGGGAAGGGGTTTATATAGGACTACATATGGTGCCCTGTGTGGGCTGTGGAGTGAGCTGACAGAGGGTAAAGACCCGACCCACTCCACGAATACTTTAATAACTAAACTATTACTAATATTACTAATACACCTACGAGCTAGTTAATGCTAACAGATATTCGGGGTGACCGAGTCTTCACATGAATAATTGTATTCCTAACATTGGGGACCAAATGCTTGAGTTTTTCTATAACTTAGGTATGCTTGAAAATCGGATTGGAACCAGACGAGTGGATAAAAGATAGCGGTTGTTCAAAGCATATGACGGGAAACAAAAGCCTCTTCTCAACCTACCAAAAATATGACGGAGGTAATGTCACTTTTGGTAGCAAATTAAATAGAAAAATCATAGGAAAATGTATTATCTCTCATGACTCTCTCTCTATTGATAATGTTGTTCATGTTGATAATTTAGGATTCAACCTTCTTAGTCTTAGTCAACTATGCCGTAAAAAGTATAATGTTCTATTTAGTGAAAACGAAAGTAAAATACTAAAAGATGGAATAACCGTAGCAAAAGGAGTTTTGAAAAACAACGTATACGTCATGAAAATTGATAAAACTTCTAAAGATAAACTTTGCTTAACTTCGTTAGATGATTCCTCAAATCTTTGGCATAGACGCTTAGGCCATGCTAATATGAGACTTATTCAATCTCTATCTTCAAAAGATCTCGTTAAGGAGCTTACCCAAGTTGAAATATGACCAACACTTTTGTGATGCTTGCAAAATTGAAAAACAAATTCATAGTAGCCATAAGGCTAAAAATATGGTGTCTACATCTAGGTGTCTAGAAGTTTTGCATATGGATTTATTTGGTACATCCGCTATACAAAGTTATGGAGGCAACTTCTACACTTTGGTCATAGTAAATGATTATTCAAGATACACTTGGAAAAAGTTTTTGAAAAGTAAAAACGAAGCTTTTGATCAATTTGAAATTCTTAGTAAGAAAATTCAAAACCAACTAGATAGTCGTATTTTGTCAATAAGAACGGATCATGGTCGTGAATTTGATAATGAAACACAATTTGGAACTTTTATGATGCCAATGGCATAACACTTAATTTTTCGGCTCCTCGTACTCCTCAGTCAAATGGTATTGTGGAACGTAAAAACCGGACTCTTCAAGAGATTAGTAGAACAATGCTTAATGAACAAAACATACCATAAAAGTTTTGGTGTAACGCCATTGACACTTCAACCTAAATTTTAAATAGAGTATTAATTCGACCATTTTTAAACAAAACACCATACGAAATATATAAAGGTAAAAAGCCTACGCTAGGATACTTTAAAGCGTTTGGAAGTAAATGTTTTATTTTAGACACTAAGGATTATCTCACCAAATTTGACCAAAAGTCTTATAAAGGTGTATTCCTTGGATATTCTCAAAATAGCAAAGCTTATATTGTTTTAAACAAAGAAACCTTAACATTCGAGGAATCATTAAACGTAACATTTGACGAAAGTCCACCTCCCTCTAAGACATCACCTTTGGTAGATGATGACTTAGTTGAAAGTCAACTTGTCGAAAACGAAGAGAATATAAATAATGATAAGGAAGATGAACTATTAAACAAAGAAATTGTCAATATCAAAGAACCTAAAGGTCATCCATTAAATAGTGTTATAGGAAAAATAAATGAAAGAACCTTAAGATCACAAGTCCAAAATCAAAGCAACTTCTTTTGTTTTGTGTCAACCATTGAACCTAAAAATATAAATGAAGCTATAAAAGATGAATCTTGGGTCATTGCTATGCAAGAAGAGTTAAATCAATTTGTTAGAAATGATGTTTGGACATTAGTTCCTCAACCAAAAAGTCAAACGATAATTGGAACAAAATGGGTCTTTTGAAATAAAATGGATGGACATGGTGTAGTGTTTAGAAACAAAGCTAGGCTAATAGCACAAGGTTATAATCAACACGAAGGCATTGACTACGATGAAACCTTTGCTCCGGTTGCTAGGCTCGAGTCTATTAGAATTTTACTTGCATATGCATGTGCACATGATTTCAAACTTTTTTGTGGAAATCGTAGAGGGGGGGGGGGGTGAATACGTTTCCATTTAAAACTTAAAACTTTTGTATCAAACTCCCGATCAAGTGTGATGTGATATGAAAAGTGTCAACTATGATCATATAGCATCAAGAGATGAATATAGTAAACTACAACATATGCACAATCAAAACACGACACATAGATAATCAACATAACATAAGCAACTAGCCACACAAGCAAAAACGCAATGCAAATATAAAGCGATAAAGAATGAAATGAAAGTAAAGAGATAAGTAAGAAGGTGCAAACCGGACACGGTGATTTATAGTGGTTCGGTCACGAAGCTCCTCTTCGCCCTACTCCACTCCTCGAGTACCCAACTCGAGAGTTACTTCACTAATCAACAAACTCCCTTCAGACGGAGAAAACCGTACACGTCGCTTAACTTGTTTTCCGACACTAAGCTAGATGTCGAGTGCTAATCTTAGCTAGCACCAATCTATCATGATCTACCCGATCTACACCTTACACGTCGCTTATCCTATTTCCAACACTAAGCTAGATGTCGAGTGCTAATCTTAGCTAGCACCAATCTACCACGATCTACCCTTGATCCACATGATCAATCACACAAGCCCAATGGCTTCAAGAGATCTTCACTATCTCTTAAGATCACAATTATCTTGACTCACTCTCTCACAAAAGAAAAATAATCTTGATGTATGCTATGATACAATCAAGAGTGTAACAAATGTTACAAGACCTAACAACTCCAACTCTTGTATCTTCTTGGATACCTTGAGTTCTTCTCTTGCACGTGAAGAGGAATGATAACACTTTGTATCTACTTGGATACTTTGTGTTCTTCTCTTGCTAATCAAGAGGGATGACAACACTTTGTATCTACTTGGATACTTTGTGTTCTTCTCTTGCTAATCAAGAGGAATGAAGAGGATCACTTGAATGGAGGATTGGATCACTCTTAAACAAACTAAGACTCTCCAAATGATCAAAGAAAGTCATTTAAGTGAGGAGGGATTAGACCAGAGAAAAAGGACTGGAAAAATCAAGTTGGAAGTGTGAAATGGTCCACTATTTATAGGCAAGAAAAATCTGAACGTTACAGAAAATTTTGTACGGACGGCTCCACTAAATTTAGTGGAACCGTGGAGCCGTCCCAGACAAGGACGCTCCAAATTTTGTCTTTTCTGGTGAAAACTTACTTGGGGAAGGTTGGAGCTGATTTTGGGGGGAAATTTGACTGTTGGGATTTTTAAACATATTTTTCAAAATAAAACATTTCTTTTTAATTCAAAAATAATTTGTGAAATATATTTTTGAAAAAATGTTTTGTCACATTAAAAATGTGAAGTTTAGAAAAATAAAATCCTTTGATCATTTTTCAAGTAGTAGATTTGTTTGTCCATACCTTGAGTGATTTATGTCGGGATGAAAATCTACGACTTCATTGAAGCATACTTGAGATGTCGGGAGGTGTTGATGTAAGTATGCATTGATGATTTGTGTTTACAAGTAACTTGCACATTTAACGTTATGTATTACAAGTTACATGTTTGTCATTATTAAAACTGAAGAAATCGTTTAGTTTAAATATCGTAATATTTGCACTAACATTTTTCAAATGGATGTCAAAAGTGCATATTTAAATGGCTTTACAAATGAAGAAGTGTATGTCGCTCAACCTCCGGGCTTCACCGATTTTGAAATACCAAATCATGTTTACAAACTTAAAAAGGCTCTATACGGACTTAAGCAAACACCAAAAGCATGGTATGATCGACTTAAAACATTCTTAGTTGACCATAAGTACACCATGGGTTTAGTATATAACACTCTCTTCACCAAGAAAAAGGATTCACATATTATCATTGTCCAAATATATGTGGATGACATCATATTCAAATCAACTTGTCAAGAGTTATGTGACGATTTTTCAAAAATCATAAATGACGAGTTTGAGTTGAGTATGATGGGAGAACTAAACTTTTTCTTAGGTCTTCAAATAAAACAATTAGAAGATGATATATTCTTTAACCAATCTAAATACATAAAAGACATGCTTAAGAAATTTGGCCTTGAAGACTCTAAACCTATTAAAACGCCTATGTCCTCGGAAACCAAACTCACCAAGGATGAAGAAGGTGAATCCGTAGATAACACTAAATATAAAGGAATGATTGGTAGTCTACTCTATCTCACGGCTAGTAGACCCGACATTATGTTTAGTGTTTGTCTATGTGCTCACTTTCAAGAAGATCCAAAAACATCACATCTTGAAGCTGTAAAACGGATTTTTAGATATATAAAAGGTACTACACATCTAGGATTATGGTATCCCAAAGGAACGGGAGTAGAAACTATAGTGTATGCCGACTCGGTCCATGCCGGTGACTATGTTGATAGAAAAAGCACAAGTGGTATTTGTACTTTTGTTGGACATTGTCTTACCTCATGGTTCTCTAAGAAACAAATGGCTCTCGCTATTTTAAACACCGAAGCCGAATATGTATCAGCCGAAAAAGCATGTCAACAAGCTCTTTGGATGAAGCGAGCTCTTGTCGAATACATAATTCAACTTAACGACATCTCTATCCTCTGCGACAACAAAGGAGCTATCGACCTCAGTAAAAATCCAGTTCAACATGCTCGAACTAAAAACATTGAAATCCGTCATCATTTCCTTCGCGACAATGTTCAAAAAGGAAACAACTCTATCGAGAAAGTATCCTCAGAAGATAACATTGCCGATATTCTAACTAAACCTCTTAAACGTGAGCCATTCAATCTTCTTAGACTTGGACTAGGTCTAATGGAACCTAATTTGTAGTTTTGAACATTAGCTTAAACCTTCGTTTGCTCAAAACGACAAAATTTACTAAAACATGTTCTGTCCCCACGGAAGCTAATGATATAAGGGACGGAACCCTGGATTTGGTTCCGTTCCATCCATGGTTCCCTAGGTCAGAATAATTTAAGTATTAAACAAACACCCCTCCTTCACATAACCATAACACACAAACAACCCAAACTCATCCCATAACATACCACACTCAAAATTAAGGCCTTTTCTTTAACTCTGAGTCCTAATCAACATTGTAAGTTTCCTTACTACTTTTGTTCTCTTAATTCCGAGTCTAGGACTTCAAATTTATGCACAAAACCAAAACTTGGGGATTATGCATTTTTCTTAGGTAGATCATGAAGTACATTTGTAAATTACATAACTAATCATGTTTCCATTAGTTAGGAATTGCTCTTGTAAGACATTATCACGATTTGCTAAAAACCCCATGTCAAATTTTTGTAAAAATCTTCTCACAATTAGGACAAATAATTTTTCACATTGTTCATACAAATAAAAATGTTATGTTTAAAACATCATTTGCATAATGTCTCTTGAATTCTAAAGGAAGTACATAACTAATATGTATTTTCGGCTACATTCAATTAAAGCTACATTGAATTAGGGGAGTTTGGGTTATCTCTCGTTTTGTTACAAAATTTGCTAAAAGAAATTATTTTTATGCATTAAAAGGAGTCGAGATAACCGTACCTCCACATTGTCCTCATATAGGCACACAATTGAACATTATATCAAAATTCTCATTAGTTTCGACTAAAGTTTGAAATTTTGTGTATCTAGGATCAGACATGCCTCCCGCAACACACTATGATCACAAAGACACTCTCAACTACATTCCCAAACACCATAAGACTAAGGGCCTTACTCCCGCACAAGTCAAAATCTTCAAAGCTCTAGAAAAATGTTACTTCCATGAGGGTAGAACTATTGACTCATCCTTTCTAGAAGGCACAAACATTCGTCAATAACTTGCAACCATTCGCTTTGATGGTCTCTTAGACATCAACGAACAAATTTGTCCAAGATTTATCCTCGAATTCTATGCTAGCGTAATTCTCACAACCAATGATTATGGACACATGTCAATTCAATTCAAAGTAAACCAACATGACTTCAACATTCCTCTTCGTCAATTTGGCGAAGTCCTTGGAATTCCATGTGAAGGTACATGCTTTTACTTGGATAAATGGTCTCTTTCAATCCTTGACTCAATCGTTGATCGTATGCCTCCATATGACACTTCTCTAGTTGCCAAAGAAATCATCAAAGAACATTTGTTCCTTCTAAGAACCTCAGCCACAAGGAAAACCCGTTCGGGTAATGAGGTCGACCGAGATCCATTTGGGATGGAACTCAATGAACTCAAACCCCAATTCAAGAAATGGGAAGAAGTCCTTAGGGCAAATGTCTTGTGCACCATAGGTAATCGTGATCACATCAATGCTTGTCTTTGTTACATGTTTTATAAATTTTTTCGTGAGTTTTGAGGTTTGTAGTTTGTCAACTGCCAACCTTTTAACTTAGCCTACTATGTTGCCAAAAGGATGGCCAACATACCCATGCTAGGAACCACCGCTCTTCCCTACGGGATGCTTCTCACCCATCTCTATAGAGCCTTTGCACCCATTCCACCTAATCCTAAAGGGTTTTGTCCTGACTACTCTCTTGTGAACCACATCATGGTTTCATTAAGTGACAAAAGAGTAGCAAAGACTCAAGGAAAACGTCCTCATCCTCCTACTTCCTCATCATCATCATCAATGAGTGAAGATGATGGACTTCCCAACTCTAGGCTTCCTCCTCTTGACTACTTCCAACAACTTCCAACAATTGAGAACCAATCTGAAGAGTTCAAGCAAACAAGAGGAATGTTCAAGTGCATTGGAAGGTTCCTCACCAAGATCAACAAAAAATTGGATAGGCAATGAGAGGTTTATGAGTGTTTGGTACAATTGCTCCAAAACAATGATGTTTGATGTATTTGTCTTTTCGTAGGATGATAACTTAACTTTGAACGACTATGTGAACTAACCTTGTCTCGCAGGTAGATAACATCTTGATGTTATCATTTTTTCCATTTTTTCACATTATTAGTGTAATAATTAGCCCCTGCTTGATCTATATCGGTATGTGTGTTAATACCTGTTTTATTGTTATTTTCTTATCACAACTAATTAATTACATAAGTTTTAAGAATATTTACGGGATTTGAACAGGTTTCAGGGGTTCAAAATTATGCTCTGTCTACTTTTTTGACTAGGCGGATTGGACGGAACCAAATTTTGGGTTCCGTCCGTGCAAAATTTTGGTACCGCCAAAATACGCCTGACGGATCAGGTAGAACCAAATTCAGGGTTCTGCCTATCGTTTGGTACCGCCAAGCAACAATAACATTTTTTTTATTTTTAAATTTTCGTTTAAACCCGCACTCTAGATCACTCATTTTTTGTTACTAAGATACTTTTTACTAATATTCACTCACATTAGGATGATCTTAGTTCACTTGGACCAATAGGATAACCCTTTCCCACCAAAATTTGAAATTTCCCAAAACCACCTCAAGGAACCTTTCTCCATAAAGGAAGGAACCCTTAATTTGGTTCCTTGCTATCCGTGGGTGTCTGACATGAAATATTTTGTGATGATTGCAACTCATTTACTGCATATCTCACTTATATCACTAAACACTCTTCCATTGGATTGACTTTGGTGATTAGACAACCTTCTCTACCACTTCCAAATCATTAGAAACCTCCATTTTTGTATGGATTAACATCAAATCCAAACACACTCTTCCATGAATCTTCAACTCTATAAATTAGTACCTCTAGGATACACATTTCTCACACCTTCACCACCACTTCCTGTGATCTTTAGCATCTCATAAGCATTTTCACAATGACAAAATCATCCAACTTATCACCCGCTAGGACATCTAGAAGAACCGCAAGGATAAGTGTCAAACCTTGTTATTTTGTCAACTTGAATTCCTCATCGTCAAACTTTTCACCCATAACCATCTCATCTCCCATCCGAGACGAAAATTTCTTAACTCTTAGTACGCCTACACCTCCACCAAGATCACAAACCATTGTAACTACTCCACCACCCACCAAAATACCAATAGCCACCACACCACCTCCTGCTCCATCATAACCATCCAAATCACCATCACCTCCCAAGTCTCCAAAACTTGAACCCATAGAACTCTTTGCTACACCACCAACTTCACCACATCCATTTTTGGACAACTTGGAGGACTTGCCACCAAGATCAACAAATCCACCACCTCTTCCATCATTTGCTTCCATTGAGCGTATCGCTCATGAACCACCACGGGCATCTTTTATGCCCAATGAGCCTTTTAATTGTGAACCATCCCAACCTCAACCTCTACTTTTTCATCCCGTTTATAGGGACATCCATGGGCCACTATATGGAGACTATGCTCCACCACCTCAACAACCTCAATCCTTTTCCCCTACTCTTAGGGAAATTGGCGAGTCCATGTGGGTTGATCCCTCACAAATTCAAGAGGAGATCAATGATCAACTAGATCACCTCTATGCCTTCTCCAACATGGTGGACTCTTACCTCCATGAAGCTATGCAACTACAAACCACCCTTCTTTCTTCAATCATAGCTCCACCAAATCCCAACTACCAATCAACCAATGATCCACCACCACCACCACCAACAAATGAACCTAGTCTACCTCTAAACTTTCCCCTCCACGATTGCTCTAATTGTGAGAGAACCACGAGGATAAGTGAAAGAACCAAAATTATGGTTCATCAACTCCAAGATGAGATGAGGTTCATCCTCAATCACATCCTTGAGCATCTTAACGCTCTTCCCCATCCTCCACAATAGATGACTCCATTAGGACTCTTATTTTTATGTTTTTATAGTTGTAGAAGTTTTTCTTTCCTAGTTATTTTTCATTTTTGCATTTCATTTTCTTATACTCATTTATGTCCCATCATTTTGACCTTACTCAAATTGAATTTTACTAAATGAATGATGTTTATTACTTTTGTGTGTTGGTTGTGATATTTATCTTGTTGTTGATTGTGTTGTACCTTATATTTATGGTTGGTTTGGATTATTTATCACTAATATTTGTTTTGTAGCACTCAAAATCCATGAATCTTATACTTGGCACCCCAACTAGGGGGAGTATTGACCAAGAGGGAGCTAATCAAGCTCGGGCTTGCACTACGTTCCGCTACGCATCTATTCTTTTGTTTCGACAAAAAGGGGGAAAAATATTAAACTCAAACTCACACATTTTATACAATTTAAACATCTAAATGGATTTAAAAAGTTGCATAAAACTAGTTTAATCTATATTTTTAAAGACTTGCACTTTATTTATCTCATTGCTTAAAAATAAACTTTATGTTTTGTCCTCAACAAAAAGGGGAGATTGTTAATACAAATATCGCCTAAAAACGTTATTTATATTTTACGATCTTTGCTATATTTATAAATACAGTTAAGTCTTTTACATATATAGTCACAAGTCTTTCATAAACACAAAGTTAAAACATCACCTAACTAGTATATACATTTTACAAGTTTACTTTCATATACATTTTAATCTAAAATGTAAATGTATCTTACATCATGGCATGCATCATCTTTGAGATCTTTGGAAGATATCATGAATATCTTGTTTAGATTGTTACTCAAAGAATCATGGAAAGATATAGAAATCATGTAGGATACTAGAGGATATCTTGGAAAGATTTTTGGTAGTTTTCATGACAGGTCACGCAGAACCAAATGGGAACACTGACGGAACCATGTTTTTGGTTCCGCCCCATCCGTGGTTTGCTGAGGCCTTTGCCTATAAATAGCAAGCCACACATTGATGTTTTCTCGTCACTTATAAGCATAAACAACATCATATATTCTTTCATTCATATCTAACTCATTCATATTTCATTTTTGTTAACTTCTTTGTAGCAAGAAGATCAAAGCATTACAAGCTTTAACAAAACGTTGCAAGGCTTGTTAGTTTGTCATTGTGTGAATTATTATTATTCATACATCATTGTTTGTACCAAACAATCATAAATCCTCTTTAGTTATCGGTTAGTATTTTAGTCCTCAAAATACTTAGTGCGACGGGAGTGGTTGTAACCTTGTAAAAGAACTCGACATCTAGCTTTGTGTCGGAAATATTGTAAGCGACGTGTATAGGTTTTCTCCGCTGGATAAAGGAGTTTGTTGAATAGTGAAGAAAACTCTCGAGTTGGATACTCGGGGAGTGGGGTAGGGCAAGGAAAAAATAGTCCTTGTAGACCGAACACTATAAACACTCGTGTTGTGGTTTGATCGTTTCTTTTTTGCACTATACTTATTTTTTATTTCGTTTGCATACATTAAGTCATTTCATACAAACATAACAAAGAAAAAAAAATGGTAAAACTATTCAACCCCCCATTCTAGTTTTCCACAGAGTCCTTGTAGACCGAACCACTATAAACACTTGTGTTGTGGTTTGATCGTTTTTATCTTTCTTGCACTTTACTTATTGTTATTTTGTTTAAATACGTTAAGCCATTTCACACACAAAGATAACTAAGAAAAAAGAATTAAAAAGGGTAAAACTATTCAACCCCCCTTCTAGTTTTCCACAATTGGTAACAGAGCTACGTTACTCAAGTTTTTTAAAATTTATTGTATTTTAAAACTTGAAATGATTCATGGATTTTGAAAACTTTAAAAAATGGCAATCTATGCAAAGACCACCTCTATTTGAACCAAATAGATTTATTTATTGGAAAAGCCATTTTGAAACATATGTGAAATTATAAGATATAGATCTATGGTATATAATTGTAGAATGTGATCATAAAGCTATTATAAAAGATATCGCAAGTGGTCGGGATAAGGATACTACACTTACTCGTTATAGTGATGAGCAAAAAAAGTTAATTGCAAAAAATAATGAAGCAAAAATGATGCTTTACAACGCTCTAACTAAAAAGGAATTTGAAAGAGTCTTTATGTACAAAACAGCTAAAGAAATTTGACAATCTTTAATAATCACCCAACAAGGAAATTCACAAGTCAAGAATAACAAAATTGATCTTCTTGTTCAACAATATGAAAAATTTAGTATTCTTGAAGATGAAATCATTGATAGTGCATTTGCTCGCTTTAATACTATTGTTACCTCTCTCAAAGCACTTGATGAATCCTTTTGTAGTAAGAACTTTGTGAGGAAATTCTTTAGAGCACTTCATCCAAAATGGAGAGCAAAAGTGACGGCTATTGAAGAATCTAAAGATCTCTCAAAGTTATCACTTGACGAGCTAATTGAAAACCTCAAAGTTCATGAAATGGTGATGGTGAATGATTCAGAGATTGTTAAAGGCAAAAAGAAAAAATTCAAGTCCATTGCCTTAAAAGCAAGAACCGAGTCAAGTGATGATGAATAATCTAGCTCGGGAAGTGAAGATGAAGAATATGTCATGGCCGTAAGAGATTTCAAAAATTTCTTTCGAAGACGAGGAAAGTTTGTAAGACAACCTAGAGATGACAAGAAACCTTTCCGAAAGGATCGTGATGATAAGAAAGGGAAGAGTGAATGAAAATGCTTTAGATGTGGAGACACAAGACATCTCATAGGAGATTGTCCAAAGCCACCTAAAAACAAAACTCAAAGAGCTTTTGTGAGTGGTGCTTGGAGTGAAAGCGAAGATGAAGACGAGGAACCAAAGAATGACGAAATTGCTCTCATGGCTCAAGACTCAAATGATGACACATTACAAAAAGAATATAACAAACTGTGTGAACTTAGCTTAAAAATCATAAACAAAAATAAGTTATTAAAAACTAAAAAGGAGTTTTTAGAAAATGAAGTTTATGAATTAAAAGAAAAAGCAAAACGTTTAGAAAAGAGTAAAGCCATTGACACGGTATGTACATCATGTCAAGAGCTTGGACTTGAAATTGAAAAACTGAAAATCAAACAGAATGATCTCATCAAACAAAATTCAAAGTTCAAAAGATTTGATAAGAGTATTTGTTGTGCGGATGAAATAATGAAAATTCAGAAATTACCATATGATAAAACTGGACTAGGATTTATGAAATTAGGAGATTTGATTAGTCTAAAGAAACAAGCCGAAAAAGTACAAGAAACTGTTCCAACTGTCTCAGGAACCCACAGATCAGACGGAACCAAAATTTTGGTTCCGCCTGAGGAAAAATTTGGTTCCGTAGGTACCTCAGCAGAACAGAAATCGGCTCGCACTGAGTTTGTTAAAGTCACAAAGAAACCTAACTTTATTACAAAAGAAACTAAACAAAAACTAGCCGTTACATTAGGATTAGGACTTGCTAAAAATGAATATAGATCCAAAACTACTCAACAAAGACCTAAAACACCTACTCCCAAACGCCCCTTTCCAAAAAGCAACTACAACGCACAACCCAACTATCATCAAAATGGTTGGAATCAAAACTTCCCTAGACATTATCAAGCTCCTGACTACATGTCATGGAACTCATATCCACCATTCCCATACATGAATCAAGTTAATGAGATGTTTAACCAAAATGGACCCATGAGATATTGGGGACCAAATGCTTGAGTTTTTATATAACTTAGGTATGCTTGAAAGTCGGATTGAAACCAGACGAGTGGATAAAAGATAGCAGTTGTTCAAGGCATATAACGGGAAACAAGAGCCTCTTCTCAATCTACCAAGAATATAATGGAGGTAACGTCACTTTTGGTAACAAATTGAAAAGCAAAATAATCGGAAAAGGTACTATCTCTCATGACTCTCTCTCTATTGATAATGTTGCTCATGTCGATAGTCTAGGATTCAACCTACTTAGTATTAGTCAACTATGCCGTAAAAAGTATAATGTTCTATTTAGTGAAAACGAAAGTAAAATACTAAAACATGGAATAACCGTAGCAAAAAGGTGTTTTAAAAAATAACGTATACGTCATGAAAATTGATAAAACTACTAGAGATAAACTTTGCTTAACTTCCTTAGATGATTCATCAAATCTTTGGCGTAAACGCTTAGGCCATGCTAATATTAGACTTATCCAATCTCTATCCTCAAAAGATCTCGTTAGGAACTTACCCAAGTTGAAATATGACCAACACTTTTGTGATGCTTGCAAAATTTGAAAACAAGTTCATAGTAGCCATAAGGCTAAAAATATGGTTTCTACATCTGGGTGTCTGGAACTTTTGCATATGGATTTATTTTTTCGTCCATTCGCTATACAAAGTTATGGAGGCAACTTCTACAATTTTGTTATAGTAGATGATTATTCAAGATACACTTGGACGAAGTTTTTGAAAAGTAAAAACGAAGCTTTTGATCAATTTAAAATTCTTAGTAAGAAAATTCAAAGCCAACTAGATAGTCGTATAGTGTCAATAAGAACGGATCATGGTCGTGAATTTGATAATGAAATACAATTTGGAAACTTTTGTGATGCCAACGGCATAACACATAATTTTCCGGCTCCTCGTACTCCTTAGTCAAATGGTGTAGTAGAACATAAAAACCGGACTCTTCAAGAGATGAGTAGAACAATGCTTAATGAACAAAACATACCACAAATTTTTTGGTGTAACGCCGTTGACACTTCAACCTATATTTTAAATAGAGTATTAATTCGACCATTTTTGAACAAAACACCATATGAACTATATAAAGGTAAAAAGCCTACGCTAGGATACTTTAAAGTTTTTAGAAGTAAATATTTTATTTTAAACACTAAAGATTACCTCACCAAATTTGACCCAAAGTCTTATGAAGGTGTATTTCTTGGATATTCTCAAAATAGCAAAGCTTATATTGTTTTAAACAAAGAAACCTTGAGAGTCGAGGAATCGTTAAATGTAACATTTGACGAAAGTGCATCTCCCTCTAAGATATCACATTTGGTAGATGATGACTTAGTTGAAAGTCAACTTGTTGAAAACGAAGAGAATATAGATAATGACAAGGAAGTTGAACTATTAAACAAAGAAATTGTCAATATGAAAGAACCTAAAGGTCATCCATTAGATAGTGTTATAGGAAAATTAAATGAAAGAACCTTAAGATCTATAGTCAAAAATCAAAGCAACTTCTTTTGTTTTGTATCAACCATTGAACCCAAAAATATAAATGAGGCTATAAAAGATGAATCTTGGGTCATAGCAATGCAAGAAGAATTAAATCAATTCGTTAGAAATGATGTTTGGACATTAGTACCTCAACCAAAAAGTCAAACAATAATTGGAACAAAATGGGTCTTTCGAAATAAAATGGATGAAAATGGTGTATTATCTAGAAACAAAGCTAGGCTAGTAGCACAAGGTTATAATCAACAAGAAGGCATTGACTACGATGAAACTTTTGCTCCGGTTGCTAGGCTCGAGTCTATTATAATTTTACTTGCATATGCATGTGTACATGATTTCAAACTTTTTCAAATGGATATCAAAAGTGCATTTTTAAATGGATTGATAAATGAAGAAGTATATGTCGCACAACCTCCGTGTTTCATCGATTTTGAAAAACCTAATCATGTCTATAAACTTAAAAAGGCTTTATACGGACTTAAGCAAGCACCAAAAGCATGATATGATCGACTTAAAACATTCTTAGTTGAACATAAGTACACCATGGGTTTAGTAGATAACACTCTCTTTACCAAGAAAAAGGATTCACATATTTTCATTGTCCAAATATATGTGGATGACATCATATTTGGATCAACTTGTCAAGAGCCATATGATGATTTCTCAAAAATTATGCATGACGAGTTTGAGATGAGTATGATGGGAGAACTAAACTTTTTCTTAGGACTTCAAATCAAAGAATTAGAAGATGGGATATTCTTTAGCCAATCTAAATACATAAAAGACATGCTTAAGAAATTTGGTCTTGAAGACTCTAAACCCATTAAAACGCCTATGTCTTCGGAAATCAAACTCACCAAGGATGAAGAAGGTGAATCTATAGATAACATTAAATATAGAGGAATGATTGGTAGTCTACTCTATCTCACGGCTAGTAGACCTGACATTATGTTTAGTGTTTGTCTATGTGCTCGCTTTCAATAAGATCCTAAAACATCACATCTTGAAGCCGTAAAATGAATCTTTAGATACATAAAAGGCACCACACACCTATAATTATGGTATCCCAAAGGAACTGGAGTTGAAACCATAGTGTATGCCGACTCAAATCATGCCGATGACTATGTTGATAGAAAAAGTACAAGTGGTATTTGTACTTTTGTTGGACATTGTCTCACCTCATGGTTTTCAAAGAAACAAACGTCTCTTTCCATCTCAACAACCGAAGTCGAATACGTATCAGCAGGAAAAGCATGTCAACAAGCTCTGTGGATGAAGCAAGCTCATGTCAACTACGGAATTCAACTTAACGCATCTCTATCCTCTGTGACAACAAAGGAGCTATCGACCTCAGTAAAAATCCAGTTCAACATGCTCGAACTAAACACATTGAAATCCGTCATCATTTCCTTCACGACAATGTTCAAAAAGGAAACATCTCAATCGAGAAAGTATCCGCAGAAGATAAAATTGCCGATATTCTAACTGAACCTCTTAAACGAGAGCCATTCAATCTCTTTAGACTTGGACTATGACTAATGGAACTAAATTTGTAGTTTTAATCTTAGCTTAAACCTTCATTCAAACAAAACGACAAAACTGACCAAATTAAGTTCTGGTCCCAAGGAACCCTTCGACAACACGGATGGAACCAAATATGGGTCAGAATTTAAATATATTAAACAAACACTCCTTTTCACAAATCAAAAAATTAAAATAAAATTAAAAAAAAAAAAAAAAAAAAAAAAAAAAAAAAAGAAGACACAACGACTCAAACTCATTCTATAACATATCACTCTCACAATTAAGGCATCTCCTTCAACTAATCTCTGCTCAAATCAACTTTGTAAGCTTCCTTACTACTTTTCTTCTCTCAATTATGAGTCTAGGGTTTCTAATTCATGCACAAAACCAAACTTGGGGATTATGCATTTTCTTAGGTAGATCATGACGTGCATTTGTAAATTACATAATCATGTTTCCCTTAGTTAGGAATTGCATCTTGTAAGACATTATCATAATTTAATAAAAACCCCATGTCAAATTTTTGTAAAAACTTCTCACTTTTAGGACAAACAATTTCTCATTGTTCATACAAATAAAAACGTTATGTTTAAAGACATCACTTGCATAATGTCTCTTGAATGCTAAAGGAAGTGCATAATTAATATGTATTTTCGGGTACATTCAATCGAAGCAACATTGAATTAGGAGCGTTTGGGTTATCTCGGTTTTGTTACAAAATTGCTAAAGAATATCTTTTTATGCATTAAAAGAGTCGAGATAACCGCACCTTCATATTGTCCTCATATAGGCACACACTAGAACATTATATCAAAATTCTCATTAGTTTCGACTAAAGTGTAAAAGTTTTGTATCTAGGATCAAACATGCCTCCCGCAACTTACTATGACCACAAAGACACTCTCAACTATATTCCCAAACATCATAGGACTATGGGACTTACTCCCATACAAGTCAAAATCTACAAAGCTCTAGAAAAACGTTACTTTCATGAGGGTAGAACCATTGACCCATCCTTTCTTGAAGCCACAAACATTCGTCAAGCACTTGGAACCATCAACTTTGATTGTCTCTTAAATATTGACGAACAAATTTGTCCTAGATTTGTCCTCGAGTTCTATGCTAGCATAATTCTCACAAGTAATGATAATGGACTCATGTCAATTTAATTCAAAGCAAACCAACATGACTTCAACATTCCTCTTCATCAATTTGCCGAAGTCCTTGGAATTCCTTGTCAAGGTACATGCCTTTACTCGGATAAATGGTCTCTCTCAATTCTTGACTCAATCGTTGATCGTACTCCTCCATACGAAACACCTTTAGTTGACAAAGAAATAATCCGAGACCATCTTTTCCTTCCCAGAGCTTCAGATACTAGGACAACCCGTTCGGGTAATGAAATCAACCGATACCCATTTGGCATGGAACTCAATGAACTCAAACCTCAATTCAAGAAATGGGAAGAGGTGCTTAGGGAAAATGTCTTATGTACCATTGGGAACCGTGATCATCTCAATACTTGTATTTGTTACATGCTCTATAGTGTGTCAACTCGTCAACCTTTCAACTTAGCCTACTATATTGCCAAAAGGATGGCCGACATACCCACTCTAGGAACCACTGCTCTTCCCTACGGGATGCTTCTCACCCGTCTCTATAGAGCCTTTGCACCAATCTAACCAAATTCTAAAGGGTTATGTCTTGACTACTCTCTTGTCGACCACATCATAGTACCATTAAGTGATAAGAGGGTAGCAAAGACTCAAGGTAAACGTCCTCATCTTCCAACTTCCTCATCATCATCATCAAATAGCGAGGAGGATGGACTCCCTAACTTAAGGCTTCCTCCTCTTGACTACTTTCGACAACTTCCAGTACTTGAAAACCAATTGGAAGAGTTCAAGCAAACAAGAGGGATATTCAAGTACATTGGAAGGTTCCTCACCAAGATAAAGAAGAAATTGGACAAGTAATGAGAGGTTTCATGAGCGGTTGGTACAATGACCCAAAACAATGATGTATGGTGTATTTCGCTATTTCTAGGATGTTAACTTATTATTTGACGATTATGTGAACTAACCTAATGTCTTGCAGGTAGATAACATCTTGATGTTATCAATTTTCATTTTTCACATTTTAGTGAAATTTGTAGCTCTTTCTTGATCTATATCCATACATGTGTTTATACATGTTTTATTGTTGTTTTCTAATCACAATTAATTAATTACACATGTTTTAGAAGAAATTACGGGATTTGAACGGGATTTGGGAGTGAAATATGCCCTTTGTTAACTTTTTTGGCTCCACGGATTGGACGGAACTAAAAATTTGGTTCCGTCCATCCAAAATTTTGGTACCACTAAAATTATGAATGACGGATTGGGCGGCACCAAAAATAGGGTTCCGCCTGTTATGTCGCAAGGTGCCGCCAGCCTGCAGTAATTTTTTTTTTAATTTTTTTAAATCCCGCACTCTAGATTACTCATTTTTGTTACTATTTCCTACCAAAATTTGAAATTTCTCAAAAACCACTCAAGGAACCTTTCTCTATAAAGGAAGGAACCCTTTATTTGGTTCCTTGCAATCCGTGGGTCTTTGACCTCAAAGATTTTGTAATGATTGCAATTCATTTACTGCATATCTTACTTATATCACTCAACTCACCTCAATTGGATTGACTTTAGTTGATTAGACTTGTTCATTAACAATTCAAAATCATTATTAGGAAAGACCAATGTTGTACGGATTAACATCAAATCAAAGCACAATCTTCCATGAATCTTGAATTCTACAAATTAGAACCTCCAGGAACTTCATTTCATCACCTTCATCACAACAACCTGTGAATCTTAGCATCTCTTAAGCAAATTCACTATGACTAAATCGACAAACTCATCTCCTTCCACTAGGCCACCTAGAAGAACCGCAAGGATTAGTGTCAAGCCTTGTTGTTTCGTTAACTTAAACTCATCATCCTCATACTCTTCACCTCTTAACATCTCATCACCCATCCAAGATGAATTTTTTTTGACTCTAAGTACTCCAACACCTCCACCAACATCACCTATCATTGTGACTACTCCACCTCCAACCAAAACTCCAATAGCAACCACACCACCTCCTGCTCCATCACCACCACCAAAATCACCATCACCACCAAAGTCTCCGAAACTTGAACGCATTGAACTTTTTGCTACACCACCAACTTCTCCTCATCCATTTTTAGATGACTTGGAAGACTTGCCACCAAGAACATCAAATCCACCACCTCTTCCATCATTTGTATCAATCGAGCGTATTGCTCATGAACCACCTCGGGCATCATTCATGCCTAATGAGCCTCTTCATAGTGAACCAACTCAACCACAATCTCTACTTTTTCACAATATTTATAGGGAAATCCATGGGCCACAATATGAAGACCAAGCTCCACCACAACCTCAACCTCAACAACCTCAATCTTTTTCCCCTAATGACATTGATGAATCCATATTGATTGATCCCTCACAAACACAAGAGGAAATCAATGATCAACTTGATGGCCTATATGTCTTCTCAAACCACTTTGCACTCTTCAATCATAGCTCCACCACCAAACCCCAACCACCAATCAACCAATGCACCACCACCAACAACAAATGAACTACTTTTACCACCAAACTTTCCTCGCGATGGTTGTTCCATGTGTGAAAGAGCCGCTAGAATTAGCGAAAGGACCAAAATAATGGTCCATGAACTTCAAGATGAAATGAGGTTCATCCTCTAACACATGCTTGAACGTTTAAACGCTCTTTCCCATCCTCCACCACAATAGAAAAACTAGGAAGGATGTAATAATAAGTCCAATCTTATTAGGACTTTCTTGTTTTAGGATTTTATTTATGTTATGTTTTCCTTTTATAGTTGTAGTTTTTATTTATTTATTTATTTATTATATATATATATATATAGCCTATATATCTTCTCAAACCAATATATATATATATATATTATATATATATATATATGGCCTATATGTCTTCTCAAACCACTTTGCACTCTTCAATCATAGCTCCACCACCAAACCCCAACCACCAATCAACCAATGCACCACCACCAACAACAAATGAACTACTTTTACCACCAAACTTTCCTCGCGATGGTTGTTCCATGTGTGAAAGAGCCGCTAGAATTAGCGAAAGGACCAAAATAATGGTCCATGAACTTCAAGATGAAATGAGGTTCATCCTCTAACACATGCTTGAACGTTTAAACGCTCTTTCCCATCCTCCACCACAATAGAAAAACTAGGAAGGATGTAATAATAAGTCCAATCTTATTAGGACTTTCTTGTTTTAGGATTTTATTTATGTTATGTTTTCCTTTTATAGTTGTAGTTTTTATTTATTTATTTATTTATTATATATATATATAATATAATATATATATATATATATATATATATATATATATATATATATATATGTTATTTTTTTACTTTTGCATTCCTATTAACCATCATCATTATTGTACACCATTATGACTTTAGTCATAAAATTTTACTAATGTATGATGTTTATTACTTTTGTGTGCTGGTTGTATTATTTATTTATTTTGTACATTATATGAATGGTTGGTTTGGATTATTTATCACTAACCTTTGTTTTGCAGCATTCAAAATCCATGTATCTTATACTTGGCACCCCAACTAGGGGGAGTATTGGCCAAGGGGGAGCTAATCAAGCTCGGGCTTGCACTGCATTCCGATACACTTCTCTTCTTTTTGTTTCAACAAAAAGGGGGAGAAAAATATTAAATTCAAACTCACAATTTTATTCAACTCAATAATCTAATTGGATTTAAAAGTTGCATAAAACAAGTTTAATCTATATTTTTAAAGACTTGTACTTTATTTATCTCATTGCTTAAAAATAAACTTTATGTTTTGTCCTCAACAAAAAGGGGGAGATTGTTAATACAAATATCGTCTAAAAAACGTTATTTATATTTTACGATTTTTGTTATATTTTGTTAACGACAATTATAAACTTTATTTTAGCAAAACATAAATCTAGTTAAGTCTTTTATATATATATATAGTTACAAGTCTTTCTAAAACATAACTAGATTTTAACATAAGTTACAAATTACTTGTTCATATATAGCATTTTAGTCATAGTGCCACATTAGGTGTTAAAAACAAATAAAGTGACACATTAGATGTCAAAGTAAAATTAGTATGTTTTACAAATAATAAAAATGTGTCTTATGATAACATAAGTAATCAAACATTTTTAGTAACTTATTAACTAACCAAGTTACTTCTAAATTAAACATCATCTAGCTAGCTAGTATATACATTTTAAAAGCTTACTTTTCCAAAGTTTTTAATCAAAATAAGAATGCATTTTTACATCATTCCATGGATCATCTTACTCTAATCTAAGATTGCATATCTCTACAGGATCCTTGGAAGATATGGTAAATATCTTGGTTAGATTGTCACTCTAGAATCCTTGGAAGATATGGTGTATATTTTAGTTAGATTTGATAAAAGATTTTGATGATTTTCTGTCAGGTCCCCGCAGAACCAAAAGGTTACAAGGACGGAACAAAATTAATGGTTCCGTCTGATCCGTGGCTTGCTGGCACTTTGTGCCTATAAATAGCAAGCCATACCATGTTGTTTGGTCATCACTTACATACATAAAACAACATACATTCTCGCATTAATCATTCTCTATATCTAACTCATTCTTATTTCATTTTAGTGAGCTTCTTTTGTAGCAAGAAGATCAAAGCATTACAAGCTTCAACAAAATATTGCAAGACTTGTTTGTTTGTCTTTGTGTGAATTGTATTTATTCATACATCATTGTTTGTACCAAACCATCATAAACCTCTGATACTGATCGGTTAGTATTTTAGTCCTCAAAATACATAGCGTGACGGGAGTAGTTGTGCCCTTGTAAAAGAACTCGACATCTAGCTTTGTGTCAGAAATATTGTGTAAGCGACGTGTAAAGGTTTTCTCCGCAGAATAAAGGAGCTTGTTGACTAGTGAAGAAAACTCTCGAGTTGGATACTCGGGGAGTGGAGTAGGGCAAGGAAAAAGAGTCCTTGTAAACCGAACCACTATAAATACTCGTGTTGTGGTTTGATCATTTCTATCTTTCTTGCACTTTACTTACTGTTATTTTGTTTAAATACGTTAAGCTATTTCACACACAAAGATAACTAAGAAAAAGGAATTAAAAACGGTAAAACTATTCAACCCCCCTTCTAGTTTTCCACAAAAAATACAAAAAGAGTTAGTAGTTAGCGAGTTGAGTCGAGTCTTGGCTTATCAACGCCTCATTGTACATGTAATTGACCAAGATAATTGACTTGCCACCAGTAAATTTTCCTATATCCAACAAACCGTGTTTTCCGTACCCTTACACTTAACGTTACAACCCTTGTAAAGCCCTCTTTGATAGTTTATCCTAGGTGCTTACGCTAAAGTGGTAGAGGTTTGATCCTTTCCCAAGCCCATGGTAATCTATGTGCTATGACAGGTAGATAGTGTTATATTTTTCCGTTTCCATTCATGTTATATAACTTTATATACCCGAGAGATGTGAGAATCCAAACACTTTATCTGAGGTGCTAATATATAATTTTCGTGCTTATTTTGACTAACGTGGAACGATCATGTGTTGTAATTACCTTTATATTAATGTTAAATGACCCATAACTTTTATTTTGATTAGTGTAAAAGCATATTTGCTTGAGGACAAGCAAATCCCAAGTGTAGGGATATTTGATAAGGATTTATTTGGTACCTTTTTAAGGGGTCATTTAATCCCAAAATCGTATAAATATGATCAAATATTGCTTCAAATCATTTCTTTTTGTATTTTAGGTACTTGGGACGAGAAATCTGGAAATCGGCACTTTTTGGACGTATTTGGATGAAAAAGTGAAGAAAACGACGAAGTCGCGAAAAACCTGTCAGATTTGGATATCTGACGGCGTCACAAGCTACAACGTGACGTCGTCCCTTGTTTATGAAGCTGGATTTTTGGTTCAAGTTTATTAAGTGACGCTTTAAAGGAATTGGAAGATTCTACAACCTGACGCCGTCAGGTACAAATTGGAGATGGGAGTCATGTGTTAAGCTAGAAAGAGACGGCACAGAAGAATTTACAAGTGACGGCCTTAAGATATTTCTGACGCCCCCATAACGGCGACTTGCACAAGACGAAACCCTAAACACGGCGAGCTGAAGGCGCCACGACCTATAAGATGACGCCGTCAAATTTGTAAATCTATATATACTTGTGCATTTTTTCATTAATTCGTGTAGCACTTTAGAGAGGGAAACCCTAGACGTATTTTACTGCTATTGTAAGGCTTTTACAGCCTTTTAACTTTATGTTTCAATAAAGATAAGTATTCCTTTCAATCATTCGATATGTCTATGTATTGTTTGATTATGTGTTTATCTTTTCTTTGCTTTAACATGTTAGCTTAAGTTTACTTGTGTTTGCTTAGATCTAGTGAAACCTAGTTATTGAATATTGATTTGTTGTCTCTTGTTTAGTTGATTGCCTCGCGTTAGGCTAAGAAAACTGGTTAACCTCTTATATGAACTAGCTTGAACGTCTTAGAAACGCAACCGTAGAGTGCACTATTGGTTTTTCTCGTTGTATTTATTGCGTGAATTGTGGCTTGTAGATCCTAGATAACTTAATAGACTTTAAGGGATTTAGGGGAGACTAAGATTCATAGAGTTGGGGACTTCGGCACCTCCCCACGACCAATATTAAGGAATACATCGCTTCAACTAAAACAAGGACGTGACAATTCAATAAATCAGTAGGAGATAACTAAGGAGTAATTATATCAAAGTGAACACGTTTTCCTCATCATAAGTAGTCACCACTTTTATTTTCTGTTTTAATTAGTTTTATTTAATTTTATAATTAATAGTTTTTGAGTTAGTTGACTAGCAACTAATTTCGCCCACTCCTTCAAAACCGAGATTTTCACTTGCTTTCTAAAAAATATAAAAACACAAAAAGAATCATCCCTCACCTCTAGACCTATCTCGTCATACATCTTGACCTAACGACACTATTCCCCTAGAGAACGATCAATCCCCCGGACTTACCTATACTACACTACAACGGTTAGGTACACTGCTTAGAGGATTGTAAAACCTTTTGCGAGGGTTACAATTCTCGCATCATATATGAATGGAGTACAATTGTACAAACCTTAACAAATACATGGTAAACTACAAGAATCAAGAGCGAATATGCACTCAAAGGTTAAAGTAAATCTTCTTAAAGAAACAAAGAAGGTTATACTTGTGGCAAAAGAAACCATATTACATCAACTCATCAACATATCTAACATACCCGTAAAACATTTTGATTTTAACTATGAATAGTTTTTAGGAGACAATTATGTTGGATTATGAACACGATTCGTAAACGTATGTCCAGAACGTGCTCGAGCCTATGGGATCACACACGTTACGTTTGAGATTTAATTTATATAATTAGTACACATAATGTATTATATTAATTATTAATTCACGAAAACCACTAACGGTAGTTAAAC
The DNA here is from genome assembly GCA_021014915.2 of Artemisia tridentata subsp. tridentata. Classification (NCBI taxonomy): domain Eukaryota; kingdom Viridiplantae; phylum Streptophyta; class Magnoliopsida; order Asterales; family Asteraceae; genus Artemisia; species Artemisia tridentata. The sequence goes on along the minus strand of CP139502.1, from coordinate 61,936,240 downwards.
AATTAACTAACGGTCGTTAGACAAAAGTGAGAGGACTCGATTGTAAAATAGGGAAAGAAGGTTCTAGAACCCCTTCCCCTATGGATCGGCCGAACACAGGGGTTGGCTTTGCTTGCACTCCAAGTAATTAGAATACTATATAATGAAGCCTTCAGTCTTCATTATTTTTCTAATCTTGTGAAACCTTGCAAACCAATTTTCTCTTCTTCTTTCCTCTCCTTCTTGACCGATCGAACACTATCCCTTTGTAGGCTAGGGTTTCGATTTTGGTACTAGAACACAAGTAATTGGTTTGTTTCGTGATCGAGAACTAGCATTCTAATTGAATCGCTAATAGAACGTGTGTGTGAGAACATAGAGGAATCAAATCCTTTGATTCTTGTGTTTCATAGTAATCGATCACTATAAACCCTAATTAGGGTTATTGATTGATTTGGGGATTTTGTTGTGTTCTTGATCAAACTCTCATTGCATAAGGAAGCTAAAAAGGTACGTTTTAATTAGGTTAATTATATACACTATATGATCTTAATCCGCTGCGTAGTTGTGATAATTATATGTTTATATTATATGATAATAGTCTTATATTCAAACAAATTATTGTTAAATAAACAATAATTCTCCAAAAAAAAAAGCAAAAATGGCCTCTAAGGCTTACTTGCAATTACATAAAAGGTCCCCGCTTTAGGAAAAAGAAAATGTCCCTGCCTGTTTTGCGATTACAAAAATCGTCTTTGAGTTAATTCTAGAAAGTCCTTGTGCAACAAAAAGTTACATAAATGTCCCTCCAGTTTACTTGAGTTGCAAAAATCGTCTTAGAAACAATTGCAAAAGTCGTCCTTGCCGTTACTATGTAGCATATTACCATAGTTAATGTCTATGTAGCATATTACCATAGTTAATGTCATCTAAATTAGTGGATAAAACCAGACATGAACGGACAAATTAAAGAGCATAGTACGCTAGACAAAGCTACGAACACCTAATCTTTTGTAGGATAATAATCATCTCTTGAGTTTAATTCTGTGTTATTTAGACTACATGGTGCGTTTAGTTGGGGGAAAACACTCTTGTTTTCTATAAAATGTTTTGTGAAAAACAAGGAAAACAGAGATCGCGTTCAAATCAACGTTTCCTAACAAAATGTTTTGCAAAACACAAAATCCCCTATTTCCTAACTTAACAAGGAAAACTACAAAACAAATTTTAGTTGTTTTCCTTGGTAGCCCACAACCCTCATCTCCTTTCTTCAAAATAGAAAATATAAACATCAACTAAACACGTTTTCTATATTTTAAAGTGTTTTGTGGAGATAAATTTCCCTTTCAAATTTTTACAAAACTAGAGATAAAAAACAAGATAATTTTTTCTCCAACTAAACGCACCCTAAATATTTTAACTCCATACTTTGTGGCTGTTCTCATCGATATTCTTTCGTCTTTTTATATGCATCATTTTGTGGCACATTGGTGTACGCATACCATAAAATAATCGACACTATTTGGTCAACCTTCAATATATGGCACCTACAAGTTTAGTTATCTTCATCCGTTTAAATATTAAACAAATCGTATAGATAGACCCAACTATGAATTGACAGCAATATGTGAACAGAAAGACATTTTAATTTGACATTGTCTTCAACAATACAATAATAATTGTTATTACTATATTATTAGTATATTTTTCTAGGTAGAACAACCCATGACTCCATGACATAGAAAAACAAAGGAGAAGAATGTTGTATGGAACATTAAAAATAAGTGTCCTTATAACATGATTCAATGTTTCATATATGAATTTTGATATTTGCATGTGATGCAGACAGATTAATGATCTGTCTACATTTCTACTCCTAATACATCGGATTAGGTATTGTTGTTGTTGCATGTGATGCAGATGCCTGATGATCTTATGACATTTAACAACAAACTTAAATCGACGAGTTGTGTTATATCACCAACTTGGTTGTGGTATTTTCCTTTCATGTACCAAGCAACATGATTGGCAAGATTCGCTTAATTCAAGTTAGTGACTGCATATTATGTGCAATTCAGGTTAGCAACCGCATATAATTAAGCAACAATATAGTTTAAAGTAAAGTAACTCACAATACCGTCTTTCACGGGTTATGGGTCCCAATACCGTTTTTTACGGTGTATGGGGGAGGTTGAGACGTAGACAACCTTACCCCTACCTAAGGTAGAGAGGCTGCTTCCAATTCTACCAAAGGTAGAAAAGGACCTTCGGCCTTGTAAGGGGTGAGGATCGAACCCTTGACCCACGGGTTATGGGTCCCAATACCGTCTTTCACGGTGTATGGGGGATGTTGAGACGTAGACAGCTTTACCCCTACCTAAGGTAGAGAGGCTGCTTCCGATTCTACCAAAGGTAGAAAAGGACCTCCGGCCTTGTAAGGGGTGAGGATCGAACCCTTGACCTCTGTCTCCAGAGGCAAGTGTGTTAACTACTTGATCCAACCTAAGCAACAATATAGTTTGTTGACCATATTTTATAAGTTAACATTTGCTTGTGCGACGCTAGTCCACGACAGTGCTACGCAACATAAATAAGTGGAACCACTCATGGTGACTTAGTCGTAAAAGATTGTGAGATGTCTCTGGTTCGGGTCCTGTTAGACGTGAACAATTTTGAAATGGTCACGTCAACTTTCTGAAGAAAAAAAATGAGTTTTATCGGGTTTGAGCATGTGTAGCAGTAGATACAAATCTCATAAATTAATTAGAAAAAACGAAAACTATATTTACCCCGTAAAATAAAATAAAAAATCAATGGTCACAGGTTAAGATTTAGTCCTCATGTCGATTTAACAATAATGTTACGTAATTTATCTCTCGTATTAAACGTAAAACATGTCGGTAAAGTCATCGAATGGTCGGTACACATTTGGGACCATCTTCGAATACTTTTTAAAAATTAATCATCGAGAACATAAATAAACACAATGCAATGAAAGCAGCAGGCGAAACAGAAATAAGATATTATCAATTAAATTATTTAAAAAAAAAAAGGGAAATAAAATAATGAGGCGACAGAAAGATGCCATCGAATATATGTCGTGAATGGTTCGGTGGGATTGAGGAATTAATGTCGTAACGGTGTTACCGGCCGGCTTATATAATACTAGTTGTATAATTTTAGACTATGGTTTAGAATATCCATAATTATCTGAAAATGTATTTGACTTATTATTTTTTAGTGTTGTGTTGTCAAACTTTGAGCTTATTTTAGAAATCAAACATTCCTCACATACCAAGGGACTCATCCCCACCATCCATCTAAAAAGAAATCAATGGTTGAGATTAAAAGCATTTAATATTTCACCCATTTTTTATAATTTAAATATCTCTTAAACCGTTAATCGTTAAGCGAAAATAATTACACCATCGCGACAAGCATTTAATTATCTTTCTATAGACGGGCATTTTGATATACTTTCGACAAAAAAAAAAAAATTCATTTTTTTCACGTTTTTTTTCGTAGCCGAAAAAATCATATATGATATATCATATATGATATTACATATCATATATGATATATATGATATATCATATATGATATTACATATAATATCATATATGATATGTAATATCATATATGATATATCATATATATCATATATGATATATCATATATGATTTTTTCGGCCACGAAAAAAAACGTAAAAAAATGAAAAAAAAAAAAATTGTCGAAAATATATCAAATTGCCTATCTATAGAAAGATAATTAAATGCTCGTCGTAACGGCATATTTTTTTTCGCTTAACGATTAACGGTTTGAAAGATATTAATATTTGAAAAAAAAGGATGAAAGTGGGTTTTTTAAATTGTTGGGATTAATCTCATCCATTAGATCAAATAAAGATGGAGGGTGGAGATTAGTCCCTTGGTATGTAAAAAAAGTTTGGTCCTCAAATGATCTTAAATCTTTTTCTTATTGTATACTTAAATTTTTAAATTTTGATTTTTCTGTATATTTTATGACAATTTTACCTTACAATTTTTAACCAATCTATTAAAATCGAATGGTAAAATGATGAGTGAACATGACCAAAATACATCAAACATTGAAATTCAAAAGTTTAGGTATAGAACAACAAAAAGAAAAGTTGACTGTATTACACTAAAAAAAATATGAGATAATTCTTAAAAAGGTAAAAAAACTTGACTTTTAAAAAAAAAAATACAAAAATAACATCCATTCCCTAAATGGTCATGTGCGAACGTGCGACTCTATTATTTTTTTGACACGTGTCCAGACAAAAAGTATAATCTCAATCATTTGCAAATACAATCACTATCAATTGTACCCCACGTATTGTTTGACTTTTATAAACAAATGTGCGAACGACGGATGTGCGAATGTGTGAATGGCGGCTACCCATGTGCTACTTTATTCTTTCTCAATAAAGTAAGATCTTTGTTCTTCCCCAATAAAGTAGCACATGGGGTAGCCGCCATTCGCACATTCGCACATCTGTCGTTTGCATATTTGTTTAAAAAAGTCAAACAACATGTGGGGTACAATTGATAGTGATTGTACTTGCAAATGATTGAGATTGTACTTCTTGTCTGGACACGTGTCAAAAAAATAATAGAGTCGCACGTTCGCACATGACCATTTAGGGAATGCGTGTTAATTTTGTATTTTTTTTAATAAAAAGTCAAAATTTTCTTCCTTTTTAAGAATTTTCTCAAAAAATATTATGTTAGATGCATTTTTAAGGGCATAGGACTCGTAGCAGTAAAGCACCTAATGTTTTCGCAAAAGTCTAAAATTCAAACTTTATTATATACATATTTGTGGATGGCAGTCCAAGGGCGGAGCCAAAAACTTATGTCGAAAGGGCAAATTTCGATAACTTTTTTTAAAATTTTACAATACAATTTTTTCGTTAAGAGACACGTGCCCACCCTGCCCTCTTCCGTCTCCACTTACGTTAAAGGGTTAAAAACGTCACGAAAATAAACCCTATCAACGTACATCTAAATCAAAAACCTATATACTTATAAGATAACATGGACACAAAAAACTTGATCAGCTTATTTTCTAAACTATGATTTAATATAATATGGGTGCTCAATTATGAGTTACTAGAGAGACACGTGTACCTTACAAATCACAAGTTCACAACCATAAAAATCATATGCTACCATTACACTAACTGATGCTTCACATGTCATCAATGTTCCTTTTACATTCTATTTTAAGAACTGAATTATTTAGTTTTTGATCATTTGGTATGGAGATTATGATTATTCAATGTATCTTTCATAGAAAGTTCACCGTCGGTTAGACTTGTGTACAGTGGCGGATCCAAGAATTCAGAGTAGGGTATGCATAATTTTTAGTAGTGAAAAAATAAATTCGGTTTTTCGGGGTTTGCTTTATTCGGGTCGGGTTTTTCTCGGGTTTGGTTGGTCCAAGTCGGGTTTTTTCGGGTTTATGCTCATAGCAAGTATATAGAATCAACATTTATCATATGGACTTATAATGCAACGACTCATAATATAGCCGAAAGTAGATTTACATGCCAATGTACCACACATATGACAAAATAAATATGGAATACCGAAAACAATGTAAACATAAGAATATTTTATAAATAATCCTAATTCTTAATTGTAAATAAAAATCTTTAAGTGTTTCTAATAAAGGGGCTCAATGTAAAGATAAGTCAATGAGAAAAAAAAACACTGTAACATTCGTAAGTTGTATGTGCTCAATTTATCATATGGGCTCTTGAAATAGAAAATAAGTAGGCTCAAAGATAGTAACAGAAGATCACAACTGGGCCATATAAAATAATAAAACATGTAACCAAAGTTGTGGAGGGTGTGGTCATAGGTTTTTCTTTGCCACATCAACTACACATTAGGTTTTTTTTTTTTTTTTTTTCAAAATTTTTTCTTTCAACTTTCCCTACCATCGTAGCACATTTTCTCTCTTCTATTAATTTTTTTCTATATTTTATCATTTAAAAATACACACAAAACACAACTACACACTCACAACAAAATAAAGTATAATTTCTCTCTCCTCTAAAAATCTCTCTCTTTTTAACACACGGGACTATAATGCCGCAAAGGAAGTATTTTGTTGAGGTACTCTCTTTTCCCGTGAAGGGAGGTGCCTTTTCCCTACAACAAGTGCTTTTCCCGAAGTATTCCTTGCTCCCCCACCCTACACCCTAAACAAGTGCACGCCTGCCTCCTTCTTCTTCCTCAAAACTGTAGTTGCCTTGCTTAAAATTACCAGGAAAGCATTTCTTAAATTCTTCATTTTTCCATTAAAGGTAAGTTAGATTGGGTATGCACTCAAAATTTTCATCCATTTTAAAGGGTGTGCACTCACAAATTTCCAGTGTATATTCTTCTTACTTCTGAAAAAATAAATATTACGCTACTCAAACTTTAGACAGGGTATGCATGTGCATACCCTAGGTTCAACGTAGATCCGCCCCTGCTTGTGTAAACAAATGCAACTGATTATTGTGATATAAAGATTCTATTTTGCATTACATGTTTAATGGAGAAGGAGTACCTGCGCACTTTTCGCATTGTTTTTATATGCATTAACTAAACAGAGAAGAATATGAGAAAGGGGGAGTTTATACGGACCCTCCCATAGGGGGTTTCATGGGGCCCTGTGCATTGCGGGTTTGTACAGTGTGCATCGCGTTTTTTACATTTTGACCAAAACCCTCTATTGTCACATCATAAGGGTGGGGGGGTTCTTAATAACATAACCCTATGAGAAAACTATTTATTGTTACATCATAGGGGGGTTCTTAATAACATAACCCTATGAGAAAACTATTTATTCAGGTTACTTGAGAAACTCAAGTTTACTTGGCATTGCTGTAAGCCTAATCAGTATTTTTGCTAGCCGCCCTAAGATGTTCACCCAAAGCGTTTTAAACCCCTAATCTCTTCAATTTTTTAATAGGTTTCTCACCTTTTTTTTTTTTTTTTTATTATTATTATTATTTAATAATTATGGGTTGTTAGAAGTTTATGACGGTTTCGTTTTCACCTAAGTCGTTACTGAACAATTCTTATTTTTTGAATTATAATCTAATAAAAACCATGATTGACCCGAGAACATATAAGGTTCATGTTGTTTAGTGTCGATTTGTTCCAATAGGTGTTCGAGTGCGATATAACTCATAAGGTTTATGGATAAACTGGTTAAGCTAAGGTTATATCGATGGTACTGTTGGGATATGTTCATATCACGATTAACCGTATGTTCGAAAATTACGTGAGCGTATGGGGTCACACGCGTTAACACATAAATATAGTTAATAAGTAATTACATATTAGTGTATTATATTAATTATTATTTCACGAAATAAGCCTAACGATCGTTAACTAATATAGTTACTTAACGGTATTTGACTAACGACCGTTAAACAATAACTATAAAGACTTAATTGTAACTAAGAGGAAGGATCTAGAATCGCTCCTCTACTTCTCATTGAGGCTGGCCTCTATAGGGGGTGTTTTTGGTGAATTAGGAAAGCTTGAAACCGATCGTATACCCCCTAGAAGGCAAAGGTTTTCGATCTTGGTTAAGCATTAAAGTGTTTAGCTTGTTTGCATGATCTAAGTACTAGCATACTAATTGTATTGCTAAAGAACGTGTTGTGTGTGAAACCATAGAGTATTCAACTCTTTGAATCTTGTTTGGTTTCGTGGTTTCATACAAGCCCTAGAACCATTGTTCTTGAATTTGTTCCTAGTTCGATCTGTTACGTGAAAAGGTAAACAAGGTAAACTGTTATGCTAATTAATGCATAATATACATGATCTTTATTATATCTTATATTACTTGTTAATATGTCTAGATTCCAACAGTGGTATTGATGCGCTCCATCGAAGCTTTAAATTTATAAACAAGAATTACCGATTAACTAGGAACACATTCGGGTAAGTATACCCTAGTCATATGTAGTATTGGGGTTGGTAAGTCAAGGTCGTCCCAAGAGACTTGGTTGCACTCAAGTGTCGTTTGTTTGTTTAAGCAAGTAACAAGTTGATGGTTATGATTGTCACGGATCAAACCAACAAGAAAAGCAATATAAGAACAATCACACAAAGAACATACATGTTTGGACAAATGATTACATGGATATTAGGATGGTTAGTTTGGAAAACATATTATCAAAAGTAATCCTTACGACCTTTAGAACCAATAATAATTTCGTGTTTTATAAATCAAATATGTATAAGCCTCAATCAAATGGTCATGTCATGAGCCTTATGCCTATAACAAGAAAGAATCCTTTCGAACTTTAGACTTTGATGTTATTAATTCGTGAAGTTCCATTTACTTGAAAAATGATTAGAACACATATTCAAAAGATGCCTTTCGACCATTAATCTAAATTAAACTTTCACTTGTTATGTTTATTAAGTTTCTCATACAATCGTCACAAAGTACAAGACCAAAACATTCGTCGACTAATGAATTGAAATCAACCACTATTGAGAACCCTTTCGACATTTAGACTCAACAATGATTAATCAAGACAATAAACAAGACAAGTTCCAATTTAACCAAATATGATGTTATCATCATATTCCAAACAAACACTACAAATATCCAAACATCCCTTTATCACAAGTTATCATAATATCCAAACAAGTATACAAAACTATTCCATGGTTATTTCAATCAAACACAAAGATTCAACAATCATGGTAATCATAAACATCATGAAATATAAAAGTAACAAGGTTTACCCAAAGTATGAATTACAATAGGCAAAGGTAAAGGATTTATAGCAACCTTCAAGCCTCCAATCAACTATACGCTTTCTACCAAGCCGGAAAATAATACCCAACACCTTCTTCCATGTGTTTGAGCCTTCTTCTGAAAATGACAGAGGTTGGTGGTCTTTTGGGAGAGATAAGTTGGTGAAAATTCGTCCTTAAGGTTGGAGGGTAGAATTTCACCATGAAAACCAAGCCTAAGCACTCATATATATAGTAGAAATCAATCCTTAGCCTCTAAGTATGAAACTTGGGCACTAAGTGTCATAAAATACCAGGAAATGGAGTAAATGGAGGTAAGTGATCGGACTTGGGACTTAATGACACTTAATAATGCATTAAAAATAACTTGGGAAGGTCAGATTGGTCCATCCGATCGGATACGGGACCATACTGATCGGATGGATGAAAAAGTTAGCTCCATCCGAATCAGTTGCGGGCCAATACCGATCGGATGGAGCATTTTTGCCAGAAATGATAAACAAGAAAGTTGTAGATCCTTCTCTCCCGGTTCCGTGGCCGCTTGAATCATCTAAATCCGAGTTCGTATGCTCAAATTATGGCCAAAATGGTGGAGGTGTGTCGGGAACAACGAGTCTTCCATTATTTCTTCGTTTTAGCTTCTTTTCTTCATTTCTTTTCTCGTTTTCCCTCTTGTGCTTTATTTTTGAGTCTTTGGAGTGACAAATTCATGACTTTATCTTCTCGAATATACTCCAAGAGACTCGCTTTTGTCGGGAATTCTTCGTATATGCATAAATCTTCGTTTATTGATCGTTTCTCCATCTTTTTCTTGGTTTTCTTTGTCGTGAGCTTCCATGAACCTAAAATAGAAATTATACTTCATTAAGTATCATAAGTTCATAAAGGTGATCAATATATATGCATAAAATCCACGATAACGCTCCTAAAAACATGTATAATTTGAGCGTTATCAGGTATCGTGAGCCGTTGTATAGTGTGATTAACTACATAAAACACGTAAAATTGGATCTTTAAACGCTTGATTCGCTTGTTTTCTTTACTTTAAATTAATTATGCCCTTTGGGCGATTTTTTCTTTGTAAATAATTGACCAATATGGTCTTTAAAATTGGTAGAAGAAAACCCTAGGTCGTATGCAAATTTTTACGTGTTAATAACGATGTTTACTTGATTTAATTGATCGTTATTTATCTTGTTTATCGTTAATTACTAGTTTAATTGATTCTCCATGATGAATACATGCATGTTTATCATGGATAATATGTATTGATATATTGATAGATGATTCTTTATTAATTGTTATTTGTTTAACATGCTAGATCCAATGATTAACCAATATATACACATGATTAGTACATGTTTTAATTGTTGTTTGCATGACACCCGTCCACTTAAAAAATCATAACTAATTCTCTATATGGAATAAAAATCTGAAATTTTAATGGTAGATCCACGACCCAGTAGGCTACAACTTTTTAGTTTACTACTAAGGTTGGTGGATACTCCTTCCTTGTTTGGTCGGCGCCTGAAGTCGACTAAAATTTTCTATTAGCTTTTATATGCTATGTGATATATACTTTTATAAGGCTTACGCAATCGATTTTATCGATGTATGTGGTTCGACTTCTATAGAAGGGGGAGCCTTGTTTGAGTATATATATATTGTCCCTAGTTGGTCATTATTAGGTTGTCATCGGCTTGTCGTATGCATGAATATTAAGTGTTAATTGTTATCGATAATTGTTATAATGTTTTTAGGATGCGTTTGGTTTGTTAAAGGGATTGATATTGGATTTGGATTTGCGAAAGGTATGAAAGAAAAATAAGAGAAAGAAAATATATAATAATATAATAAAATGTATAATTTATAAGTTGAAATTAAGCTTAAAAATAGTATTTGTAAAAAATGTATAAGAGAGAGGTTAAGTTGGAAAAGTAAAATAAAAAAGTGTGTGGTTGATATTAGTGGAACTTGTGGGCCTTTTGTTAGAAATTCATGAAATCAGTCGAACCCTACCAATTTAAAGTAGATTCATTTTTTGATTACAATTCATTGTTTAATTCCAATTATAGTTTACCAAACAATTAATTTGTGGTATCATTCAATTGCATAAATGCAAACACCATAAAACAAACGACACCTTAGTTGTTTATTATTTGCTCTTTATTATTAGTACTTGACTCATATAAATTGTTAAGGATTTTGGAAAATAAATAAAATGATTAAATCCTATGAAACTTGATTTATTATAAGCTATTATCTTGTGAAGTCTTATGTGTCACTCGGGTTGGGCTTAGATACCGTAATGCTTCGCGGCTTGCCACGATGAGACTTACAAGACATAATAGTTTATAATGTGTTTTCTAAATTAAAGCTTTACACTTTTTTATCGATGGCGAGTTTTGCTCCAACTAATGACTTGCAAGGCATAACGCACTTGGTCGAGCATACATACCATAATTTTCTCCAGCGAGTTCTTGCAAGTGAGTAGTTTTAGCAGAATCATCTTCAGGGTGATTGACCGTCATATTTTCCACGCGCCAATACATGCTTCGGCATATGAGACAATTATTGGAAGAACTTGGGTCTTCGACTCATGTAATAGTACAATATAGTCGTTGGTCCTTCTTTAAATGGTTTTTACCAATACCACAATAAAAAGTGCATTAGTTTAGCTTTGAAATCACGTTGAATCATCAATTTGAAAGTGCAATGTCTTTATTTTTATATACACATGTTTTGTATATTAAAATTAAGTGACATCTTGACGCATGATAATAAAATAACTTAATTGAGTAAAAGTTTTTTATTAAAACCTATGATACGAAGATGTATGCGTATTTCTTCATACATATGTAATATACACGTTATTTGTCAAATAAATTATACCCTTTGAGACTAAGTCATTGCAACCCAATTGTAAGAGCACTTGTAATTGCCTTTTACTCTACGTGAGACGTAGGTAAATTGAAACACAAGGTAAATTACCACTCATCATGAGACGTTGGTGTTGTTCCCAGTTATGCACTTGATCGAATCCCTTAGCTTGTAAAGGTTAAGTTATCTTAGATAAATCTAAAACAACTATGTAGAAACTGTCTTTTGAGTATCTTAAAGTCTATTCGGAATCTAGACTTTAACCTTGAGAAGAACTTGTAATATAACAGTAAAACAATTTAGAACACAAGATTAACAAGCAAAACAGCTTCAATATTATTAATGAATAATACGAATACTCTCCTAGTATTAGGGTTTACAACCTTGAAGCTATATGAAAAACATGTATCTAACTCAATGCCCTATCTTCTGCTTAGCTAAGAATTCCATGAAGAGCTTAGATTTTTCTTCTAAGGATAGCTCTTCCTGCTCATCTTGCCACATCTTTTGGGCTAACATGTGATCTGCTTCACATTTTGCTTGTATGTCATCCCAGGAATTAATCTCTGCAAGACTAGCCTCTTCTTCTTCTCTAGCCTTCTCTTGTCTGATTCTTTCATCTTCAGCAATAAGTTCAGCCTGAACTTGTCTTGCTAGTTCTTCATCAGCTAAGAGTTGAGCTGACTTTGATAGAGTTTTCACCACAGGCTCTTCAATCATAACACTTTTGCCTTTGTCCTGTGATGGTGGTTTGACAGTTGTTGTTGTTGTAGATGGCTCTTTGATCACTACACCTTTTTCTTTAAGTCTTGAGCTCTTTAACTTTGTACGTGCTTGAGCTTTGGTAATTTCTTCATCAGTTGTAGTAGCAGCAACATTAACAACTTCTGTATCAGCAGTAGTAACATCAGGCCCAACAACACTAACAATTTCACTAGCAGCATTAACTTGCTCACTAGCAACATTAAGATCAGCAGAATCAACCATTAACTTAGCCACTTCAATCACCTTCTCAACAACCAACCCAGCAGTTGTAACAGATTTTGTAGCATCATCCACAATTGCTTCATTACCCTGTTGATCTGCAACAACAAACTCATCACTTTCAACAACCTCCTCATTAACATCAGTAACCAAACCCTCATCAACCAACTGTGCATCAACCACATCATCCTTCCCTGAAGCCTTTTCTTTATTCCTCCTCTGTTTGGGAGCATCCTCCCCCAAACTTTGATCAGCTTCACTAGAGGATTCCACCCTGAAAGTTGTACCCACCTTGTACAACCTTTTAAGCTTAGAGGTTCTTGATCCTTTCTTCTTATCAAGTTGCTTAACCCTTGTCTTTAAACTAGTAATTTCCTTCTTCTGAGAGTTAACAGTCTTAGTAAGATCAAGAACCTGTTGTGACAATTTTGTACAAGTTTCCATCAATTCAGTTATTTTAAGTTCTATACTACACTCACCAAGTCAGAAGCTACATTGCTGCTAAACTCATTCCAGCCAGTTTTCTTTGGACTAAGACACTATAAGATGGTATGAATCAAGAATTTCCACTGTGAGGAGAAGGATCCTTTTGAAAATTTTAACGAATCATTTTTCCTTACATACCTCATTAGTGCAACGTTTTCAAAAATTATAGAGTTTGAGAAACACTCAATTCCCTCAGTATCTGCTAGGTGAAGAACTCTCCTAACAGATGCCTCAGTAATGAGTATCTCCTGCCCATCTACAAGGGCATATATCTGTTCTTTCCCGTTAATAGTTTTGACCTTTGTAGTAGACCAAAACTGTTTAATGTGGGAAATATATATAGTAGGGTTTATTGTTAACGCTTACCTAATATGGCTTGCATTCAAGAAATCAATGATTTTAGTAAATCCTTCCGACTCTTTAGGTTTTTGCAAGAATGCAATCATGTTGTGTTGGTCGGCAAAAGAGAGATTCGACATTTTAATGATTTTGTTGCGAGTGATGTGGGTTTTTAAAAATTGATGATAAAAAGTAGTTAGGGTTTCAATTGAGAGAGTAGTATGTTCGCGTAAATCCAATTGAGTAACTGATTTGGGGATATAAACCCTTAATCAAAGAAATTACATAACCGTCCCCTGTACTTTCAGACTCAGCAGTAGAAACCTAGCAGCATTAAGTTAAGCTTGGCAGCATTAACTTATGCCTGGCAGCATTAATCCAGTTTCCCCTCAAAACAGCTTATTTATCAGCATTTCAACACTTGTTTTAGCTTATCCTGCAAAAGATTAGTCCAAAAATACCAAAACACAAACAATAACACAATACACAGTAATCACATTATCAATTATACTTAGCAGTTTTAAATATAACCAGCAGTATTAACTAGCAGTGCTAAGTATAACTAGCAGTACTAATTTAACTGAACAGCAGAAACTCTTATTGACTTGAATAACAGTACTAATCCTTACAAAATTTTACAAAAACATAAAGAGATAAGAGATTTTAAAGATTTAACATTCCAATACTGGCAATTAAAAATTTAAATCTACCCACATCAAAAGCTTTTGTGAGCAAATATGCAACATTATTATTAGTATGGATTTTAACCATTTGAATTAACTTCTTTTCATTGCAATCTCTTATAAGATGGTGTCTTATCTCTATATGCTTTATTTTTTTTAGTGATAAACAGGATTTCTAATTATGCACATAGTACTACTATTATCAATAAAAATTATGGTATGCATAAAATTGTACCAATAATCTATCAATTGATTCTGAATCCAGAGCACTTGTCCACATCAACTTGAAGTAGCCACATATTCAGATTCTGTTGTGGAGTTTGCAACCACAGTTTATTTCTTGCACTGTCATGAGATCAATCTATATCCAAGAAATTGACATCCACCTGTTGTAGATTTCCTATCGAAGCTTGCTCCAGAATAATCACTATCAGTGTATGCTACCAAATCAAAAGGTGAATCTTTTGGATACCAAAGGCCTAATTTAGGTTGACCCTTTAAGTACCTAAAAATTCTTTTCACAGCATGAAGATGTGAAACTTTAGGACTGACTTGGTATCTAACACAAGCACACACTGCAAACATGATGTCAGGTCTTGAAGAGGTAAGGTACATCAATGAACCAATCATTGATCTATACAAATGAACATCCACTTCTTCACCATCTTCATCCTTGAGCAAAGGCTTATCAGTGACCATGGGTGTGCTTGCTGCCTTGACATCTGTATACCCAAACTTCTTTAAGATCTCAGCCACATACTTATCTTGGCTGATAAAAATGCCATCTTCCTTCTGCTTCACTTGCAATCCCAAAAAGAAAGTAAGTTCTCCCGTAGAACTCATCTGAAACCTTTCATGCATCAATTTTTCAAACTCAATGCATAATTCCTTCTATGTTGAACCAAAAATAATATCATCCACATAAACTTGGACTAGCAGGATATCATCTTTGCATCTTCTAATAAACCAACTTTTGTCTATCTTGCCTCTGTGAAATCCATTGTCCAACAGGTATGTTGACAATGTTTCATACCAAGCTCTGGGAGCTTGATGTAAACCATAAAGTGCTTTTTCCACCTTGTATACTTTGTCAGGAAAGTTAGGATCTTCAAACCCTGGTGGTTGACAAACATACACTTCTTCTTCAATTGTCCCATAAAGAAAAGCACTCTTCACATCCATCTGATACACCAGAAATTCTTTATATGAAACATAAGCTAGATACAGTCTTATAGCTTCAATTCTTGCAACAGGAGCAAAAACTTCATCATAATCAATCCCTTATTCTTGTGTGTATCCCTGATAAACTAATCTTGCTTTATTCCTTACCACAATACCTCTTTCATCTTTCTTACATCTGAAAACCCATTTAGTACCAATTGCCCTTTTTCCATTAGGCAAATCCACCAAAGTCCAAACTTCTTGTAGCTTGAATTGTAAAAGCTCTTCCTGCATAGCTTCTACCCAGCTTGGATAATTCAGTGCTTGAATTATCTTCTTGGGTTCTACTTGTGATAAGAAACAAGTAAACAAACAATTTTGAAGGTCTTTGTGACTGTTTCTTTGTTTAAGAGATCTAGCATAGAAACCATGGTCCTTAAAATCCTTTGTCATTCTTCTTGTTTGAACAGCAGACTTCACATCTCCAATGATTTGTTCTTGAGGATGATCTTTGTGAATTCTAGTAGTTGGAATAGGACTGACAAGGATAGTTTCATCCATGTTGTTTATGTCAGCCTCTACACTAACTTCTTCATCATCAGTATCTGCATATATATTTTCCAAAGGAGGCATGTTTGGATCAAATGGATACTCATCCTCATTATCAGCAATGCCTTCCTTGTCAGCAGTATTAACAGTTTTATCTGAGTTAATGTTGTTAATGCTGTTACCATCACCAGCAGCATTAACTTCATTAGAACTGCTAACTTTATCATCTTTCACTTGATCATCATATTCAGTTGGAGTTTCATCATCCTGCTTTTCATCATCACTTGAAGACTTAACACCATCTTCTTTATCATCTTTTGGATCTTTATCTTGATCATCTTCTTGTGAACTCATTGGAACTTGGGTTGAGATAAGTGGATCAGCAGTCCATACAGGTAGCAGGACATAATTTTTTCCAGGTCCTGTCTCTTTTCTAGCTTGACCTGCATCATTACTTGCTTTTTGTACCTGCAAAATTGTTAGACTGTGTACCTGCAACAACTGGCTCATAATTTATTGTCTTTGTTATTGCATCAATATCAAACAGCCAGTCTGGTCCACTACCTACATCATTAGATGTATTCTCACTAAACCTAACATGTAAGTTCTCTTCAACTACCCTGGTTCTACTGTTGAATACCCTAAAGGATTTACTATTCATTAAGTATCCAACAAAGAAACATTCATCAGCCTTGACATCAAACTTACCTAAGTGATCTATAGTATTAAGGATAGTAACAGGACAACCAAATGGTCTTAGAAAGCTTAACATTGGAGTTCTACCATGTAAAAGTTCATAAGAGGTCTTGTTATGAGGCTTAACTACTATACTCCTATTTTGCACATAGGAAGCAGCATTAAATGCTTCAGCCCAAAAAGTAGTTGGTAGCTTAGAATCAGCTAACATTGTTCTAGCAGCCTCAATTAGTGTCCTATTTCTCCTCTCAGCAACACCATTTTGTTGAGGAGTTCTAGCTACACTATATTGTCTCATAATACCCTTCGCCTCACAAAACTGATTCATATCCCTATTCTTGAATTCAGTTCCATTGTCATATCTTATCACCTTAACCCTATGATTTACTAGATTTTCTACCCTGGTTATAAAAGACTTAAGGATTCCACTGGTTTCATCCTTAGTAGCTAAAATGAAAACCCGAGTAAACCTGCTAAAATCATCTATGATAACTAGGCAATACATCTTTTTCATTAAACTTTTCACAAATGTTGGTCCAAATAAATCCATGTGCGACATATGTAAAGGCTGACTTATAGAGTTCACTATTTTGGTCTTACAAGAGGCTCTGTGTATCTTTCCCTTCTGACAAGCAATACAGGTTTCATCATTTTCAAAAACTTTAGAAGGTAAACCTCTAACAAGATTTCCCTTCACCAATTTGTTCATTGTTTTAAAATTCAGGTGACCTAGCCTTCTATGCCAAAGCTTCATCAGATGTGGCCTTTGCAAAGAGACAAGTCAAACCTCCCTTGGGAACCATGTTCTCTAAATCAACACTGTATATATTGTCTTTTCTAGGAACCTTAAGCAAAACATGACTTTCATCAGTTAACTTAAAGTCAGGAGACAAAACAAAACATTCAGTGTCAGTAAAAAGAACACTGTTCTTTTTTTCACACATGTGTGAGACGGTAAAGGGATTAAAATTTAGCTCCTTGATAAAGTACACATTCTCAAAATCTAATTTACCAGTTTTTATTGTTCATTTGCCTGTGATTTTCCCTCCTTTAGAGTTACCACCAAAGGCAACATATCCTCTATCAATTGGCTCAAAATCTGTAAGATAGGACATGTTTCCAGTCATGTGCCTTGGTCTTGTACCTCCACTTATGGATTGCCCTGCACATAAAGTAAAAAAATCAGTTTCTCCTGGGGACCCAAGCCATTACTGACTTGGATCTTCCTTGTGCATCAATATAATCAAATTTCTTTAAAACTATTAATGCACTGTCATGTTTGGAAACATGGTATAAAACATTTATTTTTGGTTTCCAAACCCAACATGTTGAGGCCTTAACAACATAAAAATGATCACCCCAAACAGTATCAATCACTGCTTTTGGCTTAGCAATATTAATAACCGTGTTTCTTTGAATGGGCCTTTTTGTAGTTAAGTGTGATATTTTTGAAAAATTGGTCATTGAATTAGCACCATTCACTGTTTTTTTTTTGTGGTAGCAGCACCAACTGGTCTAGCAGTGTTAATCAATATTGTTGGTTTTGAAACATTTTGCTTGACAGTATTAACTGCTACTACACCATACCTCATTTGTACTGCTCTTGGAACTATGTTTCTTCTAGCAAAGGGGTGTGTGTTTTTAGAAAAACCTTGGTGATTCACCCTCTAAGCATAATTCCACACAAGTTTTTGATAGTAATGACAATCATCCTGCAAATGTTCAAAACTACTACAGAGATAACAAGCCTTGTTAAACATCTCAAAGTTACTTCCTAACCTATGAGACATCATGTCATTCCAGTTTCTTTGGTTCCCTCTAGGCCTGTTAGTATGCACCCTAGGTTGCTCAACAGTTCTCCTAGCATTTTGATCTTGTGAATTAGGTTTAACAAAATTTGTCTTTTCAACACTAGGTTTAACTGTTTTTCTTTCAACCTTAGGTGTAGACTCAACCTTATCCTCATCATCAGACTCCCAATCTTCAATAATTGGTGCATCAGAATACTTCCTATCAACTATAGACTTTTCTTCATTAGACTTAGCATTACAACTCTCACCTACAGACTGATTAGCAGACTCAACTAAACAAGACAATTCTTTCATAAGAGGCATAGATTTCCCTGTAATGGGAGGGGGAACTTCATT
The DNA here is from genome assembly GCA_021014915.2 of Artemisia tridentata subsp. tridentata. Taxonomy (NCBI): domain Eukaryota; kingdom Viridiplantae; phylum Streptophyta; class Magnoliopsida; order Asterales; family Asteraceae; genus Artemisia; species Artemisia tridentata. The sequence goes on along the minus strand of CP139502.1, from coordinate 61,917,535 downwards.
ATATCCTATGCCACTACCTTTCTTTATAAGTTGATAGTCTAACGCATGTTCAAGCCTATTCACTTTAAATTGAATGCTTTCTTTTTCCTGTTGAACTACATCTTTTTCTTTCTGAGCTACTTCAATTCTTCTTCTAAGTTCCTTGATAAGCTCATCTCTAACATAAATTTCACTCTTTAAAACATTAATCTTTTCTACTAACTCAGTCTCATTTGTTTTAAAGAATTCAAGTCTTTTCTCCACTGACTCTTGTCCTAATTTATAACCTAAACACATTAACTCAAACTTTCTTAAATCTTCTATCAGTTGATTATTTTGAGCTTTAAGTGACTCAACAGTATCTAAGCAAGATTTATAAGAACAACCAGATTCATTAGATACCTTAGAGTCAGAACTTGAGCTTGAAGATGAATAAGCCATCAATGCATAGTTGGGTCCTTCTGCAACCTGGTCACTCCAATCATAGCCACCCAAACCATCACAAGATACCAAAGCTGTGGAATTAGTTGTTTCCACAGGCACAATTTTCCTCGAGCTTTCTCCATTCTTGTAGTCTTGGCTCTTTGGTGCCCTGCATTCTCTGGCAAAATGACCCTTCCTGTGACAATTGTAGCATTCCACCTTGGACTTGTCAAAGCCAATGTTATCATTCCCATTGGCTGTCAGCTTCCTTCTAGTTTTCTTCAAGAATCTCCTAGCTCTCATTGTCAAAATAGCCATCTGCCATCTTAAATCCATCTCTTCCACATCATCTGGATGAATTTTTTCCAAGTCCTCATTCATCAGTTGAGGACTGTTAGGTTGACTGGCCAAGAAAGCATAAACCACAGCATCACTCAAGTTGTCAACATTTGTTGAATTGGCAGCCGTAACTTGAGTGCTAGCAGTAGTAACTCCATGAGCAGTATTAACTGCCTCATTGGTACTACTAGTGTTGTTTGAGGAGGACACAAAAGCCATGTTTTGTCTATTTTTACTGGAGCTAGATGATCCTTTGACTTCAGGTTCATAAACTTTGAAGTTGTTGTAAAGATCATCCAGGCTCATTGTGTCAAGATCAGATTTGTTTCTCCACACAACAACATGTGTGTTCCATTCAGAGGAAAAGCTTCTCAAAAACTTTTGATTCACATCTTCCTGAGAGATCTGCTCACCCAAGATCTCTAGTTGACTTATAAGCTTTTGAAGTCGATCAAAGGTTTAATCCAGCACCTCAGAACCTTGAGCAGAGAAGTTTTCATACTGCTGTTTCAAAAGATTCTTCTTTGTCTTCTTTGTAGCAGCATTACCTCCAAACCTCTTTTCGATAGCTTCCATTTGAGACTTAGCATCTTTAATGGAGTTGAACTTCAACTGATGCTCATTAGGAATGGCCATCATCAACATGCTTCTTGCCTTAACTTCAAGTCTTCTTTGAGGTTTTTCCTCAGCAGTTGTAAGAGGCACAATTGTAGTAACAACTTCTGCAGATTTTGTTGCTTTTGGTTTTTCGTTTCCATTCTCAATAATATCCTAGAGTTGGAAATCAATCATCTGAATGTACTGCTCAATTCGTAGTCTCCAGATCTCATATTCATTTGCCTTGAGCATTGGAACCTTTGATGCAGTAACCATATGTGCAGAGTCTGAATCCATGTCTTCAGTAAGATTAAACAATATCGAGTTTGAACAGGTTCTTCTTTGAGTAGATCACAGCTTCTAGAACCACAAGCTCTGATACCACTTGTTAATCCTAGTTATGCACTTGATCGAATCCCTTAGCTTGTAAAGGTTAAGTTATCTTAGATAAATCTAAAACAACTATGTAGAAACTGTCTTTTGAGTATCTTAAAGTCTATACGGAATCTAGACTTTATCCTTAATAAGAACTTGTAATGTAACAGTAAAACAATTTAGAACACATGATTAACAAACAAAACAGCTTCAATATTATTAATGAATAATACGAATACTCTCCTAGTATTAGGGTTTACAACCTTGATGCTATATGAAAAGCACGTATCTAACTCAATGCCCTAGGACCTCCTTTTATTGACTAAGGAGTCCTAGTCAGCTTACAATAACTTTTTATACAAGATAAACCTTTAATAAATCTTGTCTATAATTATCTAACCGGCTATATAAGTTTATCTCACTAACAACATTAACTAAGAGTCTAGCAGTCTTAACTCTAACTCTAGCAGCAGTAATCCTCTAGCAGTTGTAATACTGAACTAGCAACATTAACTTTTAGCCTGGCAGCACTAACTACTTAGTGTATTTCCTTGAAGTTCTTCAGCATCACCAACAGTAGTAAAATACACCAGCAGTAGTAAAACATGTATTAGCAGCATTAATAACAGCAGCAACATCTTGAAGTCTTTGAATCCCAACAGTTGGTGGAATATTTACAGTTTTTTATTGGGCGACTTAATCGAGTTAAGCGGTGACAATCTTAAGTCCGAGGCATAGATGGGATGAAACATGCTTACACGACACTACTTGGTTGTTCTTTAGTGCCATTAGTAAGTCCAATAATGATCTAGGAATTACACTTGTATTGCAATTATTGCTCGTCACTTACCATCATGAATACACCTTTGCTAGCAGATCAACTGATGTGATGGTAGTATGTCAATTAGGGTCCTAGCCTTAAGAAAAATATTTGGTTTATATGTTTAAACAATGGGTAGTTAATTTTCTTTAAAGGAGTATTATCGAAAATACTAAATTTTGAATTTTTGTCTATTTTGTAGATGAATAATCCTGTACAAAACTTCAACAATTTGGCTTTCAGGTTGATGCTCGAAAGAGAAAAACTTTCTGGCCAAAATTTTAATGATTGGTTTTTTCAACTAAGGATTGTCCTCCGAGTTGAAAAGAAACTCAATGTTTTGGAACAGCCTCTCACCCCTGTTCCTGCTCCTGATGCTCCTAATGCAGGATTTGAGGAATGGAATTGTAGGTCACTATAATGATCTCAAACACACACTCTCGTAAATGACTTTAATCAAACACACGATCTACTACTTATCTAAATATTAAGCTACGTATGGAAATAGTAAAGACAATCTAAATACAATAAGCTGAAATAAGAGAAATAAGAATAGAAGAATAAGATGGAAGGTTTTCACTTAATTCGATTCACACATAAGCATAGCTTCCGCATATACATAAGAAAACCAACAATGAAAATGAATCCCATGCCTTGTATTTATAGGCAATGGGAGGGGGAATCATTCTAGGAATATTCCCTCACATGTGACTAGAGTATTTTTACTATTGTGACCGGTCCATGGACTACTAATGGACCGGTCCAAAATTACAAACAATATAGTCCTAATAAACATGCAACACTATAAATGAACAAGACTTGTAAATATTTAAAACGTGTTCCTAACAATCTCCCCCTAAGTCTTGATCATCAATGTTGCCCGACGTCTTCTTTGCTTCTTAGGCTTCCGACGTCTTTATAATCTTTGTTTCTTTGTTCTTGTGAAATGATGATATGATGTTGTCTTAATTTGCCAATCTCCAACGTCTTCTCGTCTTCTCCATCATGCTCATATATCTTTGATTTGTTTTCTGCAACATGTTCTCACTTTTTCAATCTTAATCTTGTGAAAGGTTGAGATGCTTGAACTTTTGACTTTACAATTTCATATGTTGAACTTTTGATGTTACTGAGTCTGTGAGAGAACATTTCTTCAAGATATGAACATGATGGAGTCTTGGTGGTCGAACTCCAGCTCCTCAGCAGCAGCAGCAGCAACAGCAGCAACAGCACGAACCAACCGGTACTTACAGGCTCAGACTTGAGATCATCAACAGCATAGTGTGAAGACTTTCTCAAATCCTAACCCAGACCGTTCTGAACCGGATTCCCCCGAAAGGGATTACACGGACATACCGAAGTGCACCCACGATTCAGTGAGTCGCTGGAGATCACCCCACGACTGTAGACCGTTTTGGAGCAAAAACACTAAGCGTAACCCACAAGGAGTTACCGAAGTGACCTGCTGTCAGAGTTGTTTGATGTTGTTCTGGCAGGATTTCCATTCAATCATTGATAATCACAAATGTGACTTTTCTCATGAATGTTCTCGGCAGATTGCTAAGATCTGCGAAGGACACTTTTCCTAAATTTACAACTGATGCCCATGATGTAGAACACCAGAGTAATTCTAAGTGTACCTAAGAGATCTTTTGATGAATCTCATGGCTCTAGACTCAATTAGTGCACATTTGTTTGGTCATCGGAGGCGAGGAGCAGATTGCCTCCTTTTCAATATCAACAATCTCGTAATGAGATGTCGATAGATTATGAAGGGTTCTCCGTGTGAATGAAACAAATGTCTTTTGAGAGACACTTGAGTAGCTTAGAAGGTTTTTTAGTGCGTCACTGGGTCCATGACGTCTTTGGTCTTCAATACCGGTGATGCTCATCAACCAGTAGATTATGAATTGAACCCGGTGTCTGCCCTAAGGTTGAACAAATGGAGGGCTATTTCTTTTCACCCTTTTTCTTTGCTTTTCTTTTTAATTCTTCAACCCCTTCTTTCTCCGTTCATTCATTTTCTTCCTTTTTTTTTTTTTTTATATCATACCTAGGACTTTCTAGTTCTAAACTATTGGTGTTGTCCTTGGGTAGATCCCTCCGGCTCTGGCGGATCATAGGACGGTTTCCCTAACCTTAGTCACCTTATAACTTCATGACTATCCTAATGATGCCATAAACCAAACCATTGAAAATCTCTCAAAGTGTCGATAATTGTAAAGACATTTTGTTGACACCTTGAGAGTTTGATGATTTTCAGAAATACTCCCCCTTAACATGTGCTCATTAATATTAAATTTTGAAATTTGCACATGCTGGAAAGAGTTGGCACTTTTGAATTGAATGACTTTCAATGAACCTGATCGTCGCGAGATACGCTTACATCACCAGTTAGACTGACTTGAAATTATTACCCGTCCAGATCAGATTCAAAGATTATCGCTCGAAATCGGTACATTCTACTCAGACACGTCCTTTGCGAGACACGCTTACATCACCAGATAAACTGGCTTGAAATTATTACCCGTCCGGGACATGTCCTTTCGACTACTGACTTTCCTATTCGTCAATTCGAGGGTCAATTCTGAGTTTGAGCACACGAGATTCCAGCAAATGAGACATCATATTTTAATCATCTGTTTCTTCTCCCCCTCAAAAATAGCATACTCATGATGTTTTTGGAAAAGCGTTTATGATTAAAATATGCTGTTTTTGAGTTTTAGGGAAGAAGTTTCAAGAACTTTGATACTTCTTTTTGAACAAAGATTATATTTTTCAAATACTCCCCCTGGACGAGGGAATACTTGTCCTTATGAGCAGAATGTTTGAAAAACGTTGTAAAACATTCTGATTTTAATTCTACTCATAAGTAAGAAGCTTTCGCTCCTTTTTCAGGATTGAGGCACTGAAGCGTACCTCAGGGTCCTTTCTTTGGGGTCCGGGTTGTACACTGTTATTTGTGCACAAGCCGTTGTCATATACACAGTCATATATAAGTAAGAATATTGAATGAATATTGAATATTGAAATCAAATTCTTACAAATTAACCGCCTCTGCCAAAAGTGGTAAATTTTGGATCTGTTCTCTGGAATAATCTGATGGCAAATGGAGGACGACCACCAACATAAGTTTCCAATATCCTCATCTGATCCCTTCGATAGAGCCTTTCTTCGATTGACCAGATAAAATTCTTGACCTGCCTGAGCTGCTGATGATTCCATTTCTTGTGCTTCTTCAATATTTGATCCTGAACCCGTGTGACTAACCCATCTCGAACATTCTTAAGAGTGTCGTCACAGAACTTGTGAATCTCTTTATGAGGCATGAAACGGTTGGTGTTTGTGGCACTTCTGTAGACGAATCCGAAGACAGGGTCAGTCTTAAGCAAGTACTGAGGTTCCTTGTTGTCAGTGAGAGTAAACATGGGTTCCTCAAGATTCAGTTTCTTCTGATAACTTTCAACTCCAAGTTGAAGATCTTCTACACGTTCTTTGATCACTATTCTTCTGATGAAGTGGCATATAGCAGTGCTAAATGCATACAGAAGAGTAGGATTGAGGTGATTCAGCTTCCCTTGTACTTTCATTAAGTACAAGTCTTCAATGTCGTTGAGATTGAGTTCAGGAAAATCTGCTTCATTGAACGTGTAAATAAGATTATCTTGTCTGCGAACGGAGATCTCATAAATGAATGTGTATCCAAGCTTTTGTGATCCCTTAGCATCAATCACTGCCTTTATACGAAGATCACTGAACACCTTTTCACGAGATGCCATGAGGCCAAGCTTGTATTTGTACCACGACTTGCGTTTGTCAAACCAATGGTGAATTCCAAGTTCAGCGTCACGATCATATTTTGCAATTTTGTTGATGAAGAGTTTACGGTGTCTAGCTTCTTCTTCAATGACAGGATTTGTGTAGTTTGCAGCAGGAGTGAACGTTATTGAGGTAGCATACTTGATTTCACTAGAAGCCCCATGTACAAGTAGTTCCAGATCTTGGTTGAAAGAGAATGCAAATGGAATTTCTGACGTTCCATGATATGGTCGTATCACAGGAAGTGGTTTTGTCCAGTCCGTGATGTATGGACGTTTCTTGCTATCAAGACCACCTTCCCTGTATACATCTGGATTTGTCCAATCGAAGTCTTTTGATAATGCTCTAGCAATATTCTCCAGATGATATTCCAACTCAGCAGCACTTGTAGACTTATCTTTTAAAAGATTGAAAGCATCATTCTTGATTCTACGAAGCTCTCTTTTAGTCATCTTCTTAATGTTGAAAGCATGTTTGACTTTCTGATTGAATTCAAACGTGCTATCTTCTATTTTTGAAGCTTCGTCGTCGATGATCTGAGCCTGTGCAAGTTGGTCGAACCAGTTGTTTCCATGTAAGTCTTCGTCAGTATCTAACCATGTAAGCACAGCTGGTTCTTCAGAAGATTTCTTACTGCTGGATGGTTTAGACTTAGCTGGTTTTGGAGGTGAGTGAGGTGGATCATCTTGAGGTTGAAGCTCAACGTCATCATTAATGAAATGTTCAAAATGATGTTCAGTTTCCTTAGGACCAGATTCTTGATGATTTGGAGATGGTGAAGAAGTTTTCTGTTCTGGTGGTTCCTGAATGTGAATACCAGATCCACTCATAGTCTTTTGTTTCTTTTGTGTGGAATTTGGATCTGGATCTTCTGTGTCGTCATCACGAATCCTTTTTCCCTTATCAGCAGCAACTTTGCAAGAAACATTCTCAATATGTGCTGCAATTGACTTCATAAGACTAATATCTTCAGGAGAAGGAGATGTCATAGTGTGGAGTCTGTTGAGAAGCTCAAGTTTGAGTTCTTCTGTGGTGAAGTCTTTGAGTTGCTTGAAGCCAGAATTGAGGATGATTGCTTCTTTGACCTTGATATCAAGTTGAGTGTTGACATTCTCGTTAATATTCTTCTGTAGATCAGCAGTAAAACGTTTGACATAATGTCTTGTCTTACTTTTGATATTGTCTTCTATATCAAAAGAAAGAAACTCATCCATGTTCTGCTTTGTTTCTTGCATCTCCTTGACTTGTTCAGATAGACCCTTGATGAGATTTTGCATTTCTGATATCTGTTCTTGCATCTTGCTCTCTCTTCTTGCTTGAGCAAGTTTTGCTGCTTTCTTGATTTGCCTAGATATTGGTGAGAGAACTTCAACTCTTGTGACTTTGGCGATTTTATTGACTTGTTTGCCTTTTATGACTGTTCTGATTCTTTCTGCCAATGTTGCTTTGCCTTTGTTTGGTGGTGACCTTGATGGTGATGGAGTGAGTGATGGAATAGATGATGATGAGTTAGGAGAAGCAGAGTCCTTGTGAGATGAAGATGAAGGTTTTGAAGGTTTTTTCCGGTGATTCTGGAGGAGTTTGATGCTTAGGAGGTGACTTAGGAGGTGAGAAAGGTTTGGGAGAAGGAATGGGAGGAGTTTGATCACGTGGTTGTTGTTGAGGAGATTTGAATGGATCATTCAATGGAGAGATAATGTAGTTATCTGCTTCCTCATCCTCCTTTTGTTTCCTATCCATTTCTTCCTTCCTTTTCCTTTCTTCTTCATTAAGTGCCTCCAGTTCATTTGCAGCTTCTGTAGCTTTTGATCCAGTGATTTCTTTTTCTTCATCAGAATTTCCCCATTCATCAGTGTCAGCATGGTGATGTACCTCCTCTTGTTGTGGAATGTCATCAAACATTGAGTCGGAAATTTCATTTTCTGTAAAGATTATCTTTTCAGACTCTGATTGTGTTTGATTCTCCAAGTTGGTTTGATTGACTGAGCTTGATTGAGGAGGGGGAACCGTAGTTGTAGCCATAACGGGTTGATTAACCGTATCTGGCTGAGCTGTTGAAGATTGTGAGACACCGGGTTGATTAACCGGATTAGGGGATGAAACTGGTGCTGGAGAGACTCCTGATCCTCCTGCTCCCTTTGCAATCTCTTCCTTCTTCTTTGCTTCCAATTCCCTCATAACTTCCTTTTGTAGTTCTGCTCTTCTTTCTTCATCAATCTTCTTCTGCTTAATACTTGCCTTAGTAGCATTCTCTAAGTCAATCTCTGTTTGAAACTCGGCTTCTTGCTCATTAAGTATTTCTACTTCTGGTTCAGTGTCTTCGGAGGATTCAGAGGATTCATCACGAATACCAATTTCTTCAACTTTTGGTTTCGGAGCAGTCTTAATGATTCTCCTTTTGCTTGTGGTTGGTTTCTTTGGAGCACTTGATGCACTTCCAGTTTTGCTAGCTCTACTGCTTTTGGAACGAGTCTTGGAAGAACCTGTTCCCTCAGTCATTTTAGTGATGCCAACAAGCTTCTTCTCATAAGCTTGAATGTAATCTGCATAAGCAGGAGTTTCCTTCACCTCCTCAGTAAGTAGAACATCAAACAGCTTAAGACCTTGTTTGTGAGTGCTATCCTTTGGAAAATATACTGATTTGAAGTCAGTGTCCATCTTGATCACATGTCTTTCTCTGTCTTCGGGACGATTAGAAATATCATGATGTTTTTCAAGAAGAAGACTGATCAGCAACTTAGTGTAACGAACAAATGGGATTTTAGTCAAGGGTTTTCTGAGTAGACCATGTATTTGATGCATAAGGTCTTCCCAGATAAGAGCAGCAAAATCAAGGTTGTGTTTGGTAACAAAACCCCAGAAGAGTTGTGCATGAGAAAGTCTTGGATGTTCGTGTCCACTGTCTCTTCCAGACACTGATCGAATCAGAATATAGTACATAGCTCTCCATGGTTGAGGAATGGATTTGGCATTGATATTTGAGAGGATGTTGAGTGGAAGATCTGGATCAACATCATATCCAAGGCCAATGAGAAAGTTGAGAATGTCTTGTTCAGTGGGTGCAGGCCAGTATCGTCTTGAGGTCTCCGGTGGATCTGGTAGAGATAAAGCTTCACGTAGATGTGCTAGAGTGACCTTGACTTGTTTCCTGTCAAGAGTGCAGGTGAAGAATTTGTTGTTGTCATCTGGTTTGATAGTGCTCCACATCTGATGAATGTAAATCTCTGGAATACTATCTGAATCTTCCAAGATGCTCCTGCATTCATGTCTTTTGAGGATTTCGATGACAATTCGACAACTTGGTTCAGCACACTTGATATTATCAAAGACCACTCTTGAATTGTTCTTGCCATACTTAGCCTTGAATCCTTGTGGGAATAACTCTGCTTTGGTGATAGGTGGAAGTGGTTGTTGTTGTTGTGAAGACATTGTGGATGATCTGAAACAGCATTATGATACCAAATTTGCAGGATATATGTGTGTTAGCATTAGTTGAAATTGAGTTTTTGCACACAACATCCTTTATTAACATGACTGAGCAATCATTAACCTGTGAATTTTAATTTTGCATAAGAACTCTTCCCTTTAATTTGACAAGTCTTTAAGGAATTAGAAATTTCAATGAAATTGGTAATTTCAAAGGCAGATAGTCAAAAAACAAGAGATTTTGACAAATGCGAGAAAAATTACTAATTGCAAGAGAAAAATACCAATTGCGAGAAAAACTTGACAAATGCGAGAAAATTTCCAATTGCGAGAAAAAATTTCAATTGCAAGAAAAATTTCCAATTGAGAGAAAAATTTCCAATTGCGAGAAAAATTTCCAATTGCGAGAAAAATTTCCAATTGCGAGAAAAAATTTCAATTGCAAGAAAAATTTCCAATTGAGAGAAAAATTTCCAATTGCGAGAAAAATTTCCAATTGTGATAAAAATTCCAATTGCGGGAAAAATTCCAATTGCGAGAAAAAGATTTTTCAATTGCAAGAGCACTTGACCAATTGCGATAGCAAATACCAATTGCGAGAGCAATGGCAATTGCGAGAGCAATTGACAATTGCGAGAGGAATTGCAAATTCGAGAATATCTTATACAAGAAATTCCGAAACCCGTTTTGACGATGATTCATTCACTAAAATTTTGCAATTCACAGATTAATGATTCCACACCAATTGCAATAGGTTCACAAAGCTATTTTACACATTTTGTCCAACTTATAACAATTTTTAACCACAAAATCTATAGATTCGAACTGCATGTGCATAGTGTTCTTGATAAACCCTAAATCTCAATCAATGATCATCTAATGTTTCTGGGCTTAATCTGAGGCAACAACTATTTAATTCGAGTCATAACAACACTATAACAACTCATAATTTACACCAAGACATTCGTATCAGAGTTTCCCCAATTTATGAACATAAACCCTAAATTTCGAATAAACATTCAAATGAAATTCTGGAACAATTAATCACGCATTTAAGTTTCATAATCAAGTTCTAAGTATAGAAGTACAAACAATATCACTCAAATCACATAGGATTAAAAAATCCCAAATCTACGCAAACCCTAGAAATTCGATTAGACATTTGACACAAATTCCACCGTTGGATCTCAAATTCCATGAAAACCATATCTTATAATTACTTAACAATCATTAAAACACTCACAAATTTGTTGGATCTTGAACGGATGATCAGAATTTATTAGAGCCGTTGATTGGGTTGTTGGGTGGTAGTAAATGCGAGAAAGGATTTGCAGAGATAGTAAATGACTTGAACAGTTAATTCTGATTTGCATTTAATCCTTTTACTATTAACTTTTATCCTATTTCCACATTTAGTCCCTTAACCTCAATTCTTAGCACACTAAATCCTAACCAAACGATTTTCAATATTTGGCACTTTTAGTCCTCTAACAATTAGTAACCATCAAATTCCTAATAATTAAACAAATAATCCTTAGGGTATCACATCAAAACCAATACAAAGCAACAATGTGACAGAAAATATGCAAGTACAAATTTGTAAAAAATTTGTAAAGTTTTGTGTCTCCCCCTCAACATTTGTTCAGAAACGAATAAAGACAATTGAACAAAATGTTGAATGAGAATTTGTACTTGCACACATTTTTTTTTTTAAATGGTTATTTACAAGATAGTATGGATGTTTGACTCAATTATTTGTTTTTGAGAAAATTTAACAATTCTTGAGGAGTCAAACATCGCATTCCAATTTGGTGAACCAATTTCACAAAACGTTCATGAGGTAAAGCCTTCGTGAAAAGATCCGCCAATTGGTGTTCCGTTCCCACGAAATACAACTCAACGGTACCCTGTTCCACATGTTCTTTGATGAAGTGATATCTGAGAGCGATGTGTTTGGACTTGGAATGCTGCACGGTGTTGCATGAGATAGCAATGGCACTCTTGGAGTCGCAGTACATCGGGATTTTGTTGAATATGTACCCATAGTCCATCAGTTGTGATCGCATCCAAATGATTTGAGCACAACAGGCAGACATGGCTACATATTCTGATTCCGTGGATGATAGAGACGTACAATCTTGCTTCTTGGACTGCCAGGACACCAGCTTATCACCGAGGAATTGAACACCACCAGATGTACTCTTTCTTATATCAATACATCCCGCATGATCCGCATCTGAAAAAGCAGTTAGTGCAAAACCAGAATCCTTTGGATACCAGATCCCCAAATTAATGGTTCCCTTGATGTATCTAAGGATTCTTTTAACAGCAGATAAATGTCTTTCTGTTGGGTTAGATTGATAGCGAGAACACAGGTATGTGGCAAATACAACATCCGGTCTGCTAGCTGTGAGATACATAAGAGACCCAATTATACTACGATAATTTGTAGGATCAGTGGGTTTCCCATGTAAATCAGCATCTAGCTTTGGGGATGAGGAGGCCATTGGGGTGTTATAGGTGTCACTAGTTGTCATGCCATGCTTCTTTAATATCTCTTGTGCATATTTAGACTGACTCAAGAATATACCACGAGGTGACTGGTGAACTTGCAAGCCTAGGAAAAAGTTTAATTCACCGATCATGGACATCTCAAAGTTTTGTTTCATAAGTTTTGCAAAAGCGTTTGAGTACTTTTTATGGGTAGACCCAAAAATGATGTCATCCACATAAATTTGTACGATGAGAATGTCCTCCCCGTGTTTTTGTATAAACAGAGTCGGGTCCACAGATCCTTTAGTAAAATGATTAGCAAGCAAGAATGCAGCAAGTTTATCGTACCATGCCCTCGGGGCTTGTTTAAGGCCGTAGAGAGCTTTCTTAAGCCTGTAAACATGTTGTGGATGTTCTGGATCGACGAAGCCCTCTGGTTGTGAAACATACACCTCCTCACGAAGTTGTCCGTTCAAAAATGCTGTCTTCACGTCCATTTGATAAACTGTGATGTTTTTATGAGCTGCGTACGCCAGGAACATTCTCACTGCCTCTAGCCTAGCCACTGGAGCAAAAGATTCCTCAAAATCAATTCCCTCTTCTTGGCTATACCCTTTAGCAACCAACCGAGATTTGTTACGAATAACCACTCCCTCTGCATCCAGCTTATTTTTCCAAATCCATTTTAATCCCACAACATAAACTCCATCCGGTTTTTCAACGAGTTCCCAGACTTCTAATCTCTTGAACTGATCCAACTCTTCTTGCATTGATTCAATCCAATTGTCGTAAGTCAAGGCCTCTTTGATATTTTTCGGTTCAGCTTGACAAACGGTGAGAGCGTATATGCAGGTTTCACCATCTGTGTGGAGTTTCTGTCGTGTCATAACTGGTTTATCTGGATCGCCAATCACATTTACTAACGGATGATCCCTTGTCCATTTATGAGTTGATGGGTAGTGTTGAATGTTGTGATGATGATATGACGGGTCCATATTGCTCGAGGATGATTCTCCGGTATCTGGAACAGTTGGTGGTGGAGCAAATGGATTAAAGAAGGCGTTCCCGTCATATCCTGAGGGTGGTGGAACATTGTTAGAAATAGGGGATGAATCTTCAGCTGCTGGTTGAGGTGTTTTCTCCATTGATGATGATTGTTCAGGTTGTGGTGCATCGTCAGCAACTACTGTAGAGGTAGATGCTGATGGATCAGGTGCTTGATTTGGAAGTTGTTGAGCAACGGAACTGGTGGAAGCATCTGATGCACTAGTAACACGAACGTCATCGAACATAGGTGCAAACAAATCTTCCAGATCCTTCCTCTTGAAAGGTAGGGTTGCAGATGAAGATTCAGGGAAGTTAAGACGGTTGTGTGCGGGTTCCAAGCGGTCTTGCTCAGAAGCCATTTCGGTGAGTTCATCAAAATTAGCGTGTATGGTTTCTTGAATGTCCCCAGTCCGACGATTCCAAATACGATATCCCTTGGAGTTCTCACAGTAGCCAACAAAGATCCCAATATCTGCTTTAGCCTTAAGTTTACCAAGATCATCCTTATCATTCTTCGGATAACACAAAGCTCCAAAGACGTGAAAATGGTTGATGTTTGGTTTTCTCCCTTGTATAAGTTCATATGGTGTTTTGGTGTGTCTTTTGGTGATCATTGCACGGTTCTGAGTATAACAAGCAGTATTTACAGCTTCAGCCCAAAGATAATCCGGTAATTGAGCATTGATCAACATAGTTCGAGCTGCTTCCACGAGCGTTCGGTTTCATCTTTCAACGACACCATTTTGTTCCGGAGTGCGAGCTATGGAAGTCTGATGAACAATCCCATGTTTCTCTGTGAAATCCCGAATGAGTTGATTCTTAAATTCAGTCCCGTTGTCTGTTCTAATGATTCGGACGGTGTTGCGGACTTGAACTTGAATCTTTGTGAGAAACGTGATGAGGATAGACGGAACTTGATCTTTTTTCGAAGGAAATAGACCCAATTCCATCTTGAATAATCATCTACGATTACCAGAATATACTTCTTCCCGTTAATACTCTGAACGCGCATCGGACCACATAAATCCATATGAAGCAGTTGTAGGACATGGTCTGTGCTGTGTTCTGTTTTGGGAGGAAAATGAGCACGATGACTTTTCCCTTGTTCACAAGCAGAACACAAGTGATCCTTGGCATATCTGAATTTTGGAAGACCGTTAACTAATTTCTTCATGGCAAGATCAGTCATGGTTTTAAAATTGAGATGGGATAATCGTTTGTGCCATAACCAAGCTTTCGTGGGATGAGCCTTGGAGAGTAAACAAATAGGAGAAGAAGCTGTCATGCCGTCAAAGGAGATAGAATAAAGACTGGTTCCGCGTTTCCCTTTCATAAGGTCGTTCCCTTGAAGATCACGAATAAAGCATGTTTTCTCCCTGAATGCTACTTCCAAGTCTCCATCGCAGAATTGTCCTACCGAGAATAAATTATGACCGAGACCTTCAACATAATACACACGGCTTATTTCGATGTTCCCATTAATATAATCCCCATAGCCCATAATTGCAGCGAAGTGATCATTCCCGAATCTGACCGTTCCGATAAACTTTGCAACAAAGTTCTGAAGAAGTTTGAGATTGCCGGTCATATGTCGGGAGCACCCGCTATCAACAATCCAGAGGACGATTTGAATCACCTGCATCACACACATTGGAAACAGGTGGAGAATTGATAACGGTTGGATCCGCTGGGTTAGGTACACAAGAGGTTAGTATTTTAGGTAACCATTTAAAATCAAAAGTGTTCTGTAACCAGCGTTGCCAGGTCCAACTAGTCTCTGCCTTTTTCCTAAGATATGCACTAGGTGATTTTTTGGTCTTGGATTGGGGCTTTTCTATTTTCTCCTCAGAAAGATCTAGTGGGGGCATTCCTAATATGGATTTTGCAATGGTTTTAAGCCTAGAGGAAGCGCCACTAGTTCGTTTCTTTCTCTTAGTCAGCAAAGTTTTAGCAACACACTTTGTATGATCACCAGATAGTATGCTATGACGACAAAAGACACAAGTAGCATCAACCAAAACATCTTCATTAATATTTAAAGAGTTATCATTTGTTACATCATTCTTAGAACTAGACTCTGATAAGTGCAACTCTATTCCTGATGTTACATTTATTTTATTCAAACTACTTTCTGGAACTTCTTCAGACTTAGATACTTCCTTCCTAGATTTCTTGACTCTATTCTTCCTTTGTTTCTTGTGAGTCTTGGAATGGTTGATCTTAGAGGTGGTTTCTAGTCCTGTGGAAGTACAAGTAGTTGAATTAGTGGTTGTTTCAGATGCTTGAGTATGTTCTTTGTCCACTACATACATTCCTGGAGCAATCTTATGAATGTTTGCTTTGCTCTTGTCTAAAACTCTGATCTTCTTCTTCAAATCAATAATGATGTGTTGGAACTCTTGATTTTGTGAGTCTAATTTCCGGTTTAGGTAGACTGTGTCATTTCTGTTTTGAATAACTTTATCCAAATTTTTTTCATTTTGAAACAGTTTAACTTTTAAAAATGCTTTTGTTTCTTTGTTCTGTTCATGACTGTCTTGAAATGATAGAGATTCCATGAGATTTTGAAATTTGAGTTCAAATTCAAGACTTCGTTTTTGACACCAGTCCAACCTTTTTTGAAGATGAAAAACTTTGTGTTCCACATCACTATTGATCTGTCGAAGATTCTCATTCTCATGTACCAGATTATCAATTTCCATATTCAACATCTTAATATCCACAGCATGATCATTCACAATTAAAGCATTACCAGATTCATAGAGCGAATTCATAATCACAGAGACCACATCATAACACAAGACTTTTTCCAAGAGTCGATCATTTTCTTTTGCTAAAAATTTCTTTTGAAGTTTTTGACGTTGAACCTTGTCATCTTTAGCTTTGAAAATGGATTTCATAGATGCTAGTTCTGTATATAACTCCTCTTCCCATCTTGTTGCACCCTTTTTCAGATTTCTGACATGAGGAAGAATTTTCTTTTGAAGAATCTCCTTCTTTTCTTTCTGAACAGGAGAAAGAAAAGACGAGATAGGAATTTGAGAACTGAACTCAATTTCATTCTCCAAACGAGAAATGTCATCCATAAATGTCTGAAAATATCGAAGAACCCGACATTCTTTAGGCATTTGTGGATCAACAAGATCCTCTGTCAAACAATCTTTAAATTGTACACCAGTCGTAGGATCAGAAATTATAGACGAGGGAGCACTTATGTTTGTGTATGTTAATGTTTGTTCTGGATGATCCTTAGGAGGAACAAATGATTTGCTCAAATGAGGTCGTGCATTATAATCATAATGTACTTTTGAAAACTTTGTTTGTGACTTTGATCGACCCTCAATCTTGTTTTCAAGAAAATCAGTTTCTTCATCAACAGAATACATAACAACACGTTGAAAGGAATCATCTAACAGAAATGTTGCATTGTATAACTTAGGATTCTCTTTGAGTGCTATGTGTAATTTGCGGGGTGTATCACTGCCAAGTGCAAAACTTACTCCTTTAGGACTTGGTTTTACAACATTTTTCTGAATTTGTGTTACAGAATTACCCGTTTTATACACAACGTTTTGAAAATCTTTGAGTTTGGTTTCCAAATCTAGAATTTGATCAAGATACGAGTCAACACATTTCCTAGTGGCTTTCTTTTCTTCAAGAAGATCCTTCTGAGATGCAGAAAGCTCAGATTGAGTTTTCAACAGCTCAGAATTTAAAGTATCAATTTGAATTTTAAATGCAAGTTGATCCTTTTCTTTCTGAGAGAAAAGCTCAGCTTTGGCAATGGTTAGCTCACGAACTTGACTTTCTAAATTTTGAACTTTTACATACTCTTGTTGGAAAGCCGTTTCAAAACCTTTTTCACGTTTATCTTGTTTTAGATATCCGGAAAGTTGTAATTTATAACACTCATTATCCTTTGTTAACACTGCAATTTTCTCTTTGAGCTTCTGATTGATGTCATTGCATTTTTCTATTTGTGACTGGGTGGTCAATAACAAAGCCTGTAATTCCGAATCTTGATCATTCAAATGATCTTTTTGTTCAAGATGATCACAATTGGCATCATCGATGAGATCATCAAAGGAAACAACTGTTTTATCATCATCAAATGATACAACCGTGTTAACTTGATCATCGGATGGTGATGAAAATAACTCATTTTGAACAAAAGTTTCGTTTGTAGATGAAGATACAGAAGGTGAAGCAATTTCATGAATAAGGCATGTAGGATCGGGTACCTGAGAAAGACCATCAGTATCATATACTGGGCCTGACTCGGACATATTCATTTCATGCATGTTAGCCATAAGCATGACTGCAGCGTTTGCCTCAAGGTCTTCCATCTCATCATCTGATTCCACCTTTGCCATAAAACTTTGATCATTCTGAGTCATCATACCAGCAGCTCTTTCATCTTTGAGTGCCATCATAAGAGCCTCTTTGTGATACTGACTGCCCATTGTTCTCGGCTTCGGACAAGCATTAGCCATATGACCGTTCCCCCCACAATTGTAGCATGTGATAGACGTATTAGCAATGCCTTTCTGACCATTCCCAACATTCGAATTTCCTCTCTGAACATTCCCCATTCCATTTCTGTTTGCCCCTGCAGAATTGAACCGATTTCCGCCTGACTGAACCCTTTGATTACCATATCCACGATTTCCCGAACCATATCTGCCTGAAGACCTGTTTTGAATTTCAACTCTGCCATCATGAACAACTGCCTGATTCCTGGTATTTGAAGATGAACGAAGACGGTTGTTGGATTTGGTGAATCTGCCAAATGCATTAGCAATCAATCCAAATGCTTCATTAAGTGAATTGAAAGCATCCTCTTCTTCATCATGATCTGCATTTGAGTACAGCATTGAATCGGTGTTGTTGTATGGAACCAGCTGGTTATCAGAGTATTGTTGTGGTGCTTCATAAGGAATGATTTGATTATGAGGTTGGGGTAGAATGCTTGGTTGAAAAGATGAGTGTCCAAATTCCTGTTGTGGTAAAGAGAAGTTAGATTGAGCAACGAGAGCAAGTGAATTTGGTGTTGGTGCTGGTGTAAAACCTCCTCGTGCTGCAATTTCTTTATCTACTTCTGATTGATGTTGTCGGAGGTAATCATACATGAGACCATATTTGACATCACCAATTTTCTTTGTCTGCCTCACAAAAGTTGCATATTTTTGCCATTCAGGACCAAGGCATCCAAGGAATTTGGAGTTGATAGCAATCTTTGGTAACTTTATATCATGACGATCAAGATCGTTGATAATGTTGGTGAAACGGTGGTAGTAAGATTCAATGGTCTCCCCTGGTTCCATGATGAAGTGAGTGTACTCCATATATAACTTGGACTCAAGATCTTCTTGGTTTAACTCTGTTCCTTCCATGAGAAGATGAACATGTTCCCACATATCTTTGGCTGTCTTTTGAGCATCAATACTTCGGTAGATAGGATTGGGAATTCCTTGAAGTATGAAAGACATAGCCAATTGGTTTGCTTCTTGCTGTAATGTTTGCTCAGTTGTGTAGTTGGCAACCGGAGTGGGTGTGGATGTTTCTTCTCTCTCTGCAGTTGCTGAAACCACAGTAGCTGGAATGGGATAGGGTCCTTCTTCAATGACCTTCTTGAGATACTGACCATGGGGTTTTTTCAGTTCAACGAATCTGAGGAATCTACTAGCCCATTGCACGTAGTTACCCGGAGTTAGCATTGGTGGAGTTTCTTGACTTCCAGCTTCATGACGTGATTGCTGACTACTTATTGCTTCACACATCTTGTTAAACCAATGAGGTTCTCTGGAGTATGATGAATAATTCTGGAGTTGTTGATTCTGTTGCATGATTTGTTGTGGGGATACTTGTGGTGGAGAGAGAAATTGATGCTGTTGAACGAATGCTTGTTGTTGTTGATACTGAGGATGATTTTGTTGTTGTTGAGTATGTTGCTGTAGCTGATAGTAGTAGTTGAAGTGAGGTGGTTGAGACATTTTCTTGGATCTTTAGATAATTAAGATGTGTTTTAAGATTTATGATGTTTGATTTTTAAGTTTACTTAATGTTCTTAGTCCAATTGCGAGAAGCACTGTTTGAATTGCGAGAGAATCTGAATTGCGATAAAGGTTGTCCAATTGCGAGAGACTTGAGTAATTCCGAGAGATTTCTCAAATGCGATAGAAAATTGTAATTGCGAGAAACAATGTCAATTGCGATAGAACTTAGCAATTGCGAGAGATAACTCTGAATTGCGAAAGATCAAGCAATTTCGAAAGATTTTTCAAAATTACAATTTCGATCACGTTCTCAAACTTTTATACAAAAGTTGAGAATAATTCCGAGTCGAGGTAGTTTCACACTCTTTTACAAAGAAGGAAACACCGAGTACCAAATCCAAAGAATCTGATGAATTGTGAGAAATCCTTAAACCAATCCAATTGCGAGAAACCCTTAAATCAGCAATTCCGAGAAACCCTTGTGATCAAATGCGAGAAACCCTTAAATTGTTGCAGACCAATTGCGAGAAACCCTTCTTCTTCGAATTTCAATCCAGAACGTTGTAGGATGATGAAAAACGTAAATCTAATGATTATTAACGATTAAAACAACGAATTTGCACCAAATTTTACCACGTTAACTTGACAAAACGAAGATTTAATGAAAAAAAAAACTTTAAACAACGATTTGCAAAACTTACGTTAATCACACTTTTGACGCAAATGAACTTCAAAAAACTAACGTAAACTATTCAAACCAAATGAAATACCGATTAGATCTATCCTTAAAACACGAATCCTAAATACCTTTGGCGTATGATACCACTTGTAGGTCACTATAATGATCTCAAACACACACTCTCGTAAATGACTTTAATCAAACACACGATCTACTACTTATCTAAATATTAAGCTACGTATGGAAATAGTAAAGACAATCTAAATACAATAAGCTGAAATAAGAGAAATAAGAATAGAAGAATAAGATGGAAGGTTTTCACTTAATTCGATTCACACACAAGCATAGCTTCCGCATATACATAAGAAAACCAACAATGAAAATGAATCCCATGCCTTGTATTTATAGGCAATGGGAGGGGGAATCATTCTAGGAATATTCCCTCACATGTGACTAGAGTATTTTTACTATTGTGACCGGTCCATGGACTACTAATGGACCGGTCCAAAATTACAAACAATATAGTCCTAATAAACATGCAACACTATAAATGAACAAGACTTGTAAATATTTAAAACGTGTTCCTAACAGGAATGCTCAATATGATTATCAAAATGAAGTGGCATGTCTTATGCTTAGTAGCATGTCTCCCGAACTTCAAAGGAAATTTAAAACTATAGCCCATATGACTTGCTGAATGAGCTAAAATCCATGTTTGAAAAACAAGCTGGCGTTGAATTGTTTTTTCTTATTCAGGCTTTTCATGCTTGTAAACAGGAGGAAGGGCAAACAGTTAGCTCATATGTTCTTAATATGAAGAGCTATCTGGAACAGTTGGAATGCATCAACTATGTTTTATCCCAAGCTATTTCTGTTGGCATGATCCTCAATCACCTTTCTAAGGACTTTGAAGGATTTGTGTGCAACTACAATATGCATAACATAGGGAAGACTATAGCTGAATTACATGCTATGCTTATTGAGAATGAGAAAGGCTTACCAAAGAAGGTTGCAACACCACAAGTCCTTACGATTCAAGGTGGTAGAATCCAGAAACCCAAAAAGAAACCGCAAGCGAACAAAGGCAAAGAAAAAGGTTAGGGTAAGGGCAATAAGAAAATGCTCCCAAACCTAATAACCACCCACCAGCTAAGAAAGAGCATTCTGCTAGGTATCAGGCTTGCCACCACTGCAAAGAGGTAGGTTACTAGATAAAAAATTGTCCAGCTTATCTAATGGAGTTGTACCAAAAGAAGAAGAAGCAAGCTGGTTCTGCCAGTACTTCAGGTATCTTCATTATAGAATTATTTTCTTTCCCTCATAGAATCATGGGTATATGACATTGGCTGTGGTATTCATATTTGTAACACTACTCAGGGTCTTAGAGGAGAGAAGAAGTTGAAGCATGGAGCTTTATATTTGTACCTGAGCAATGGAGTGCGTGCAGCTGTAAAGGCCATTGGAAGTTTTGACTTAGTGTTACCTTTGGGTTTAATTTTTTGTTTAGACAATTGTCATTATGCACCTACTATAACTAGAGGTGTATTTTCAGTTTCACATTTGGTTGGCAATGGTTCTGTTAAAACTTTTACGGATTTTGGTATTTCAGTTTCTATGAATAATGTTATTTATTTTAATGTTGTTCCTTGTAATGGTATTTATGAAATTGATATGCATGATCTTGTAACAAATGTTAATTCTATTTTTACTGTTAGCAATAAAAGAGCCAAGCATAACTTGGTCTCTACTTATCTTTGGCATTTTCGTCTTGCTCATATATGCAAGAAACACATTGAAAAGCTGCAACATGGTGGGCTTTTAAATTCTATCAATGATGAATCATTTGATAAATGTGAATCTTGTATATCTAGTAAGATGGCAAGGAAACCTTTTCCGCATCAAACAAAGAGGGCTTTTGATCTAATTGGATTGATCCATACTAATATTTGTGGACCACTTAGACATGTGTCAAGATAAGGTGCTAGCTACTTGATAACCTTTACAGATGATTTCAGTCATTATGGTTATGTTTACTTGCTTAAACATAAACATCAGGTCTTTGAAACATTTAAGGTCTTTGTCCAACATCTTACTCCTCTATAAACACTTCGCTCAGATCAAGGAGGAGAATATATAAGCCAAGAGTTTAAAGATTATCTGAAAGAGTATGGAATTGTCTAACATCTTACTCCTCTATAAACACCACAACACAATGGCTTGTCTTAGAGGAGGAATCGTACCCTATTTGAGATGGTTCGATCTATGTTTAGTCTTACAACTCTACCATTATCCTTTTGGGATTATGCACTTGAATCTGCTATTCTCATTTGAATATGGTTCCAACCAAGAAGGTTAATAAGACACCATATGAATTATGGTATGGAAAAGTCCTAAATTTGTCTTACTTAAAGGTCTGGGGTTGTGAGGCATTCGTGAAACGTGATACGCCTGACAAACTCGAACAAAGATCTGTTAAGTGTATCTTTGTAGGATACCCAAACGAAACAATGGGTTGTTACTTCTACTTCCCATTTGAGAACAAGATTGTTGTTGCCAGATATGCTGAATTCTTTGAAAAGAAACTGATCACTCAAGAAGCTAGTAGGAGGGTAGTAGAACTTGAAGAAATTCAAGATCAAGATACATCACCTTCTGAAAATATTAGCTCACATCAAGTGGAGCCAGAAAGTCTTGCACCTCCACCTGAAGTAATTCCCATTCCTAGTCCGAAAGGACACATCGTGCTCCTGAGCGATTATGTCTAAATGTAGAGGTTGAGGAGTATAGTTTAGGGGATCTTAATGAACCTGCTAACTATAAAGCTGTTTTATCAGATCCTGAATTTGATAAATGACATGCATCTATGAATGCGGAAATGCAATCCATGCGTGATAATGAAGTCTGGGAAGAAGTTGACCTCCCTCCTAATGCTAAAGTCGTTGGTAGCAAGTGGCTCTTCAAGAAAAAGACTGACATGGATGGCCAGGTACACACCTATAAGGCTAGTCTTATAGGAAAGGGTTATACTCAAACCTATGGGGTTGACTATGAAGAAACCTTCTCTCCTGTAGCAGGCATTAGCCATTAGGATTCTTATAGCAATAGCTACATACTATGACTATGAGATTTGGAAAATGGATGTCAAAACTGCCTTCATGAATGGTCGCCTAGATGAAGACATCTTTATGGCGCAACTGTTGGATCGATATACTCTGACCAAACTAACTTGTAGCTTGTTTAAGGTTTAACAACCTTGGATAAATCCAAAACTGTTAATGGTGAAACACTGATATACTTTGCTAAGTATGCGGAATCTACTTCAACAAAGCTAAGAAGAATTAACACAAAACTTTGATTATATTAAACCTTGAACCTGCTTACTTTACACATATTCACTAACAAACTCTAAATACTAATACTCTAATAATCGACTAATACTTTTCTCTAAATCGTATGAACTTATATCTCTAATCGTATCTCTAATGCCAACCTAGGGGTCCTTTTATAGGCACAAAGAAAACCCTAGTCGGTTTACAATACTTGAACGACAAGTAATTCTAATTATAATCTAATAATAACTCTAAGAACATTCTAGAATTACACATTAATACTTAAACGTATTTGAATATCAGTCCTTTATCTTTAGCAGTACTTTGACTTCTTTAGAACATGAGCAGTACTTTGACTTCTATCGGACAGTACTTTGACTTTCTTCATGTAGCAGTACTTTGTAGCCCAACAATCCTCCCCTAACTTGAATTCCACTTGCTTGATTTCAAGTTCCCTTGTATTTCTTTAACTTCAACATCTTTATCTTCAAGGAAAGACTGTATCATTAACTTCTGTCTCATGTTTGTTTTGTCATCATCAAAGTAATCATTAACTGCAATCTTTATCAGCAACAGATCTTTTTAGCAACTCATCTTTTTAGCAACTCAGCATCATATTGGCAATAGGTACATCAGATCTTAAAAGTTTCATACTATTCTCATCACTTCCAGGTGTGTTAACTCCTGTGAGAGGTGAATCATTGAAAACTTAATGGATTTTGATGTCTCTTTACCATTGGTTGAATTCTCGTACAACAATAGTTACCAAGCTAGCATATAGGCTGCACCTTTTGAGGCACTTTACGGAAGAAAGTGCAGATCACCTATCTGCTGGACGGAAGTTGGTGACATGCAGCTTACCGGACCAGAACTAATCCATGACACGACAGAGAAAATATTCAAAATCAAACATCGTCTCCAAGCCGCTCGTGACAGACAAAAGAGTTATGCAGACGTGAGGAGGAAACCCATGGAGTTTGAAGATGGAGATAGAGTTATGCTAAAAGTTTCGCCCTGGAAGGGAATGATACGCTTCGGGAAGCGTGGAAAACTCAACCAAAGGTACATTGGACCATTTAAAATCCTCGAAAGGATTGGCCCAGTTGCCTATAAGTTAGAACTTCCAGAAGAACTCAGTAGGGTACACCCTACATTCCACGTATCCCAACTTAAGAAATGCCTATCGGACGAGACTCTCGTCATTCCGCTGAAAGAGATTAAACTGGACGACAAACTTGTGTTCACAAAGGAACCCGTAGAGATAATGGATAGAGAGGTTAAACAGCTCAAGCAAAACCGTATTCCTATTGTAAAAGTAAAATGGGACTCCAAGAGGGGACCGACATACACATGGGAACGCGAAGACCAAATTCGTGAAAAATATCCCCACCTATTCCCGTAAACCACTCTTATTAGCTATCTTAGACTTGAATTCCATGACGGAATTCGAATGAGGGAGGAGTACTGTAAGATTCTACGAAAAACCCTCGTAGTTAATCTTAATAATTAATGATAACCTTGTATTATCATTTAATAAAGCCCATTTTTGCTGGGAAATTTAAACTTTTCGATTATTGTTAATAACTTCACGATGCATTCTATATATATATATATATATGTATAGTATACCACGAACTCGAGATAGCGTTACCATCGTGACAACACGTTTTCACGATCAACGACAAATGACCGTACTCGTGTTAATCTAGTATTATGGTTACAAAAATACTAAACAAAAACTAATCATACTTACTTAAGCTTAATTACTTATCAATTATAAACCCCAATACAAACCGAATGGACCATTTAACCCAGCCCACTACTCGGCTCAAGGAAACAAACCAATTCCTTTTATTTTCTTTCTTTCTTTGCTGTGTTACTCGATCACAAACACCTTTCATAGAGGCCCTCGTATCTCAACAACATCGAATGTAACCAATGCATGTTTTTACACCATCGAAATCACCACTTGACGAACCTTCCGTGTGCACATTTCCAGCCATGGAAGTTGTATATCAAGGCAATAACTAAGGCCACTCGATTGTCCCAATTCCAATCCATACGTATGAAAGCAAATGCCAAAACTCAACCAAATCCTTCCCGATTTGTTACTACGACTTTCTGAGGTTATCTCCCACACAAACAAATGTGTAGGGTGGTGTTAGAAGCACAACAAACCAATGTGGTACATTGGTTTCATTTTTAGAACTAGACATAAATAAGAACGTGCATATATTTTCACTTCAAGCCAAAAGTGTGACTTGACCATTCATAAGATATCTTCAAAATCTTGCAATATCAGGGATAGATTACAAGTGTCCTCCAACTCCCTGTACCTCCACAGTGACCCTCTATGATTGAAAGGGAGTCAAAGGGTCAAAGTTGAGTGTAATCTTTCCTATATAAAGCATGTCCTTATCTAGTATTATACCCTACCCACATTCTACTTTCTTTCACACTCAAACATACCTTAAAAGAGCAGCAACTTTCTGTCGTGGATTTGGGAGCAGGCGAGCGAAGAAGGGAATACATATATAACGTATTCGAACACCTACGAACTACTGCTTCACTCTTGTGCTTCCTTCGAACTCCATAGCTCCATCACCACCTTTCTAGAGGTGTGGTACGTGCTCATAATCTCTCTACTCCTTGCACGTTAAATCACCCATTCATGCATATCACATACATACCATTCAAACGTATCATATTTCCTGGTTCATGTTAAAATAAAGAGGAAAGGATTTCATGTAATGAACCACAGCACCACTAGTAGGTTGTAACATCACTTATGTTTAGGATAGTGTGACATGCATTCTTTCACTTAGATGTATAACACATGTAGGTCGTACATGCATAATACAATGTCAAACCACGTATACAAGTTTAAAGCTTCCATATGAGACACTAACGACTCTTACTTATCCTTACTTCCATTCGAATATGTCATCAAACGCATAAAATAATAGACCACGAGTACATCAATGTTACACGCTCAATGAATGTGTAAAAACTTCACCAAGTCTTTTAACCATAAAACAAGCCATAACGACCTAACAAGCTACATTATTCATTCTTAAAACAAGTCATGAAACACCCAATTCGAACACTACATAACCCTTAGACCTCACACGTGAAAACACTTGTAAATATTAAAGGAGTTTTCATATATTAAACAGCCAAGTCGCCTAGTAAACACAAGTATATCTCGTAGATCCGATACACGACCCATGTATATCTTTACACGACTAGTTTAACGACTTAGTAACCTACATTTTTCATGCCATAAAACCCACGATTCGACCTTTGAATCTAGCCAAAGTGCTTCACCAAAAATTGTTTTGAAAAACTCTAACCCATATAACGCATGGGCTGTAAAGCCCAAAAGGCTGTTTAAATAAGCTATGAATAAGCTAGCTTAATGGCAGTTTCAAAAAAAAGCTTTTGAAGGAAAAATAGACATTTTGATAACTCAAAACCGCTCCAAAGCCCACGGATTAAAAATGGTTAACGGACCCCTAAATGGCTCGTTAAAGGCCCATTGGTATTTAAAATAAGCAAATAATCGAATAAGCAGTTGGAATAAGTTAAAAATCACTTAAATAAGCCTTAGGAAAAATCACCATAATTTTCCTTGCCTTTTTGTCATTTTTGGACTAAAAATGTAACGCGACTTAACCAAAAGGACTAAACCTGCCAAACCGTGAAACTTATGGACTGAAGCTGTGAAAACAGTTTATAGAGGACTTAAATTGACATACCATTGAACTCCAAGCCTTATAGGGACATATGGACAATTATTGGACTATTTTGGACTATGGACTGGACAAGGACTAACGACGTAACGCAAACTACGGTTAGGATAAAAGATGTAAAATTTGGAAAGAACAAGGACCAACGGTTATAACTTGTCATTCTTATTTTATCTTTCATTCTGCACCACATCTTTACTTCATATGCATATTTGCACATTTTATTTACTTATTAGTTAACTTTCGTTAGTTACTATAAATATTACGAGTTAACATCCACTTAATTCATGCATATATAGTATATCATAAATGGAAGTTAGGCATAAAATCCATAATCATTCTCCACCACCGATATTCATCATTCACCACTCACTTCACAAACACCACTAGAAAGTAGTCAGATTCTCAGTTATTTATATATCTACCAGGTTCCATATCGAAGTTGTTATAATCACCTCTGAGTTTGTTTTCACCATCACCAGTAAAGCTTAAGGTGAGTCATGGCCTCACATTTTAAACTCTTTATACTTTTTAAACTCCGTGAGGGGGATACATGCTATAAAAAGATCACAAGTATTTTTCTGTATGCTACCTGACTTGATATATGCCTAAGTTACCATATTGCCACAAGACCCTTTTATCATGAGCTATTAATCACTGCGGTAAACGCGAATATAATGAATAGATCTATTAGAGGCTGACGACCTATCCCACTAATACTGAGACGGAATGCTTTTTGCTAGTCGTATTAGTCGCGATGCATTATATTTGAGAGAAATAGGAATTGGCAAATCACCTATTACACGAGGGCAAAACCTTCATCATTAATTTGATGGACACCTCCGTTTATGCGGTACTTTGTTAACGTTTGCGTGTCATGAGACTTAGGGCAATATATGAACTGCGATATCAACTTTTAAACTGATTGTATCTTCAATACAATCTTACTTGTGAATCGAACTGATATTTAAATTACAAACTCCATGATTTCACTCAACATTATGTTGAC
Source organism: Artemisia tridentata subsp. tridentata (assembly GCA_021014915.2). Taxonomy (NCBI): domain Eukaryota; kingdom Viridiplantae; phylum Streptophyta; class Magnoliopsida; order Asterales; family Asteraceae; genus Artemisia; species Artemisia tridentata. The sequence goes on along the minus strand of CP139502.1, from coordinate 61,889,455 downwards.
TTTTAAGCATGTATCTCAGGGAACTAGAGGAGCAAGGCAAGGCATGGAGCAGGCGTACCCTATCCTAAATAATGGTGTAAAATAAAGTTGTAATTCAGTTAAAATGATGTTTCTTTGGAGAAACCTTAGCACTCTGATGTAAACGCTTTGTAACTGAATTTGTATTATGGACCTATGTAAATTAAAAATGCCTTCTAAGGCTGTTTTTCTATGATTTTGTTTTCGATCCTCACGGTAACTCCCAAATTAATCTTCCGCTGCTATATTTAAAATTTGGGGGTGTTACAGATTGGTATCAGAGCCAGGTTATAGAGAACCAAATGTTTTTAAACGTTGGACTATAACTACATTTTTCAAACAAATTAATTATACACCATGTTACCTTAAGCCCTCCACGCCTGCTTGCTAGCGCGCTCGGTATGTTATACGTTTGGATTATCTTATATAAGCCTCTGCATACTTGATAGTTACTGTGCACAACTAAATCATTTCATGCTTATATTACACCAGTTGATGTTAGTAATTACTTATTTTACCATATATGGATTATTATAGTACCATGTCATTCATCACCCACTTTAGTGTATCATCGGAGCCGGACTTCGAGGGATCACTAGCATCAGTCACGTCCCCTACACTTCCTGGTACTGTAGCACCAGAGGTGGTGCCTGACGCGATCGAGCCCTTTGTGGAGGGTGGAGCCGCCGCCATACCTTTATTGGAGGACCCTCATGTGCCAGCTTTGCCAGCACCTACGTTACCACCACATTTTGTTTATGACACATACTCTCCTTTCTATATACCACCCCCTGACGACTTGTACTATGAGAGTCAGCAATGGCTCCCTGCAGACGATACACCATTAGAGTTCCACCATACTGCACCATCCCCACTCCCTGACCATTTATTTGATACATATACTCAGACATACCCACTGCCACCTTGTCAGCAGGACCCTATTCCAGCGGAGGACATTCCCTCATCGAGTCGACCCCGCATCTCAGACCAGATACACCCATCCTCACCCTCACTGCCTTATCCTCCTGGTTTCACTCCCCCAGCTCAGACACATGATGCTTGGGAAGGATTTAGACCAGTAGTCACCCACACCCTTATACCATCTACAGTGGTGACACGACTCGAGAGTCACGGAGAGCAGATTGATTCGCTCCTTCGGATGATCGACCATGTACCATTGGATTCCCCGGGGACTATCACTGACACTTTGCATAGGTTGGCTTCCAACAGAGCAGTGGTGCAGCAGTGCTTGAGACAGATGCAGACAGACTTGGCAGATACTCGTTCCCACGCGATATCCATACGTAGAGAGGGACAGGACTTAGCTTGGGAGGCTCACTTGGCACAGCGTAGAGCTGACACATTGGAGAGACTCATGGGAGACATATAGATGGAGCATCAGGCTGAGATACAGAGACTCAGAGACCAGATCTCAGAGCTCACGAGGCGTACGGATAGACCTGAGCAGTAGACATAGTTAGCATGTTGTATAGTTTGAGACATTGTAGTCTGCCGCATGTGGCAATTAATAAAGACTCTTGTATCGTTTTGTTGTATAACTCAACTGATCAAGTTATTAATGTTGTAATGTTGGTAGTGATGTACTATATATCTGTTAACTTATGTATTATGGTTGTTCGTATGTATTGTAATTGTATCCAGACATGTCGTGATGTTACCTGTTATTATTATGATTCTCTAATTGTGTAAATATTGTAAAAACCTGAACACATATAATATGGTGATATGCAGGGAAAATTGATAAACTCCAGTTTGTATGATTAAATCGATTGTTCCTTAACAATCTCATATCCGTAAAAGGATAAATTAAAGAGATATCGTAATTGTGGAAAATAATCAATTTAATCACCATTTCATACCATGATTACATTGTGCATAGACTCAGCTATTCTATCCAAATTCTAAATCTCTATTCTTGTGACATTAATAGAAAATGGTACATAGCGAACACGAAACTACCAACCCTACCGTAGCACTGACACTTGAGGAGGTTCGAAGAATGATTGATGCCGGCATCGCCGCAGCACGCGAGGTCGATGCAGCAAACCGCTAAAGCAATACTATGGGAGCAACAACTGAAAATAAGGCATCTACACCACGTAAATGCACTTACAAGGAATTCGTAAGTTGCCAACCAACCACCTACAGAGGCGTAGAAGGTGTGACAGAGTTAGCCCAGTGGTTTGAATGCATGGAAACAGTATTCATGAGAAGCAACTGCGCAGAAAACAACAAGGTCACTTTTGCCACTGGAACCTTGAGGGGAGATGCACTATCTTGGTGGAATGCTACTGTCAAAATAATGGGTACCGAAGCAGCATTTCAAATCTCCTGGACCGAACTGAAGAATAAAATGCTGAAAAAGTACAGTCCCCGTACAGAGGTCAGAAAGCTGGAAGATGAATTTCACCAGTTAGTGGTGAAAAACAATGACGTCAGTGCGTACAACCAAAAATTTCAAGAGTTATCTCTTCTGTGTCCACACATGGTACCTGACTTGGAAAAGACGTTGGAAAAATATGTGGAAGGACTACCTTCAAGTATTGAGGGAGACGTCACCGCATCACACCCACAAACCCTCGAAGCCGCATTCGTATTTGCTCAGCGAATGATGAGTCGAGTGCTTAAACGAGGTTCTAACTCCACAGTCATTGGACAAAATAGAAACCATGATAACCATGACAGCAGCAACCGGAACAGCAACAGTTATTACAATCACAACAGGAGCTACCGCAACAATGATCGAAGCAACCGCAACAGAGACAACCAGCAAAGCCGAAATGATAGACATCAACTGTAAAACCCTCATTTTCCATTCAGTTGAAATCCCTAAAGTACCCTCTATTTTGAATTTTTCAAGAGCACACAAATCATAATAAAAAGAATTCTATAACCTAAGTTCCAAAGCTAATTAGACAAATATGATAACCAAATAAATTTTGCAAGTTAATTCATGAGAATTATACATCATACAAGGAAAAAAAAATAATAGACCTTATAAAGATACAACACAATTATATAACCTACACTATATATCACATGCCTAAGATGTCAAGTATGGGTCCAAAATGAATTAAACTTGGTACATAACTTGTAAATGGAAAAGGTTTAAATTAATTTGAAATTTAAGAAAATTTATTTAGTCATTAATTCCCTTTAGTATCCCCCATAATTTCGGTAACCACTTTCATTCTATTATTCCCTTTTATTTTGCCACAACCGAATAGCACCCTACATCAATATACCCATAAAACCCTAAAACACAAAAATAAGTGGCGGCAAGCAGCTTCTGTTCCTTCATTCGAGCAGCAAGGTGATCCAAATAATGGGTCAAAGTAAGATGGTTGATCGCTGGTCTTCTGTTCCTCGTTTTATTCTTTCATTCGACACACCAAGGTATTCCTTTTTGATCTCATGCTCCTCTCGTCATGATCACATGAAAGGCTAATTTATGCAACTTAAAAACAACCTTTGATTTGATCTATAATGTTAGCGAAGGAAAGGTTATAGTGAACACATAAAACTGATGCAAAAACATACATCTCGATCACATATAATCAACGAGAAAATGGATATTTATGCAAGATATATAGAACTTATGTATGTGTTAAATAGGAGGTTCATGACCTGTTTTTTTAAATCAGTTTAGTTGCATAAAAAGGAGTCAATAAACATGTCGAGTTATGTTTACGTATGACTGTTCGAACAGATAATATAAACGTTAAATATGGATTTTTATATGTGCATGGGTTGGAGTTAAATTGTACCTAAAACCTAGATGTTATGCGTATAAAATGAAGAGAGGTTCATCATGTTCAGGTCGTATTAAAAATGGGTCGAACGCATAGAATAAATAGGGTGTAGGTTATGATTTATGTGGTCGTTATGATGTGTCGTGTCGCTGTGATAATGGGTCGTTATGGGTGCTTAAATGTGTGTCAATTTGATTGGAACCAAGGGTCGAGTGTGTGTGTATTGTAGTGTGAAAAGTGTGATTTTAAGGGGAAGGAAGGGTCGTATATGTTCACTAGTGTGGAATTCAAAATAATCTACTGTGTGATTCTATTCTTGCATGGTGTGTCGTGTGTAGGTGTTTATCGAGTCGAAAGAAGTGAAAGTTAAGTCATTTGGATTTCGTTTCTTTTCGCATGAGAATGGGCTATGTATGTGAAAGTTTACTGTGATTAGTATAGTTATGTGCGGGTGACTGTGGTAATACACATGGTTGAGCAAACGTTGTGTCTTTAAGGTGTGTCGGGTCAAAAAGGAGCAAAGGTAGAGTTGGTTTGGTCGGTTTTGCATGTGCATGATTTGGTTGGGTTACTGTCGAAATGATGTATTAGTGTGGAAGCCATGTGGGTTATTCTATGTCTAAAAGCAAGTTGTGGTGTGTGGGTATACATGGGATGGATTGAGTATGCATGGTAATATGGAGATGGTCATGCCTTGTTATATGTTTGTGTTTGTCGAACTACATAATAAAATCTGTAATAGGTATATATTGGAAATTTTAAGTAGTGGGTTATTCTTGATGTAGGACCAGTAATTAACGAGAATCAAAAGGGTTAATTGCTAGATATGAAGATGAAACTAAAAAGGTGTTAAACATACACGTATATAGTTAAATCGAGAGCAAGGTTTTTGGGTTGAGATCGGTCGTGTCTCGTTTTACCCTTATGTTCTTGTTCGTGTTTGCATGTCAATCTACCTTGTGTTCAAGTGATCTATAAACTTGTCTTCCGATTTCTAAGTATAAATGGTGTCGAGTTATTTTTTTTTTTATTTCGTTAACAAATTACGAACGACGGGGTCTAATACTATCATCCTAATATAAAATTATAACATAAGCCTTAAAATAATTTATTTAACATTTTTAATATTTAAACTTGATAATTTACACTTTGACCCTAAACTTGGTTATAATGACACTCAAAACCCTGAACCACTATAAAGGTCATTTTAAACTTAAATTGTCATCCATACCTTAAAGTAGTAAATTACTAATTCGGGAAAATTACTAATTATGGAAAGTTACTATTTTTGGAAAACAGCTATAAAAGGAAAGTTACTAAAAAAATGAAAAGCCGACTAAAATGAGAAATTCGATTTAAAATAAGTTATTAATTAATCGATCATAAATTCGTGTAGATTCAATGAAGAAGGAGTAACTTCTCATCCTTGCGTTTTCTGATATGCTTTCATTTGCGGTTTAAGGTACAGATATTCTGCCCTTCTTAATAAGGTGCCTTCGACCTCTTGATTTCTGATTTGAACCTATGATATGAATCTTTGGCATTTGAACCTTTGACATGAACCTTTGATATGAACTTTGAGATTTGGACTATGACTATATGAACCTTTGCTTTGATATGAACCCTTGACCTTTGACCCCAGTTTGATACCCGAGCCAAATATGTTTCCTAGCCATGAAGGTAACATGGCCATGTCATTGATGCACCAGTGGCATGACTCTAGTGTACTCGAGTGATGTTGTACACCGTCCCCATTATGATATGATATGCGCGCTTTATGATTTGTTATGGCCAATATGATTTGTTTGGGGGGCGTATGGATGCATCCTAGATATGATATGATATGATATGCTTTGATATGATATGATATGGTGACTGGGGCTGGGTGCAATCCACTCCTTTCACAAAATATGGGAGCTAGCTACTCCACCCGAAGAATGAGGACACCCCTCATATTATCTGATTATCTGAGAGGTCTCCCCTCTATATGATTATGAAGATATGATATGATATGATATGTGATATGTTATGATATGGGCTCGTGGTGGATGACTGTCCTAAACCTTACTCTTTATTTCCTTTTCCTATATCTCATTCATTATGATATGCCTGTTCATTTCCGTTTGCTTTTGTTTCCGTTTATTATATATCTGTTCACTGGGCTTTTTAAGCTCAGCCGCACGTTTTCTTTCCGTGTGCGGCAGGTTTTAGTTGGAAGCTGGGTATGAGTGAAGAGACCTTTGGACTTAGAAGACTTTGATAGTTTTTCGAAAGTAGAAGTTTTTAGAAGGATTTGCATTGACAGACATAGTATTTAGTTTTGTTCCTCAATTGTAACCTTGTAGTTCCAGTATATCTTTTGTAACCTTTGAATTTCTATTGTATTATTTAAGTCGTATGTTATGCTTGCCTTTGATATGTCACCATTTGCGTGACACTTCTACCCTTGTCGGGTTGGGGTGTTACAATTATGGTATCAGAGCCAGGTTTACGACTTGTAGTACATCTACCCTTGGCCTGTGTAAGTTAGGACCCCTAAGTTTCCACTGTAGGCGCTCGTAGGATAACCTTTGCGAAGTTGCGTAGAATTTTCCCATAGGAATATAAGTGATAACCGGTGAGGAATGGGTAGTCTAGGACATCCATGTGAGTAGTATTTGCTTCCGCATCACTCTGAATCTTGCCTTTGCCTTTAGTCATGCCTCATAAGAACGTTGTCGCAGAAGACGAGGGAGTCTTACCTCCCGTCATTTTAATGATGAACCTTGTATGTTAACCAATTTCCTTTGGAAGGATTGATGTTGACATTTGTCCAGTACGAAATTGTTATCTAAGCATGCTGATGCTAATAACTGATATTCCATACATCTCAACTCTGACAGTTAAGCGATGTTCGTATTACTATCGGTGCACACCCTACCATTCCTATGCTATAAGCTAAACAAAATTCCGATCCTTTGAACTGTTCACTCTTCTATCCTACACTCTGATGAACCACATACCTGAAATTGATATGTGAACTATCCGTATGATTTGACAACCACATTCGTTCTAAGAATCTGTTTACCTTGGACTTTGAGGTCTTTTGATTTTGGATGGGTGGCTTTCGTGAAGCTACCGTAGACTACAATATTTGAAATGCGATCTTTAAGAATCTGCTTCACCATATTTTGATATGATATTCTCAATCATTTGAATCTGTTAAGATTATTGTTGTATGAAGCACATACTCCGATCTCTTTGATTTCCAATTTTCTCCTAACGCCTGTTAGCATCCACTCTTGGAAAACTCCGGCACTTGAAAGTTTGTTGTACGAATTTCTGGTGTTTCTAATGAACCTTTTGAAATCCGTTTGAGAAGTAAAGTTTGCATTGAACCGATCTGAATTGGCGAAACCATGACACTGAAGAAGTTAAGAGATTGTAGGAACTGATGGAATATGAGTTTGTTCACTTCAGTAATCTCTTTGAATGCTCCTGTTTGTTTATGAAGAAGAAAGAGAGAAGTGTGCGGCGGCGCACCGACCATCGTGAATTTAACCGTAATCGTTATTCCATTCCATTTCCGCGTATCAATATTCGATTTGTGCTATTTTTGAAAACTCCGTAGCAGACGACCTCTTCTGAGTTTGAAAGACGGAAGAAGCAACCACAAGAACATCTGAGAAGGAAGTTGATTAGTTGAGATTAAGTTCCGCGAAGCATTACAATTTGATCTGTGAAGAGAAAGATTTGTGATATGAAGTTTTTCCCTAAGAAGATTTCCTGAAGTTGCTTTAGTACCAGTGTGACCATTATGAGTTTTGAATGATGTCAATTGTATTGACTAGAAGATTCATGTTTTCGCAAGTATTCGGACAATTGTCCTAGTATGACAGTATGTTTGTGCTCAGAGACGAGCGAGGAACACGTTGACCATTTTTAGTATGAAGTGAACCGACCTTTTGTTCTAGAAGCATAGATTTATTTGACGATCAGAGATTGTAGCAGACAACACCACCAGGTATCCGATGACAAAAGAGTTTCCATAGAAGGGACCAAGACTGAAGACCATTGTCAGAGTTAGAAACCTGGTAGAAGATGTGCAGAAGAGGTTCGTGACAGGCATTACCAAGAGAGAAGCAGGTGAGAAGAAGACAGACTGAGATGAGACTCGATTATACTCAAGCAGCACGTGGAGATTTCAGATGGGTATCAAGACGACCAGACCGTAGAAGATGAGCTTTCAGCACATAAACCAGGAAGTCCACAGCAGTTTGAGTTGGCGAATTTTGAATCATGCTAGGAGACCTGTAGGAGACACGCAACCTTGTTTCTCTAGTCATTTTAGTTGTACTAAGATGAATTGAGAGCTGAAGCAGACTCGCAAATGGAGGAATGCAAGGTGTTCACGTCAAAGATTCACGCTACCACACCGAAGTGTCCAGAAGAAGTGTCGAAGACTTGAGGAACCAGACTCAAGTTTATGATTTCCTTTTCACCCTATGATCGTATGATTAGACAAGAGAGCGGCTACTTGGAATTTGAAAGGATTCGGGATCATGAAATTGAAGGGATGAAATTTTGTAGTAAACGTTTGGATTCGGAAGATTTGATTTTTGTAAAGGATGAAGATATTGAAGACGTAATTCATTTCCTCTTAGACCACTCAAGTTTCCGTTACCTTTCGATAAGATCTTGAATGAGCCTTACCCTATTAGAAAATTTCGTTCTGTGTTCGTTATGCATTTGTTTGGATGATGGTTTCGTTATGAGAAGGATGATGAATTGTGGAAGACCTAACGTTTCGACGACGAGTTCATTTTGAGGTGTACACATTCCGTTACGCTATTTGTACGTTCAAATTCCTCCGATTTAGAATCCGTAGTGATATTTGTTTTGGACCAACCTTAGGAGGTAGAAAGACTGATAGGTGGTTAAGATATGTAGTTCTATTCGCGACTTGAGATAAAGTATGACCATCATGATGGTATACTCATATGATGCTGGTATTATGACGGTTCGCGAACGTGATAATACTTACGTCATATGACGTACCCTCATTGTGTTCATAGGATATTTCGAGGAGTACTTTAGAAACCTTAGAATTTTGATTAGAGATGTGAGAAATTTCGCATTTGTAAGATTTAGGTTCGTTCCACCTATACGCTTATATCTGTTTCGCCGTTATACGATTTGATACGTTTGGATTTCCGGTACGCGGTTGCTGACCTTTGTAATTCCGATAAGGATCTTAAGTTCTGCTATAAGTTTCTTTCATTTGATATCATCAACAATCTGTATTCTGTACGATCTCATCTGATTTGTTTAATCGAATTCTATGGACGGCATGTCCGTCAAAATTCTATGTATTCTTTGTATCCCTTCCGAGAGAATGTGATAATCATTTGTCATGTTGGATATGATCTTTGCAATCTAAAAATTCAGTATAGTATGTCTTTCTGAGAAAACCCGAAGCTATCTTAGATCGACAACGAAGAGTTATGAGAAACAAGTCTTTTACATTTCCGTTCGCTGTCCGATGTGTCTTCTGTTTCGTTTCATTTCCGAATCGTTGGGATTTTTCATTTCCATTCGTAAAGATTCTTTGGAAGAACCACCCAGAACGGGAGACTACCTGGGAAACCGAGGAATCAATACGAGCTAGTTATCCGCATTTTGTATTCTGATCTGGTACGTCCCTATTTTGTTTTTGATCCTTTCACTTCTGATTCTTTGCAAATTTCGAGGACGAAATTTTTCTGTTAGAGGGGAAGAGTTGTAAAACCCTCATTTTCCATTCAGTTGAAATCCCTAAAGTACCCTCTATTTTGAATTTTTCAAGAGCACACAAATCATAATAAAAAGAATTCTATAACCTAAGTTCCAAAGCTAATTAGACAAATATGATAACCAAATAAATTTTGCAAGTTAATTCATGAGAATTATACATCATACAAGGAAAAAAAAATAATAGACCTTATAAAGATACAACACAATTATATAACCTACACTATATATCACATGCCTAAGATGTCAAGTATGGGTCCAAAATGAATTAAACTTGGTACATAACTTGTAAATGGAAAAGGTTTAAATTAATTTGAAATTTAAGAAAATTTATTTAGTCATTAATTCCCTTTAGTATCCCCCATAATTTCGGTAACCACTTTCATTCTATTATTCCCTTTTATTTTGCCACAACCGAATAGCACCCTACATCAATATACCCATAAAACCCTAAAACACAAAAATAAGTGGCGGCAAGCAGCTTCTGTTCCTTCATTCGAGCAGCAAGGTGATCCAAATAATGGGTCAAAGTAAGATGGTTGATCGCTGGTCTTCTGGTCCTCGTTTTATTCTTTCATTCGACACACCAAGGTATTCCTTTTTGATCTCATGCTCCTCTCGTCATGATCACATGAAAGGCTAATTTATGCAACTTAAAAACAACCTTTGATTTGATCTATAATGTTAGCGAAGGAAAGGTTATAGTGAACACATAAAACTGATGCAAAAACATACATCTCGATCACATATAATCAACGAGAAAATGGATATTTATGCAAGATATATAGAACTTATGTATGTGTTAAATAGGAGGTTCATGACCTGTTTTTTTAAATCAGTTTAGTTGCATAAAAAGGAGTCAATAAACATGTCGAGTTATGTTTACGTATGACTGTTCGAACAGATAATATAAACGTTAAATATGGATTTTTATATGTGCATGGGTTGGAGTTAAATTGTACCTAAAACCTAGATGTTATGCGTATAAAATGAAGAGAGGTTCATCATGTTCAGGTCGTATTAAAAATGGGTCGAACGCATAGAATAAATAGGGTGTAGGTTATGATTTATGTGGTCGTTATGATGTGTCGTGTCGCTGTGATAATGGGTCGTTATGGGTGCTTAAATGTGTGTCAATTTGATTGGAACCAAGGGTCGAGTGTGTGTGTATTGTAGTGTGAAAAGTGTGATTTTAAGGGGAAGGAAGGGTCGTATATGTTCACTAGTGTGGAATTCAAAATAATCTACTGTGTGATTCTATTCTTGCATGGTGTGTCGTGTGTAGGTGTTTATCGAGTCGAAAGAAGTGAAAGTTAAGTCATTTGGATTTCGTTTCTTTTCGCATGAGAATGGGCTATGTATGTGAAAGTTTACTGTGATTAGTATAGTTATGTGCGGGTGACTGTGGTAATACACATGGTTGAGCAAACGTTGTGTCTTTGAGGTGTGTCGGGTCAAAAAGGAGCAAAGGTAGAGTTGGTTTGGTCGGTTTTGCATGTGCATGATTTGGTTGGGTTACTGTCGAAATGAGGTATCATTGTGGAAGCCTTGTGGGTTACTCAATGTCTAAAAGCAAGTAGTGGTGTGTGGGTATACATGGGATGGATTGAGTATGCATGGTAATATGGAGATGGTCATGCCTTGTTATATGTTTGTGTTTGTCGAACTACATAATAAAATTTGTAATAGGTATATATTGGAAATTTTAGGTAGTGAGTTATTCTTGATGTAGGACCAGTAATTAATGAGAATCAAAGGGTTAATTGCTAGATATGAAGATGAACTAAAAGGGTGTTAAACATACACGTATATAGTTAAATCGAGAGCAAGGTTTTTGGTTGAGATCGGTCGTGTCTCGTTTTACCCTTGTGTCCTTGTTCGTGTTTGCATGTCAATCTACCTTGTGTTCAAGTGATCTATAAACTTGTCTTCCGATTTCTAAGTATAAATGGTGTCGAGTTATTTTTTTTTTTTATTTCGTTAACAAATTACGAACGACGGGGTCTAAGACTATCATCCTAATATAAAATTATAACATAAGCCTTAAAATAATTTATTTAACATTTTTAATATTTAAACTTGATAATTTACACTTTGACCCTAAACTTGGTTATAATGACACTCAAAACCCTGAACCACTATAAAGGTCATTTTAAACTTAAATTGTCATCCATACCTTAAAGTAGTAAATTACTAATTCGGGAAAATTACTAATTATGGAAAGTTACTATTTTTGGAAAACAGCTATAAAAGGAAAGTTACTAAAAAAATGAAAAGCCGACTAAAATGAGAAATTCGATTTAAAATAAGTTATTAATTAATCGATCATAAATTCGTGTAGATTCAATGAAGAAGGAGTAACTTCTCATCCTTGCGTTTTCTGATATGCTTTCATTTGCGGTTTAAGGTACAGATATTCTGCCCTTCTTAATAAGGTGCCTTCGACCTCTTGATTTCTGATTTGAACCTATGATATGAATCTTTGGCATTTGAACCTTTGACATGAACCTTTGATATGAACTTTGAGATTTGGACTATGACTATATGAACCTTTGCTTTGATATGAACCCTTGACCTTTGACCCCAGTTTGATACCCGAGCCAAATATGTTTCCTAGCCATGAAGGTAACATGGCCATGTCATTGATGCACCAGTGGCATGACTCTAGTGTACTCGAGTGATGTTGTACACCGTCCCCATTATGATATGATATGCGCGCTTTATGATTTGTTATGGCCAATATGATTTGTTTGGGGGGCGTATGGATGCATCCTAGATATGATATGATATGATATGCTTTGATATGATATGATATGGTGACTGGGGCTGGGTGCAATCCACTCCTTTCACAAAATATGGGAGCTAGCTACTCCACCCGAAGAATGAGGACACCCCTCACATTATCTGATTATCTGAGAGGTCTCCCCTCTATATGATTATGAAGATATGATATGATATGATATGTGATATGTTATGATATGGGCTCGTGGTGGATGACTGTCCTAAACCTTACTCTTTATTTCCTTTTCCTATATCTCATTCATTATGACATGCCTGTTCATTTCCGTTTGCTTTTGTTTCCGTTTATTATATATCTGTTCACTGGGCTTTTTAAGCTCAGCCGCACGTTTTCTTTCCGTGTGCGGCAGGTTTTAGTTGGAAGCTGGGTATGAGTGAAGAGACCTTTGGACTTAGAAGACTTTGATAGTTTTTCGAAAGTAGAAGTTTTTAGAAGGATTTGCATTGACAGACATAGTATTTAGTTTTGTTCCTCAATTGTAACCTTGTAGTTCCAGTATATCTTTTGTAACCTTTGAATTTCTATTGTATTATTTAAGTCGTATGTTATGCTTGCCTTTGATATGTCACCATTTGCGTGACACTTCTACCCTTGTCGGGTTGGGGTGTTACATCAACAACAAAACCGCAGACAAGAAGCCGCTAGGGCTTATGTGGCTGCACCTGCTGAAGGAAAAATGTATGCTGGGACAAAACCCCAGTGTAACAAGTGTAAGATGCATCATGTCGGACCCTGCATCGCTGTTTGCGGAAATTGCTGAAAAATAGGCCATGTGACCAAGGACTGCAGGGCCACGGGGGCAAACGCACACCCAATAGCAGTGAAGTGCCACGGTTGTGGTGAAACGGGTCATTACAAGAGTCATTGCCCGAAGAACTCCAACAATGGTACCCGCGGGAGGGCCTACTTACTGGGAGATGGAAACGTGCCACAGAATCCCAATGTCACCACGGGTACTTTCTTACTGAATCAACATAGTGCTAAAATATTATTTGATTCTGGAGCCGATAGAAGCTTTGTATCTACTTCATTTGCTTTATTGCTTAATATCGCACCTGTAGAATTAGATACCTCATACGAAATTGAAATAGCTGACGGAAAATTGTTAAACACCAACACCGTACTCGAAAACTGCACCTTAACCCTCCAAAACAAATAATTTCTAATCGATCTCATGCCCATCCAACTTGGAAGCTTTGACGCAATTATGGGCATGGATTGGTTATCCAAACATCGTGCCCGAATAATCTGCGACGAAAAAGTTATCCAAATCCCCATAAACAATGAAACGCTCACCGTTCGTTGTGACCACTATAAAACCCGACTCAATATCATCTCGTACGTCAAAATGGTGAAATACATAAACAAAGGATGTCACGTCTTTTTGGTCCAAGTAACGGAAGATAAACCGAAAGAAAAAGAAAAACGAATAGAAGAAGTGCGAGTTGTAAATGAGTTTGCAGAAGTATTCCCTGAAGACTTGCCAGGTATTCCACCAATCCGGCAAGTAGAATTTTGAATCGAGTTAGTGCCTGGAGTAGCACCCGTTGCAAAAGCACCATATCGATTAGCCCCTTCCGAAATGAAGGAATTATCTGAGCAGTTGAAAGAACTGTCAGATAAAGGATTCATCCAACCCAGCTCATCACCTTGGGGAGCACCAGTCCTGTTTGTCAAAAAGAAAGACGGAACATTCCGAATGTGCATCGATTATAGAGAGTTGAACAAACTCACAGTGAAAAATCGATACCCATTACCAAGAATTGACGATCTATTTGACCAACTACAAGGATCGAGTGTTTACTCAAAAATCGATCTAAGATCAGGATACCACCAATTAAGAGTTAGAGAAGGAGACGTTCTCAAAACAGCCTTTCGAACACATTACGGACATTACGAATTCCGCGTAATGCCATTTGGTCTTACCAACGCACCGGCAGTGTTCATGGATCTAATGAACCGCGTATGTAAGCCATATCTGGACAAGTTCGTAATCGTATTCATCGACGATATTTTGATCTACTCACATAACGAAAAAGAGCATGCTGAACACTTGAGAACCATTTTGGGGTTACTCAAGCAGGAAAAACTGTATGCGAAATTTTCCAAATGTGATTTTTGGATATCCACCGTTCAATTCTTATGTCACATCATCAACAGTCAAGGTATTCACGTTGACCCCGCCAAGATCGAAGCAGTCAAAGGTTGGGCTTCGCCCACCACTCCAACTGAAATCCGACAATTTTTAGGACTCGCTGGTTACTATCGAAGGTTTATAGAGGGTTTTTCCAAAATCGCAAAACCTTTGACGGAACTCACTCAGAAAAACAAGAAATATATCTGGGGAGAGAAACAAGAATCAGCATTTCAACTCTTAAAACAAAAACTCTGTGAAGCACCAATTCTAGCGCTACCAGACGGGAGCGACGACTTTGTAGTATATTGTGATGCATCACATCATGGTTTAGGTGCGGTACTAATGCAAAGGAACAAAGTCATCGCTTACGCTTCTCGACAACTCAAGAAAAATGAGGAAAATTATACCACTCATGATCTGGAATTAGGAGCAGTAGTATTCGCTCTTAAAATGTGGAGACATTATCTATATGGTACAAAGTGAACGGTATTCACCGATCACAAAAGTCTTCAACACATACTAGATCAGAAGGAGCTGAACATGAGACAGCGCCGATGGTTGGAACTACTCAACGACTACGATTGTGAAATTCGCTACCACCCCGGTAAAGCGAATGTCGTGGCTGACGCGTTGAGCAGAAAAGAGAGGATCAAACCTCTTAGAGTTCGATCGTTAGAAATGACAATTTATTCACCACTCCCATCTCAAATTCTCATAGCCCAATCGGAAGCTCTTCAGGAAGAAAATCAAGCTCACGAGAAAATTAAGGGCATGCTAGAAAGTGAGAACGGATTCATACGAAGAGCCGATGGAATGTTATGCTTCAAGAAAAGATGCTGGATTCCTCTCTATGGAGGTATTCGAGATCTTATCATGCATGAATCCCACAAGTCTAAATATTCCATTCATCCCGGATCCAACAAAATGTACCAAGACCTCAAACAACTTTACTGGTGGCCAAACATGAAAGCCGACATTGCAACATATGTTGGGAAGTGTTTGACTTGCTCAAGGGTCAAGGCCGAAAGCCAAAAGCCATCTGGATTACTTGTACAACCTGAGATACCATTTTGGAAATGGGAAAGAATCACTATGGATTTTATTACCAAGTTACCAAGAACGTCGACCGGATATGACACCATTTGGGTTATCGTCGACCGCTTAACCAAATCAGCTCATTTTCTACCTATCAAAGAAACTGACGAGTTGGACACACTCGCTCAGTTGTACTTCAAAGAAATCATAATCCGACATGGAGTCCCAATCTCTATCATTTCAGACAGAGACAGTCGATTCACTTCAGGATTTTGGCAATCCCTACAGAAAGCCCTCGGTACTCAATTGGACATGAGCACCGCCTACCATCCTCAAACTGATGGACAAAGTGAAAGGACAATCCAAACCTTAGAAGATATGCTTAGAGCATGTGTACTTGACTTCGGAAAAGGTTGGGACAAACACTTACCATTGGTTGAATTCTCATACAACAATAGTTACCAAGCTAGCATATAGGCTGCACCTTTTGAGGCACTTTATGGAAGAAAGTGCAGATCACCTATCTGCTGGACGGAAGTTGGTGACATGCAGTTTACCGGACCAGAACTAATCCATGACACGACAGAGAAAATATTCAAAATCAAACATCGTCTCCAAGCCGCTCGTGACAGACAAAAGAGTTATGCAGACGTGAGGAGGAAACCCATGGAGTTTGAAGTTGGAGATAGAGTTATGCAAAAAGTTTCGCCCTGGAAGGGAATGATACGCTTCGGGAAGCGTGGAAAACTCAACCCAAGGTACATTGAACCATTTAAAATCCTCGAAAGGATTGGCCCAGTTGCCTATAAGTTAGAACTTCCAGAAGAACTCAGTAGGGTACACCCTACATTCCACGTATCCCAACTTAAGAAATGCCTATCGGACGAGACTCTCGTCATTCCGCTGAAAGAGATTAAACTGGACGACAAACTTGTGTTCACAAAGGAACCCGTAGAGATAATGGATAGAGAGGTTAAACAGCTCAAGCAAAACCGTATTCCTATTGTAAAAGTAAAATGGGACTCCAAGAGGGGACCGACATACACATGGGAACGCGAAGACCAAATTCGTGAAAAATATCCCCACCCATTCCCGTAAACCACTCTTATTAGCTATCTTAGACTTGAATTCCGTGACGGAATTCGAATGAGGGAGGAGTACTGTAAGATTCTACGAAAAACCCTCATAGTTAATCTTAATAATTAATGATAACCTTGTATTATCATTTAATAAAGCCCATTTTTGCTGGGAAATTTAAACTTTTCGATTATTGTTAATAACTTCACGATGCATTCTATATATATATATATATATATATGTATAGTATACCACGAACTCGAGATAGCGTTACCATCGTGACAACACGTTTTCACGATCAACGACAAATGACCATACTCGTGTTAATCTAGTATTATGGTTACAAAAATACTAAACAAAAACTAATCATACTTACTTAAGCTTAATTACTTATCAATTATAAACCCCAATACAAACCGAATGGACCATTTAACCCAGCCCACTACTCGGCTCAAGGAAACAAACCAATTCCTTTTATTTTCTTTCTTTCTTTGCTGTGTTACTCGATCACAAACACCTTTCATAGAGGCCCTCGTATCTCAACAACATCGAATGTAACCAATGCATGTTTTTACACCATCGAAATCACCACTTGACGAACCATCCGTGTGCACATTTCTAGCCATGGAAGTTGTATATCAAGGCAATAACTAAGGCCACTCGATTGTCCCAATTCCAATCCATACGTATGAAAGCAAATGCCAAAACTCAACCAAATCCTTCCCGATTTGTTACTACGACTTTCTGAGGTTATCTCCCACACAAACAAATGTGTAGGGTGGCGTTAGAAGCACAACAAACCAATGTGGTACATTGGTTTCATTTTTAGAACTAGACATAAATAAGAACGTGCATATATTTTCACTTCAAGCCAAAAGTGTGACTTGACCATTCATAAGATATCTTCAAAATCTTGCAATATCAGGGATAGATTACAAGTGTCCTCCAACTCCCTGTACCTCCACAGTGACCCTCTATGATTGAAAGGGGAGTCAAAGGGTCAAAGTTGAGTGTAATCTTTCCTATATAAAGCATGTCCTTATCTAGTATTATACCCTACCCACATTCTACTTTCTTTCACACTCAAACATACCTTAAAAGAGCAGCAACTTTCTGTCGTGGATTTGGGAGCAGGCGAGCGAAGAAGGGAATACGTATATAACGTATTCGAACACCTACGAACTACTGCTTCACTCTTGTGCTTCCTTCGAACTCCATAGCTCCATCACCACCTTTCTAGAGGTGTGGTACGTGCTCATAATCTCTCTACTCCTTGCACGTTAAATCACCCACTCATGCATATCACATACATACCATTCGAACGTATCATATTTCCTGGTTCATGTTAAAATAAAGAGGAAAGGATTTCATGTAATGAACCACAGCACCACTAGTAGGTTGTAACATCACTTATGTTTAGGATAGTGTGACATGCATTCTTTCACTTAGATGTATAACACATGTAGGTCGTACATGCATAATACAATGTCAAACCACGTATACAAGTTTAAAGCTTCCATATGAGACACTAACGACTCTTACTTATCCTTACTTCCATTCGAATATGTCATCAAACGCATAAAATAATAGACCACGAGTACATCAATGTTACACGCTCAATGAATGTGTAAAAACTTCACCAAGTATTTTAACCATAAAACAAGCCATAACGACCTAACAAGCTACATTATTCATTCTTAAAACAAGTCATGAAACACCCAATTCGAATACTACATAACCCTTAGACCTCACACGTGAAAACACTTGTAAATATTAAAGGAGTTTTCATATATTAAACAGCCAAGTCGCCTAGTAAACACAAGTATATCTCGTAGATCCGATACACGACCCATGTATATCTTTACATGACTAGTTTAATGACTTAGTAACCTACATTTTTCATGCCATAAAACCCACGATTCGACCTTTGAATCTAGCCAAAGTGCTTCACCAAAAATTGTTTTGAAAAACTCTAACCCATATAACGCATGGGCTGTAAAGCCCAAAAGGCTGTTTAAATAAGCTATGAATAAGCTAGCTTAATGGCAGTTTCAAAAATAAGCTTTTGAAGGAAAAATAGACATTTTGATAACTCAAAACCGCCCCAAAGCCCACGGATTAAAAATGGTTAACGGACCCCTAAATGGCTCGTTAAAGGCCCATTGGTATTTAAAATAAGCAAATAATCGAATAAGCAGTTGGAATAAGTTAAAAATCACTTAAATAAACCTTAGGAAAAATCACCATAATTTTCCTTGCCTTTTTGTCATTTTTGGACTAAAAATGTAACGCGACTTAACCAAAAGGACTAAACCTGCCAAACCATGAAACTTATGGACTGAAGCTGTGAAAACAGTTTATAGAGGACTTAGATTGACATACCATTGAACTCCAAGCCTTATAGGGACATATGGACAATTATTGGACTATTTTGGACTATGGACTGGACAAGGACTAACAACGTAACGCAAACTACGGTTAGGATAAAAGATGTAAAATTTGGAAAGAACAAGGACCAACTGTTATAACTTGTCATTCTTATTTTATCTTTCATTCTGCACCACATCTTTACTTCATATGCATATTTGCACATTTTATTTACTTATTAGTTAACTTTCGTTAGTTACTATAAATATTACGAGTTAACATCCACTTAATTCATGCATGTATAGGATATCATAAATGGAAGTTAGGCATAAAATCCATAATCATTCTCCACCACCGATATTCATCATTCACCACTCATTTCACAAACACCACTAGAAAGTAGTCAGATTCTCAGTTATTTATATATCTACCAGGTTCCATATCGAAGTTGTTATAATCACCTCTGAGTTTATTTTCACCATCACCAGTAAAGCTTAAGGTGAGTCATGGCCTCACATTTTAAACTCTTTATACTTTTTAAACTCCGTGAGGGGGATACATGCTATAAACAGATCACAAGTATTTTTCTGTATGCTACCTGACTTGATATATGCCTAAGTTACCATATTGCCACAAGACCCTTTTATCATGAGCCATTAATCACTGCGGTGAACGCGAATATAATGAATAGATCTATTAGAGGCTGACGACCTATCCCACTAATACTGAGACGGAATGGTTTTTGCTAGTCGTATTAGTCGGGATGCATTATATTTGAGAGAAATGGGAATTGGCAAATTACCTATTACACGAGGGCAAAACCTTCATCATTAATTTGATAGACACCTCCGTTTATGCGGTACTTTGTTAACGTTTGCGTGTCATGAGACTTAGGGCAATATATGAACTGCGATATCAACTTTTAAACTGATTGTATCTTCAATACAATCTTACTTGTGAATCGAACTGATATTTAAATTACAAACTCCATGATTTCACTCAACATTATGTTGACTTTTAAGCATGTATCTCAGGGAACTAGAGGAGCAAGGCAAGGCATGGAGCAGGCGTACCCTATCCTAAATAATGGTGTAAAATAAAGTTGTAATTCAGTTAAAATGATGTTTCTTTGGAGAAACCTTAGCACTCTGATGTAAACGCTTTGTAACTGAATTTGTATTATGGACCTATGTAAATTAAAAATGCCTTCTAAGGCTGTTTTTCTATGATTTTTTTTCGATCCTCACGGTAACACCCAAATTAATCTTCCGATGCTATATTTAAAATTTGGGGGTGTTACATATGATTTTTAGCAAATCATCAGCTATCAACGGATTTGAGTAGTCTTTACCAATAGCCGTTTGCTTTTGGACTAGCTAGTTCTTTTAGTACAATCACTACCATGGTGAACTAATTACCATACAATGGTTTTCCACAGCCTTTACCACAAAGCCATTATCTTGTGGGCTAGCCAACTCTTCACTAACATAGATATGGTGA
Source organism: Artemisia tridentata subsp. tridentata (assembly GCA_021014915.2). Taxonomy (NCBI): domain Eukaryota; kingdom Viridiplantae; phylum Streptophyta; class Magnoliopsida; order Asterales; family Asteraceae; genus Artemisia; species Artemisia tridentata. Next base: position 61,868,979 of record CP139502.1, on the reverse strand, counting down.
GTTGAAAACCATATAATTTTTAGTAAATTGTCAACTAAAAACGGATTTGATAATCACATCAGAGCCGTACCCTCATGATGAGTCAAACTCTTTCTGGTTCACTTAAACATGGTGAGTTGAATACCATTTGTTGCTGTTTAAATCTTTGTGCTTCAAAATGTTTTTGCACTTTTCAAAAATCACTGATTTTATAAAAAACTTTACTGGTTTCATGCTGCAAGAAGTAATTTGAGAAAGTACTGTTTATCAAGCAGTACTTTTAAATAAAGTACTTATGTTTCAAAAGATTTATATTATAAATATCATACCAGTTGTTATGCATCAATCTTCAGCTAGCATTGTCCACTTGATGAACAATCCAATCACCATCAATGCAGTTTCACTTTCTTCTTCCACTTCCATGCCATAATCTAGCATTCTGATCATCAGATCCCTAGTAAGTGGATATCTTTGCTCTGCTAACATGTGGATCATTGTTCCATCTTCTAGCTCCAAAACATGTATTCCCACTGATTCAAAGAACCTCCATCTATTAATTTCCCAATCCTCTTGATTTTCCCAGAGAGCACTATCACTTGTCTCTTCTGTTTCCCAGATGGTTGTAAGATCTCCTACCAGAACCAAACCCACTCCTTATGATGGAATATGTTCAAAGTAAGTCTGCACTTGTAGATATAGCTGAAGCACATCCTCTCTGTCTATCAGATGTAGTATATCCTATAACGAATTGAATACTCTAAAGCTTCCATCTTGTCTATGAAATATCAAGTAGTCCCTTTCTTGTGATTCTACAACTGAGAATGTAGAAATCTTGGACTTCTTGTCTGTAACATCTTCTGATTTTGGATGCTCAAAGTCAACAACTCTCAAATAATTTCTTAGCTCATCAGCTGTGTCTACTCTTAATTCAATAGAATCCTTGAGCTTCTTTGATGACTGTTCATCAGTTGTTGTTCTTTTCCTCTTTGAGCTCATTGTAACAACTCTTTCTTTTCTACTATCTTCAAGCTTCTTATCTTCAAAAGAAATAATGCTTGCAAGATCTTTTTTTATAGCTTCCCTAACAGCATCATACAAATCCTTCATCTCTGTATGTGTCAATTTTACCAAACCTGTATATCCTCTTCCTTTGAGATAAGCCATCATAGAATTTCTTTTTTGAGCTTTACTTTGTGGCCTTCTAGGTTTGATAACTTTCCTTGACTCTTCAGCATCTAATTCAGCCTGTAATTTCCTTGCAGCTTCCTCATTTTTAGCATCCTGAATAGCTTTTAGTTATTTCAAGGTAAGCTTCTTCTTCTTAGTTTCTACCATGATCCCTTTACCTTTGTCTTTTGGATCTAATTCCTGTGTAGGTTGAGAAGAAGTATGAGGTTGTTGTTTAACATCAACAATACTTATGCCTCTTGGTCTAGACATATTCAACATGATGTCAGCAATGGTCTCATCATCACTTTCAGTATGTTTTCGAACCTCTTCTTCCTGTTGAACTGGATTAGAAGGGCCAACTTCCTCTTGAACTTGACTTGAAGGTCCAACATCTTCCTCAAAATCCAAAGTCCTTGGTGTAATAGTTCCTTGATGAGCAGTACCTTGAAGAGCAGTACTTTCAACATCAGTACCTTCCAAATTCAATTCCTTAGTATCACCACTTTTTACTTCCACAGTAGCATCTTCAATGTTTATCTGCTCTGTTTCATCACTTTTCCTCTCAACAGTATCTTCATGAGGAATATCTTCAAGTGGTGTATCGTCATAAAGCCCAGTATCTTGATTGAACTCAGTATCTTCATTCAAATTCTCTAAATTCCTCCCCAATTGGAATGAAGACTGCTTGTGAATCTTTCTTTTCTTTGACTTAGACCTCTTTGAGTTTTGACCAGTCTTCTTCTGTGACTTGACCCACAACCTGTGTTGCTTTACTAATGGCCAAACAAACCTCTTTAATCGTCTGAACTTTCTTGTCAAATCCAATATCTGATCAGCTTGATCATCAGTAACCTTCTTGAGCCTCCTTAATTCCCTTGAAAGTTCATAGTTGGTCAAGACATCCTCAACTACTTCCTCATCTTCCTCAGATGATGGATGTCTATCTGTGGAAGCAGAAGCATTCGGAGTTGGTGATGGAGTCACATCTGGAGGTGAATTCTCCTGAGCAGCACTTTGTGAAGACGAAACAATATGATGAGAAGCAGTATGTTGAGAAGCACTATCTTCTCTGGAAGCTGGTTGCTCTCTAATTGCTGATGCAGAGGATTCCTCTTGCTCTTGTTCAGGCTCTTGCTCTGCATCCCTAACTGCTTGTGCAACTTCCAATATATGAGCTGTCAAAGGTGTATTTCTCCCAGAGAACTTGATACTCTTCTTAGCAATGAATGTAAACACCTTTGGTGGAAGTGTGACTGTAGGTAGAAAACTTTGAGGTTTAGAAATACCCTCAAGTTGTTTGTTTAAGAATACCTGAATAAACCTTGGGTACATCAAGAATGGTGAACCATTAGTGATGTGTGAGAGCATTCCATCAAAAATCATCCTTGAAAAGTTGAAAGGACGATTTGTAGCTAAACCCACCAATGCAGAAGCAATGTTCTGACCAAACTGCTCCCATGAAGTACTCTTAGGACTCAAGCAGTGAAGTAGAACATGTATGAGATATTTCCAATGAGGACTAAACCCTGCATCATTAAACTGTAAATCTTCCCTAATTGAAGATTCAGTAATCCTAATTGCTCGACCAGCAACCTTAGCACGAATAAAAGGAACACCATCTTGTTCATCAGACTTAGCAGTAGACCAAAACTGTTGAATCCATGGTCCAATTACATCAGGGTTTACCAAAATAGCATAATTGATTGATGACCCAGTCAAGAAATCAATTATCGCATGAAAATCAACATTCTTTGCCGTTTTATCCAAGTTCGCGACCATGTTATGCTTAGAACAGAAATCACGATTAGCCATTGAGTGTGAAGATTGTTAAACGAAGGTAATTAGCGATTAGAATCGTAGATACCGAATGAATAAATGGATGGATAAGAATAAAGGGAAGAGTGAAAATCGGTATAATGGGATAGGATAAATATGGGTATGATTTAAAAAAAATCAAAGCCTAATTAATAGTGTTACCGTTGTATTTGGCTTGTTACCCCTTCCCGAATGAATTAATTAACCGTAGCCCCACATTTTTGACCGTTGGAACAGTACTTCCACGTAAGCAGTACGTCCACCTAACCAGTACTCTTCAAAGCAGTACGTTGAAGCAGTACTTTGCAGAACCAGTACTTTGTATAGAAAACCAGTACTTTCCATCTTCTTATCCACAACCTTCTAACTAATAACTATGTTGCCTCCCCTCAAATACAACATAGGTACTAAAACTAAAAAATCCAATACTTTCATTAAGAACTGAAAGAAAGTATACTAACTAATACTAAAGCCTCCCCTCAAATGTAGCGTAGAAGTTAATCATCCCAATGCTCACAACAAAGTGGTTGAATCTTGAAACATCAAATCCCTTAGTGAGTAGATCAGCTACATTGTCTTCTGTGTGAACTTTGACCACATTTATAAGCCTGTGCTCATAACAATCTCGAATGAAGTGATGCCTAATCATCTGGAGTTCTAGCAATGCTAAACTCTCTCTTGATCCCTTTCTTGGCACATAATTCATCCATATGCTTGTTCTTGAATTCTGTCCCATTATCACATCTAATACCTCTTACTTTGAGTCTCAATTGATTTTCAAGGGCTACTATCAGGTCATGGATAGCATCAAAGGTTTCATCTTTGAATCCCAAGAAAAAGACCCAACTAAATCTGCTACAATCATCTGTGACAACCAAGCTGTACTTCTTCTTGTTTAAACTCTCTACTGAAACTGGTCCAAACAGATCCATGTGTAGCAACTCCAAAGGTTCTCTAATAACTCTGTCCTCAAGCTTCTTACATGAAGCTTTATGTTGTTTACCCTTCTTGCAAGCCAAACATGAATGATCAGTCTTGAATGTTTTGGAAGGTAAACCTCTAACTAAATTCCCTTTGACCAGCTTGTTGATGTTCTTGAAATTTACATGACCTAGTCTTCTATGCCATAGATGTGCTTCTTCCAATGATGCCTTGGCTACTAAACATGTTGCTCTTCCAGCAGAAGTGAGACTCTTTAAGTCTAAACTGTACACATCATTGGTTCTTGGTACTTTTAATGTTACCAAGTGATCATCAACAAACTTGAACTCAGGAGAGAGAATAAGACATTCTGTGTCAGTGAATAGAATTGGGTACTTCTTGTCACAAATCTGAGAAACTGACAAAAGATTGAACTTGAGCTCCTTCACATATCTAACATTCTCAAAATCTATACATCCAGCCTTGATGGTTCCTTTGCCAGTGATTCTCCCTCCATCAGGATCATTACCAAATGCAACTCTTCCTCCATAATATGCCTTAAAATCTGACAGGATCTCCTTGTCCCCTGTCATGCTGCCAGAGCAACCACTATCAACAATAATATGGTCTTTAAGCTCCTCCTCTTGGTTGCCCTGCACAGTAAAAGAAAAGGGTTAGTTTCTTTTAGGAACCCAAGCCATTACTGAGTTGTGTTCCCCTTGTGGAGTGACATACTTGAATTCCTTCAGTATGTAATCTCCACTGGTTTTGAAGGCATGGTCAATGATTATTTGCTTTGGTCCCATGTCCTGTGTTGTATTATCAACAACACTCCCTGTTTCACCCTTATCTGATGAAAGTACTGCTTGTTCCCCATCAGTACTTTCTTTCTTGACCCAATTTTGTTTGACTTTAGGTTTCTCTGACCTAGGTACTATGCTTGAGGTGTAAGACCTTTTAGATGAAGTGAATCTCTTAGGTCTTCTATGTGAAAAAGTGTTAGCAGTACCATGATTGGGTGAAAACTTAGAAGTACTTTTAGAGGGTACTGCTTGAGAAACCTTAGACTTATCAATACTTGAGGGTACTGATGGTTTTGAAAAAGGTCTTTTCTGGTGAGGGTACCTATAGTCTTTAGAGAAATTACTATGGTTAACCCTATTTGAGTGATTCCAAACTGGTCTAGTCTCCCTTGGCTTATGGGTGGCAGGTCTATTCTTTGGGAACTGACTTAAATATTCTGAGTGTAAGTCACAGTGCTTAATCAAATGATCAGGACTATAGCATACATAACATAATTTTCGCTCCATATTCCCAAATCCTCTTCTATGATTAAAAGGTTTCCTATAGTTAGCAGTATTTTGAAAAGTTTCTCTTGGAGGTACTGCTGAATATCTATCAGTACTTTGAAAAGATTTTGGAGGTACTGCTTGTTTTTGAAAGGCTGTAGGAAACTTTTGATCATTACTCCTTTGAAAATCATCCTTGGGTTTCTCAGAACTAGATTGACCAGTAAGCTTCTTCCTAAACTCTAGGTTGTCTACACCATAACGAGAAACATCTGTCCTAAGTGGTTGAAACCTACCAGTGGGTGGAGGAACTGAGTGGTACTCCTTATCTTTCTTAAACTCAGGAGGTGATTCACTAATTGGTTCCTCATTCCTAGATGTGTTTTCTTCTGAGCTAGTAAGTTCATCATCACTAGGTGAGATCTCTTCCTTATCACTAGGTGGGGTCTCTTCCTTATCACTAGGTGGAATCTCATCTGAACTACTATCCTCAGCATCATAACCTAGTCCAGCTCTACTGTTTATTCTTCTTTGTTTTTCAACAAATTGAACATGTGATAGACCAGCCTGTTTAATACTACCAAGTTTTTCTAACAAAGCATCTCTTTCTTTAGTAATATTTTCTAATTCAGACACCTTACATCCTAACTTCCATTCACTTAATTTTAATTGATAATCTTGTTGCTCATATTTTTCTCCCCAAGCCATTTCATTATTTTCATGTGTTAATATTTTGGCTTCCATTGACTCTAAAGTTAATTGATAACCAGCTACCTCAGACCTAGCTGTCCTACAATTATCTCTTTCAGTCACATAGTCTTTAAGCAACTTTTGATACAAATCATTACACTTAGAGCATACCTCAGAGACATTGGATGAACTTGGTGAAGTAGCTACCATAGCAATCTGAACAGGTTCATCTTCATCCTTCATGCTCCAGTCAAAGCTTCCAAGACCATCTCTTGATTCCAAAGCAACATATCCTGGTTCCTCATCAAAAGCTGTGCTCCAATCAAAGTCTTCCATTGCAACCATAGAATAGGTTACAGGTTCATCATCAAATTCACTACTCCAGTCAATCTCTGCTAGATTTTCTTGAGCCACCAAAGCTTTTGGTTGTGATACAGTAACAGGAACCTCTTTTCTTTCAACCTTGGGTTGTTCAATCATTCTGTTTGCGTGATATTTTGCAAACTTGCATTCCCTTGCAAAGTGTCCAAGCTTTTGACAATTGAAACATTCAATCTTGGATTTGTCAAAAGTGATACCCTGTTTGGCTTTGAAATCAATCCCCCTTCCTGTCTTGTTCATGAACTTCTTGATCCTTGCAGTGATCATGGCAACTTGCCATCTTATGTCAATCTCTTCTAAAGCATCTTCTTCAATCTGCAACAAGTCTTATTGATAGGTAACAGGTAGAGTGGCTTGTTGAGCAAAGAAGGAACATACAACATCATCAGAGTTGGTGTTGTTTGTTGGTGATGGGTTGGGGGTAGTAGTGGTTGTGCAAACATGCTGTGTATCACCAACAGTACTTTGAGAAGAATAAGCAGTACTTTTAGTGGAAGTACTGCTTCTGTTTTCAGAAGACACAAAAGCTATGTTGTGAGTTTTCTGAGAACTTTGACCATTCATCTCTTGCTCGTACACCTTCAAATTGTTGTAGAGATCATCAAAGTCCATAGACTCCAATCCAGGTTGTCTTCTAATCATAGTAGCAACCACATGCCAGACAGATGGCAAACTCCTTAAGAACTTCAAGTTTGCATCTTTAACAGATACCTCTGTTCCATATAGTTCTAGCATACTAAGTAGATTTTGGAATCTGTCATAGGCAGCATCAAGACCTTCTCTTTCACCAATAGTGAAAGTTTCAAACTGCTGCTTCAATAAGTTTCTATGCATCTTCTTTGAAGCATCATTACTTCCAAATCTTGTCTTGATCGCAGCCCACAATTGCTTTGCATCCTTAGCATCATGAAACTTTATCAGGTGACCATTAGGAATAGCAGACAACAGTATGTTGAGAGCCTTATCTTGATTTCTCTTTGTAGCTGCTGGCAAGGTTGGTTGAGGTGGTTTAGGTTGTCCTTCAACTGCTACAGGTTCATCAAGAACAACATTACCATTGACAATCACATCCCATAGAGCATGGTCTGTAATAGCAAGGTACTGCCTCATCTTCATGCTCCAGAGATCATATTCTCCCTTCTTGATGATAGGAATTCTGAGTGAGGTGATGGATGGGATTGGTGCAGCTTCAGTCGTCATCGTTTAGGGTTTGTTGTAAAATCGGTTTTAAGGGTTTCTTCTTAATCAGAGTCTCCACACAAGCTCTGATACCACTTGTTGGATCGATATACTCTGACCAAACTAACTTGTAGCTTGTCTAAGGGTTTAGCAACCTTGGATAAATCCAAAACTACTAATATTGAAACGCTGATATACTTTGTTAAGTATGCGGAATCTACTTCAACAAAGCTAAGAAGAATTAATACAAAACTTTGATTATATTAAACCTTGAACCTGCTTACTTTACACAGATTCACTAACAAACTCTAAACACTAATACTCTAATAATCGACTAATACTTTTCTCTAAAACTTCGTATGAACTTGTATCTCTAATCGTATCTCTAATGCCAACCTAGGGGTCCTTTTATAGGCACAAGGAAAACCCTAGTCGGTTTACAATACTTGAACGACAAGTAATTCTAATTATAATCTAATAATAACTCTAAGAACATTCTAGAATTACACATTAATCCTTAAACGTATTTGCATATCAATCCTTTATCTTTAGCAGTACTTTGACTTCTTTAGAACATGAGCAGTACTTTGACTTCTATCGGACAGTACTTTGACTTTCCTCATGTAGCAGTACTTTGTAGCCCAACAGCAACCTAAGGGGTTTGTCAATCCAAAACATCCAAAGCATGTATGCAAGCTTAAACGATCCATTTATGGATTAAAGCAAGCATCAAGGCATTGGAATAAAAGATTTGATGAGGAAATCAAGAAATTTGGTTTCTCTCAAAATCTTGATGATCCATGTGTATATCAAAAGGCTAGTGGGAGTAATGTTACTTTACTTATCTTATATGTTGATGAAATATTAATTATGGAAAATCACATTCCAATTTTACAAGAAGTAAAATCCTACATTGGAAAGTGCTTTGCTATAAAAGATATGGGGGAGGCAGCGTATATTTTTGGAATCAAGATCTACGGAGATAGATCTAGGCGGTTAATTGGACTAAGTCAAAGAGCTTACATTGATAAAATCTTGAAGAGATTTAGAATGGAAAATTCCAAGAAAGGAAATATCCTAATGCTAGAAAGACTTGACTTAAATAGTACAGAATGTGCTTCTACACCTGCCGAGGTGGAGCGTATACGGAGAGTTCCTTATGCTTCGAATGTAAGGTCTATTATATATGTGGTAAGATGCACTAGACCTGATGTGGTGTTTTCCCAAAACCTTCTATCCGGTTTCAACAAAATCCAAGTGAAACTCATTGGACTGCTGTGAAAAATATTCTCAAGCACCGGTGAGCTACTAAAGATATGTTTTTTGTTTACGGTGGGAATCCTGAAGCGCAGCTTAAAGTTACTGGTTACTGCGACGCTAGATATCAAACCGATAGAGATGATACAAAGTCTCAGAAAGGTAACGTCTTCGTTGTTAACGGAGGCGCAGTAGATTGGAGGAGTACTGATGAGGTTTTAAAACGTGCGTTTTTAGGGGTTCATTTAGTCCCTAAACTCGTATATATTTAATCAATTATTACCCTAAATCGTTTCTTTTCACATTTTCGGCCCTTTGGAAGCAAAAGACGGAAATGAGCATGATTTTAGCTTATTTGGACAAGAAAACAAAGAAAACGACCAAGTCACGAATTCGTCAGGAAAAGGAGGCCTGACGGCATTACAATCCCAACGTGACGCCGTCACTTATGTTTCAACTAGATGATTCAGAGACAATTTTACAAGTGACGGTTCAGATATCAGTGACGGCCTAGAGCTGACGGCGTCACTACCAATGTAACAGTAGATGACGACATCACTACCAATGGAACAGTAGATGAAGGCATCACAGATTACAAGGCGACAGCGTCACAACGGCGACACATCTAAAGGATGAAACACTAATGACTGCGGGCTGACAGCGTCACAACCATAACGTAACGCCGTCGCATTTGAAAAACTATATATATTTTCATATGTTTTCTATTATTAGTGTAACATCTCAGAGAGGTAACCCTAGTGACGAATTTCAGAGCTTTGTAAGGGTTTTCCAGCCCTTGGATTCCATGTTTTATTGAAGTTAAGTGATTCCTCTTTAATCATTCAATATGTCTATGTGTTGTTTGATTATATGTGTTTCTTTTCTTCTCTCGACTAGATCTATTAGTGTTTGCTTAGATTTAAATGAAACCTTGTAGAGTTATCATAATCATAACACAAGAGAACTTTGATGTTTAAGGTTAAATTCTAGAGAGAGAAAGTGGGATCCTTTTAGAGAGAGAGAATGATAAGTATTAGATTGAAAGTAATGAAAGGTCCAACCCCTTCCCTTGGTGGGAAAGGGGTATATATACAAACTCTAAACCGCCCCTACACGGGCTATGGAACGGGCTTACAGTGGGTAAAGACCCGACCCGACTCCATGATGAGACGATAACTAAACTAAAACTAATAAGCCTACGAGCTACTTAAATGCTAAATAGATACTCGGGGTGACCGAGTCTTTCATGTGAATATTTATATTCCTAACAATCTCCCCCTAAGGGAGGTTACCCCAGAAATTACAATTTAAATTCTAGCATTCAATTATATGAATTTAAGTTCCTAGCTCGTAGTCTTTGATTCTTCAAAGTCATTGATCTTTGTTCTTCATGCAATGTTCTTGTGATTGATATTCCTTTGACTTGTGTGATCTTTGAGCATTCTTTGAGATCATCAGACACTGTAAATCTCCAAGTCATCCTTTGTAGCATTGCCTTCATGTGTAGTAGTGACCATCGGACCAGCATGCTCACACTTTTCTGGATCATGAAACTTTGCATCAGAGTTGCGGAAGCATTGTTGTAGATCTTTCACTTGTCATGATTTCTTTAATTGTGAGTGTGAAGTGTGAGCATGAGGTTATGAATTGACATCTCATTGGCCATCAGCTGCCACCGTCGGGTATTCCTGCAAACAACAATTAGCAATAAACACACACGAAAGTGTCTTTGTTCACTTTCGTTAAATAGGGTTGCAAGAACCGCGGTTCCCCGTTGATCAGTATAAATACTGCTTGTGATCAGGTATAATTCTGAAGAATCTCCTTGACAGGGTTTCGCAGCGGTACTAGCCGTTCTCAAACCGAAGCGTCTCAAAGTAGACAAATCACGGAGTGAGTGAATTAGCGAATTAGGATTCACTGATTAATGAGAAATTGATTTGAAAAACATTCTCGTATTACTGAATAAAGTGTTTTGTAAAACGACGAAAGTTTTGTGAACAAAATCATGTTTCAATCACTAATACTTTTGTTTAAAAATTTATGCGCAGTCAATGTGCTCGAAAACAGTTGTTGAGCACATCGAAAGGTTTTTCCAGAAGTATCCGTCAATTCATCTCCTGGAACAAGTTTGATTCAAATGCGAATCGCCCCATCGTTGCTTTCCAGTTGTCACTATTTTGATCCATGAAGGATCTCACATGTCACCTACCAAGAGCTTGTTTGATGTATGCTCTAGAAAGATTTCCATCTTCATTTTGAATACTTACGTATCACTCGGATGTTCTGGCAATACCACGAGGATAATGCGTAGGACTCTTAAGATCTTACTTGTTTCCACAGTGTGTGAAACCTAAGTGAATAAATTATTAGTGTCCTAGCGAGACTTATGGATGATCTCTTGGCTCTAGACTCAATAGTGCGTTTTGATTTAGTAGTTGGAGGCTGGAGTGGTATCTCCTGAATCAATATCAACATGACTCGTAATGAGCGGTCGATTGATAATGCAGGGTTCCCCGTGAGAATGAAACAAGTCCTTTTAAGAGAACTTGAGTGGCTAGAAGGTTTAGTGCAGTGCGTCACTGGGTCCATGACGTCTTGTCTTCAATACCGGCGTTACCTTAGTAACAACCAGTAGCATATGAATTGAACCCGGTTTCTGCCCTAAGGTTGAATATTTGGAGGGCTATTTCTTTTCACCCTTTATCTTTACATTTCTTTTTCATTCTTCAACCTCTTCAGTGCTTACTGAGACTTCATTACTAGCACCTTGTCGGGTTTGTTCCAGTACCAGCTCCATCTCAGTCGGCACTCTTCCCTTATTCTCACTTTTCTCTTTTTTTCATCGTTCCTAAGGACTTCTATTCTAACTAGAGGATTGTCCCTGGGAAGATCCCTCCAGTTTTGGCTGGATCATGGGAACTGATACCTAACCTTACCATCCTTATAACTCCAGTACATTAAATAAAATGGTCGATCTTTGGTATTCTTCCACAATTGCCATCATAAATCATTCGCTCCCCCTCAATATGTGCATCGATATCTGAAAGAGTTTAGCACATATGAGAGAGCCTACACTTGAGTCCAAAAGATCACATTTATCAGTTTTCATATTTGAATCACATTCTCTCCCCTGATCAAAAATTTCAAACCTTTTGAGATTAGGGATCTCAATTGATTTAAGTATGTTAGAAATTATGGGAGAAAATATGGTCTGATTCAATATATACTGATAATGGAACATTACTATGCTCCCCCTCAATCAATGAGGGAGAATGTTAGTGTCAGAAATGATGAGTTTATAAATGATTTGGAGTTTAGCGAGAAACTCATGAAAATATTCATATTCTAACACATAACAACACATGTTTATTCATTACTTGAACCATACAAAGATACCATTTGATGATCTAAAATAAAATTTGAAATCACTCTCCCCCTCAATCTATGACCGTTATCCATTTAAAACTTTATGAAAAATTAAACCTTTTGTCATAGATTGAGTGGCAAATTTTATGAAAAAAAATTTAAGTTCGATCGATTTTCAAATACTGTTTTAAACCACCATTTTAGATACAAATTATTTTTCTGAAGAATCATAGATTGAAAAAAAATTTGTTTTGGTAAAAGAAGACTTCTCTTCTGAATCAGGAAATAATGCACTGAAGCGTACACTAGATCGAGGGTGCACGGATGTAAAGTAATCCATGCCCGGGAGAACTTAATCACCCGTTGTTAGGAACACCCGTCTTTTTGGCGACGTGCTTTCCTCATTTTGAAAAACGGGTTGCGCATCTGAAATAATAGCAAGCCATTTAGGCATGTTTTGAGAAACAATTTGAACTTCTGCTCGAACTTCATTTAAAGACCCGTGTCATTGTTGAATGACATTTCTCGGACCGTAAATGTTATCGATACCAGAAGACATGCCTTGAAAAACTATTTTTGGAATTTTCTAATTTTCTGACTTTTATGGTTTTTCTTGGTTTTATATTTTTGTATTTTGTTTTTGGTATAAAATATATACAAAGGATACACGAGGCAAATCCATTACTCCTCAGTCTCTTCCTGAAGGCTTTTGAGTGTTTCTGGCTTCAGACTCTTCATACCAAGGCGCGGGAGAATAAACTGCAACCGTTCTCTCGGAAGTGCTTTAGTAAAGATATCTGCTAGCTGGTACTCATTCCTTACAAAGTATAGTTCAACCACACCCTTTTCAACATGTTCCCTAATGAAGTAATGTCGGATATCGATGTGCTTTGATCTAGAGTGTTGGACATTGTTGCAGCAAAGAGCAATGGCACTTTTGTTGTCACAATAAAGAGGAATCTTGTTGTATACAAAGCCATAGTCTGAAAGTTGGGATTTCATCCATAGGATTTGAGCATAACATGAAGACATGGAGATGTATTCAGCCTTTGTGGAAGACATGGAAGTAATCACTTGCTTTTTAGATGACCAGCTCACCAACTTTTATCCAAGAAATTGAGCACCTCCCGACGTACTTTGACGAGTATCTTGACACCCTGCATGGTCAGCATCTGCATAGGCTGTTAGTTCCATGGCGGTGTCCTTCGGATACCAGAGACCCATGTGAATGGTTCCTTGGAGATATCGAAAGACCCGCTTTTACCGCTTCAAGGTGCTTTTTGGTAGGCTTAGCCTGATACCGAGCACACATGCATACGGCGAATAGAAGATCTGGCCTACTGGCAGTGAGATACATCAAGGATCCAATCATACTACGGTATTTAGTTTGATCAACCGGGATCCCAAAGAGGTCCTCATCCAGTTTTGTTCTCTCCACCATGGGAGTGTCAACAGGGTCACATAAATCAAATCCAAATTTCTTTAATATTTCATTAGCATATTTAGATTGATTTATGAAAATGCCTCCGGGACTTTGAGAAATTTGTAAACCTAAGAAGAAAGACATTTGTCCCATCATTGACATTTGAAATTTCGAGCTCATCTCTTTTGAAAAACGATCAAATTCCAATGGGTCGGTCGAGGCAAAAATAATATCATCAACATAGATTTGAACATGAAGTAAATGTTTGCCTGTTTTCCGAGTGAACAATGTGGGATCAACAACGCCTTTGGAGAACTTTTTTGCTAGAAGGAACTTTGACAGTGTATCGTACCATGCCCTAGGCGCCTGCTTAAGGCCATAGAGAGCCTTTTTCAGACGGTAGACATAGTTAGGATGATCAGGGTCCACAAAACCTTCTGGTTGACTGACATAGACAACTTCATTCAGCTCGCCATTTAAGAATGCAGTCTTCACATCCATTTGGTAGACTGTCATGTTCTTGCTAGCAGCATTAGCGAGGAAGATTCTGATAGCTTCAATTTGAGCAACAGGTGTTAATGATTCCTCAAAGTCTATGCCCTCTTCTTGACGATATCCCTTTGCAACTAGCCGTGCCTTGTTTTTCAGAACGTCACCATGCTCATCAAGTTTCACTTTGAAGATCCACTTAAGAGCTATAATCATAGCACAGTCCGGAGGTGGTACTAATTCCTATACTTCCAATCGATCGAACTCGTGAATTTCTTCTTGCATAGCGTTGAACCAACAATCTTTTGAGATTGCAGTCTTGAAGTCTTTAGTTTCGAATTTTGATAGTACCGAATTATAAAAGCACCACAAGGCATCAGTGGCAAGTTGTTTTCATTTGGATACCGGACGAGAAGGATTCCCAATAATGTTGTCAATCGGATTATCATTTGTCCATTTTCTGAGATGTTCATGTGGTTGAGGACCGGGAACTGATGTAGCCGTGTTAGGATCCCCTGAAGGAGATGCATCAGTAGATGATTCAGGAGCAAACATGTTCACGAATGGAGCATCATCAGCAGGAGCAAAAGGATTCACATCTAAAGAATTATCAACTGCAGAGCTTTGGGAAGTCCTTGAATCACAATGTTAGAAGCTCTAATGTCTGCATTATAACGATTCTTCTCCTCCTCATTAAGATCGTTGTAATTACGTGGCCTGGCGATTCCAAGAGTGACAGTTCCATCCTCAGCAGTAGTGACAACATCTCTAGTGGTGCCCATTTGAAAAGGTCATTCATCAATGGATTTAAGAATGTTAATACCATTCTCTTTACCCAAGCAATAAAGTCATATTCTTTATGCCCATGATTCATAATCCGTCCTATCAAGCATAGGAGGGCGGGTATCGGACCCAGCAGCTTGAATGTCATCAGAAGAAGTGCTTGCCATGAAGTTAATAAGCAAGGGATTTTACAATTCTATGATTTAAACCGAGAAATAGAATCTTTCGCGGGATTTTACAAAAATCAAGAATAAACCGTGATATGATTACTTGAATGTGTTATGATGAGAGTTTGGATCGATAATGATTAGTGATTGTATGTTAAGATGAATGATTGTTTGTTAGTTTAGGTGAATTGTTGTTAAGTTGTGATTGGGTTTGGTTGTATTGAGCTTACTTGGTGATATGAACAAGTCAATGTCAAAAGTCAAATTGCAATGTAGAGACTTGAGCAAATCACAATGAAGAAATAAGAGCAAATCGCAGTGAAGAATCTGAGGCAAATCTCAATGGGAATTTGGGGCAAATCGCAATGAAGCAACTAGTCAAATCTCAATGCGCAAATCGCAACCCTCAAATCGCAACACTTTTCAAACCGCAATACAAGAGCAAATCGCAAGAGTTTCAAATCGCAAGCTTCAAACCGGAAAGACTTCAAATTGCAACGATTTCAAATCGCAGGCTTCAAACAGCAAACCTCAAGTCGCAAGCATCAAATCGCAAACCGCCACCAGACAAAAATGTCCCTTTCTTGCGATTTATCTTTTTTCCCTTTTTAGTTAAATGCCAAATCGCAGGACAAGAAGAACACCAAATCGCAACTCAGTATTTCCAGCCCAACTCAAATCGCAACCATGAAAATATTATCGAGACTCAAATCGCAACTAAGAATAATCTTCAAAACACAAACTAAAGTCACCAAATCAATCGTAGGATACTAGGAAATGATGTAAGAGATCGTAGTGAACACAAAAGTACAAGATTATGCCAACAAACACCACAAACACTTCACAACTCGTGGGTTGTTTAGTGTTTTGAGTTCGTACCAAAGAAAAAAAACAAGAATGATCGAATGAAAAGAAAACCAAAGAAACAATCACACTCAAATTCAACCACTAATCAACCATGGCTCTTGATACCAATTGTAGAGTTATCATAATCATAACACAAGAGAACTTTGATATTTAAGGTTAAATTATAGAGAGAGAAAGTGGGAGCCTTTTAGAGAGAGAGAATGATAAGTATTAGATTGAAAGTAATGAAAGGTCTAACCCCTTCCCTTGGTGGGAAAGAGGTATATATACAAACTCTAAACCGCCCCTACACGGGCTATGGAACGGGCTTACAGTGGGTAAAGACCCGACCCGACTCCATGATGATACGATAACTAAACTAAAACTAATAAGCCTACGAGCTACTTAAATGCTAAATAGATACTCGGGTGACCGAGTCTTTCATGTGAATATTTATATTCCTAACTAACCTAGTTATTAATTATTGATTGTAGTCTCTTGTTTAATTAGTGTATCGCGTGAGGGTTAGGAAAACTGGCTTAATCCTTAGTGTAATAGCTTATCTATCCTAACTAAGCGCTATGTCACTAGAGTGCACTAATTTTTTTTATTCGTTGTATTTATTGCGTGAATTGCGGCTTGTTGATATTAAGAATCTTAACGAGATCTATAATTTCCAAACGTTGCGGAACTGCGATTGTTGACATTAAGCTTTCTTAAAGGAGACTTATATATTCATAGAGTTAGGGATTTCGGCACCACCCTATGACCAATATTAAGGAATACAACGCGCTAATTAAACTAAGGACGTGACAATTCGGCTAATCAATAGGAGATAACTAGGGAGTGAGGAAATTCTAAGGAAACACCTTTACCTATCATAAGAAGTTTACCAATTTTATTTTTCGCATATTTAGTTTAATTAGTAGTTTAAAACCCACTCTTCAAACCCTGAGGTATTTTAATTTGTTTTTTTTTAATATAAAAATACAAAAAGAATCATCCTTCACCTTTAGACCTAATTCGTTATACACTTCGGCCTTTACAACACTATTCCCCTAGAGAACGATCAATCCTCCGTGTCTTGCCTATACTACACTATAACGGTTAGGTACACTGCCTAGGAGGGTTGTAAACCTTTTGTGGTTTTTCAAAGTTTCGCTCATCAAGTACCAAGCAAACTAACTACAATGTCTACAATAGAAGCTGAGTACATAGCTAATTTAGAAGCTGCGATAGAAGCTGTCTGTATTAGGAAATTCATTTTAGGGCTGGGCGTTGTTCCCTAAAATGAAAAACCTATGAAAATGTATTATGAAAATTTTGGAGCAATCATTTTCGCCAATGAACCTGGGATTATGAAAGGCGCTAGACAATATCCTAGAATATATCACTATGTTCGAAAATAAATTGAAATTAGTGAAATCAATTTATTCTAAGTTCACAAAGATGACAATCTATAATTTACTCTAAGTTCACTTTGATGACAATCTATCTGATCCATTTACAAAGGCTTTGCCTAAGGGCAAGCTTACTCAACATATTGCGGGCATTGGACTTCATTTAGCTAATATGTGGAAACCGTAGAAGGGGGGGGGGTGAATACGTTTCCATTTAAAAACTTAAAACTTTTTGTATCAAACACCCGATCGAGTGTGACGTAATATGAAAAGTGTCAACTATGATTTTATAGCATCTGGAGATGACTATAGTAAACTACAACATATGCACAATCAAACCATGGAGCATACATAATCAATCATGACATAAGCAACTAGCCACACGAACATATACGCTATGCAAATATAAATATAAAGCGATAACGAATGAAATGAAAGTAAAGAGATAAGTTAGAAGGCGCAAACCGGACACGGTGATTTATAGTGGTTCGGTCACGAAGCTCCTCTTCGCCCTACTCCACTCCCCGAGTACCTAACTCGAGAGTTACTTCACTAATCAACAAACTCCCTTTAGGCGGAGAAAACCGTACACGTCGCTTAACTTGTTTTCCGACACTAAGCTAGATGTCGAGTGCTAATCTTAGCTAGCACCAATCTACCACGATCTACCCGATCTACACCATACACGTCGCTTATCCTATTTCAGACACTAAGCTAGATGTCGAGTGCTAATCTTAGCTAGCACCAATCTACCACGATCTACCCTTGATCCACATGATCAATCACACAAGCCCAATGGCTTCAAGAGATCTTCACTATCTCTTAAGATCACAATGATCTTGACTCTCTCTCTCTCTCTCACAAAAGAAAAACAATCTTGATGTATGCTATGATACAATCAAGAGTGTAACAAATGTTACAAGACCTAACAACTCCAACTCTTGTATCTTCTTGGATACCTTGAGTTCTTCTCTTGCTAATCAAGAGGGATGACAACACTTTGTATCAACCTGAATACTTTGTGTTCTTCTCTTGCTAATCAAGAGGGATGACAACACTTTGTATCTACTTGGATACTTTGTGTTCTTCTCTTGCTAATCAAGAGGGATGACAACACTTTGTATCTACTTGGATACTTTGTGTTCTTCTCTTGCTAATCAAGAGGAATGAAGAGGATCACTTGAATGGATGATTGGATCACTCTTAAACAACCTAAGACTCTCCAAATGATCAAGGAAAGTGTTTTAAGTGAGGTGGACTATACCAGAGAAAAACTCACTGGAAAATCAAGTTGGAAGTGTGGAATGGTCCACTATTTATAGGCAAAGGAAAATCTGACCGTTACAGACCCACGGCTCCACTAAATACCCGACGGCTCCGTTAAATTTAATGGAGCCGTACCTATTTAATGGTGCCGTAGACGCTCCTTCGTTTGTCTTTAGTGGGGAAGGTTTATTTGGGGAAGTTGGAGCTGTTTTGGGGGGAAAAATGACTTTTGGGAGTTTTCAAATTTATTTTTCAAAATAAAACATTTCTTTTTAATTCAAAAATAATTTGTAAAATATATTTTTGAAAAAATGTTTTGTCACATTAAAAATGTGAAGTTTAGAAAAATAAAATCCTTTGATCATTTGTCAAGTAGTAGATTTGTTTGTCCATACCTTGAGTGATTTATGTCGGGATGGAAATCTACAACTTCATTGAAGCATACTTGAGACGTCGGGAGGTGTTGATGTAAATATGCATTGATGTTTTGTGTTTACAAGTAACTTGCACATTTTACGTTATGTATTACAAGTTACATGTTTGTCATTATTAAAACTGAAGAAACCGTTTAGTTTAAATATCGTAATATTTGCACTAACAATCTCCCCCTTTTTGATGATGACAAATATGTAAACCGTAAGACATAGTAAAATGTAAAAGTTACCTGTTTACACTTCCTTCTCCCCCTTTTGTCGAATCAAAAAGGTAGTTGCCTCGTGCGCTTCCTTGAATTTACTTCCTACTCCCCCTTATTTCACTACTATCCTTTTTCCCCGAAAAGCGAGCTTGCATAATCCCAGTGAAGTCTTCTATCACCACTAGTGAAGACGACTCCATGCTATGTTTTCAAATACTCCCGAGCTCCCCCTAGCTCAATTCTCCCCTATGGTGACTTAAACCCCTTGTTTATTTACCTTAGTATCTAGCGGATCCATAGATCAAATTCTTACAAAGGCTTTTCCTACATCAAGGGTTAGCTTCGTGCAGCATAATATATAACAGTATAGGAGCAACATTATAGGGATAGAATACACATAGCAAGACATGCATGGGTTAAACTATGTTAACACGTAAGTGTCACAACCCACCGAAAACCTAAGGTGTAATTTTTCACACAATCACACTAATCAAGAATGAGATTCGTTCATTGACTGACGCACTTAATGACTTATTCTAAGTTGTCATTGGGAAGGAAAGTTCTAACAAACCTTTTGAACAACATAATCATCTACCTAAGATGATTGATGTTAAGGATAGTTTGTTGATAAGACATACTCTCAATGATTACTATTATGACAAGCCGTGCCATAAAGTAGACTCGATAGAGGATATATCTAAATGATTCCATAAGGTGGGAGAGTGTTGGTTATGGTGACAACAAGGACAACTTGGGTTATGTGGTTGTAGGGGATAAATAATGGGATGACCCATTAGTGGTTGTGGTAATGGTGGTGGTGATAAGGATGATGTGTTGGTGCCAAGTCCAAAGAGGTTTGATGGTGATAGGGTTAGTGTGATAGCTAAAGGTTGTGGTGGACTTGGTGGAGGTAAGGGTGTAGGAATCCTAAAGGTGGAGGATGATGATGATGTGGTTGGAGATGTTGGTTTTGCCCTTTGAGGAAAGGTGGGAAAGGATGGTTTAGGTTAATATATCGTTTGCACTGACAATAAGATGCATGATATATTTCAAAAGGGAAAAAGAAAATGTGTATGTGATCCTAACAGGATTGTTGGTGGATATCTCTAACGGGGTTAAGGTAACGAAGTTCTAGGTTGGATGATCCTAGTTGTGTGTTAGAGATAATTTGGTGCATGAAGGGTTTCATGTGTTTGTGAGGGTTGAAGGTTGTTGAACTAACTATCACTTATCCAAAGTGAGGAGTAGTTGTAAGGTTTGAGTGTGATGAGTTGAAGGTTATAAGGTTTGAGTGTGATGATCTATGGGTTGAAGGTTCTTAGACTAACTATCACTGTCAAGAGTGAAGTGTAGCTAA
Organism: Artemisia tridentata subsp. tridentata; assembly: GCA_021014915.2. Taxonomy (NCBI): domain Eukaryota; kingdom Viridiplantae; phylum Streptophyta; class Magnoliopsida; order Asterales; family Asteraceae; genus Artemisia; species Artemisia tridentata. Next base: position 61,848,561 of record CP139502.1, on the reverse strand, counting down.
AAGGTTTGAATGGGATTGAGTTGTGGGATTCGAACTAAAGTTGGTGTTAGAGTCCTATGGTGTAGTGAGGGAATCCTAGGGTGTATGTGAGTTTGCAAAATTTTGTAGGTTTGAGGTTAGGGATGCAGGGATCTAAAGGAAACAGTGAAAATTCATCAAACATAGGCACGGTACCACTAAATACCACACGGTACCGTTAAATTTAACGGTATCGTGGCCTATTTAACGGTACCGTGACCTGGAAGTCACGAATTTTCCTGTGCAGCCTAGTTCTGGGCAGCTAAATGGAAGTTTCCTAGGGAATAAGAACCACATTTGTGTGTTCTTGAGAGTGTTTGGTGAAAGACTATATGAGTGTGTTTTCGCTCCCCTTTAATCTATGACCATCCGGACAAGATGTAAGAGATAAAGAGGAAGACAAACGTTGACGAAAGCGATGAGCATAGTAACGTCATGACAAGTGGTGGATAGCATGCGATAAACTTCACCTTTGAAGTCACGTAGCTCTTCTCAATCATTGTGAATATTCATAGAATATTTATATGATGAGGCATGTGATTACTATGAGATATCCTAAGGGTTAAGAAGATAAAATCTTTAGAGTTGTGAGGTTGGTGACAAGGCTCTAGTGGGATTATCTCAACTTATCCTAGCGGTTCTTCGTTTGAGGTGTGTGGAAGGTGAGTGGGATGCGGAAGCATTGGTAGTGCGTGCTTAGTACCATACGGTAGTGTTAGGGAAAAGGCTAAGGAATCAGATGATAGATACAATCTATTCTGATAGGAGATGGTTTTAGGTTCAAGACTATATCGAGTGGGTTTTGATGGAGCTAGTGAGAATTGAAAGCAAGATTTTTGACAAAGAAATTTCACATATGTTGTGATTTTTCTGGACTTTAGATTAAAAGAATTTATACCGAATAAATTCTTTTATGAATGAATCCAACGAGATTCGATGAACGTTGATCGAGAACAAGAGATGACATTTTATTGCATTTCGCAAATTAAATACACTTTAAATATTTCGGATGAAATATTTAAGTTGTCATTGGAATTTAAGTTGATTTCACGAATAAATCTCGCTGATTCAGTGAGACTTTTCGACACGAGGAAAGAATTTATACCCAATAAATTCTTTGAACGGTACTGGACGAGAAGAGATGACTTTTATATTTCCGAGGAAATACATAGGTAGTCATTAGAGCGATGTGAAAGATGACTTAATATTTCCAGTGAAACATTTAAAAAGTAATCAGACGAGACACAGGATATGACTTGACATTTCCAATGAAATATCTAACAGTCATGGGACGAGATAGAGGGAATGACTTGATATTTCCAGTGAAATATCTAAAAGTCATGACACGAAATAGAAGAGATGATCTCAATATTTCCAGTGAAATATTCAAGAGATCATGCAAGGAATGTGAAGGATGACTTAATATTTCCAGTGAAATATTTAGATAGTCATGAGACGAGATACACGAGATGACTGCAATATTTCCAGTGAAATATTTAAATAGTCATAAGAGGGGTACAAGGGATGACTTTAATATTTCAGTGAAATATTTAAATAGTCATAAGATTTATGGAAAATGTTCCATCATTCCTAGACCTAGACGAAGATGGTTGGGGGATTCTCGGTTGAGAGGTTTGGTTGATTTACGGATTTTGATGTGCTTCGCACACGAGTGTTTCATAGGGTTTTGAAAGACGTAAAGCTAAGCCTATGGTGCTGATTCGCAACAGGGTTTGGGATCTTAAGATGTGTATATTCACACGAGGATGAAAGGAACTACTAATTACTTATATAGTAACTCGTGAGTCCTTTGGATGAGCGTTTTAACATATGTTGTTAAAAGGCTTGAGTATGATGTTTCGGATATGACATTTAACAATTGCGATCGCAAGTTAAACTTACTTTAATATTTCGGACGAAATATTTAAGTTGTCAATCCTACTCCGAGTTCTACTAGGTTTGAATCTAACCTTCCCATGACAAAAGGGTGTATTACTTGGAAGAAGGCTAAGTGATAACTAGGGAATTAGCACAACTTTGCGACTACTCTAACTTATGGGTTTTGACACTAGTGTATGACTCTATGGCTTCTAAGGGTTCATAGTGATAGGCATACCTAATTCCTAATGTGTCAAAATGACCTAGTGTGGGTGCAAGCAAATCATGTAAAATGCACATAACGAATAAATGCAAACATCATGCAGAACATGATAATCATTTAGCATTTAAGATCACGAAGACATTTAATCATATCTTATGAAAACATGTTATCATTTTGAAACACATATGTGGGATGCAAGCAATCTAGGTTTGCTAAGGAAGATCCTAGTTACTACTTGTTCAAAATGAGATCCTAACGGGAGATAAAGTTCACCGATGTAAACTATCTCTAGTCAAATGTAGGAATGAAAACTTTTCAAGTTAGAGAATGAGTATGAGACTATCACTAGTGGTGCTCAATTAAGGCTAAACACGACCATTTTTACGGGTTATACACCAACCCAACTTCTCTCCTGGAAGCAATCGAACAGTTAGGTCAAATTGAATTTCTAGTGCGATAGGTTCTCCAGTAGTCATTCTCATGTTAGAAGAATTTGAATTCCTATATTTGCCTATCGAAGTATAGCAAAGATGATTTTATCTTGCTTTGCTTATACATGGCCTAATATGACTCAAATAACCATACTTTGAAAGTCGGTTAAGAAAATGACATGTCTTACACAACTCCTAACAAAGGCAAGCGAGATGTTTTAATTTCGTGTTTGAGATTTAAAGGTTGTTTGATGGAGATGGTGTATTTTATGATCTCTTGGACAACATCTTTGTTTGTTGAGTTGTTACATGTTATTTTAACATGATTTGGTTTCCTAGAACCAAGAGACACTCTAATGTGATACAATGTAGAACCTACTACATCGTGTGTGTTTCAAGAATGCTCCTTTGCATATCTTGAGTGAGAATCTAGTGAAGGTTACTTACCTCAATAGATCTTGTGAGCATTTTATTTGAAATGAGACATACTGTTTATTTCAAAAAGTATGCTTTTCTAAGTGGAAACTTATCACTCTTAAGAATGCTTTGTGAAACAAGTATTTTAATGTATGACCAATTTTACTTGTTTATGCAATGACACATGTCCTATTAGGTTATTATTCAACTCTAATATCCTATATTTGTTAACATGATGCAATGTATTCTCTTGTAACATAACCATTCATGTTACAAAGAAAATGAGATGCATAGGATATAAGTTATCCATTGTCAATCTTTTGATAAGAGAAATACATGTGATATTCTCAAGATTGATGACTTACATAATAGTTAATAACATATTATGTGTGACACTTTTACTAGACATGTGACTTTGAGTGTTGAGTCGTTCATGAGCAAAGTTTACATATGTTGTTTGTTTGCTGGTGTTTGGTCTTTTGGAAATGACACATTTACTAATTGCACTGCAATGTAAATTACTTGTATATTTCAGATGAAACATCCAAGTTGTCAATCCTACTTGGTTGTGTATTTTATGCATCTTTTAAACATGTTAGTTTAAAGTTAGGAACACAACCATTGGACAACAAGACTTAACATAGCATCTTCAACACAAGTGTGAGTTATGATCCGATGCATATTATTTTCGTCTTGAGAGGACGTCATTATTTTCATAACAATCGAGTGTGATTGAGTATGTAGATTCAAGATAATATATTTCATCATGTTTTGATGTTATCTTGAAGCTAGATAAATAATGACTCCAATTTCATGTCTACTCTCGAAAACTTGTCAATTAGATTCGATGATGATATCAATCATAATTTGAATAATGAATGGATAGAGAGGTTAAACAGCTCAAGCAAAACCGTATTCCTATTGTAAAAGTAAAATGGGACTCCAAGAGGGGACCGACATACACATGGGAACGCGAAGACCAAATTCGTGAAAAATATCCCCACCTATTCCCGTAAACCACTCTTATTAGCTATCTTAGACTTGAATTCCGTGACGGAATTCGAATGAGGGAGGAGTACTGTAAGATTCTACGAAAAACCCTCGTAGTTAATCTTAATAATTAATGATAACCTTGTATTATCATTTAATAAAGCCCATTTTTGCTGGGAAATTTAAACTTTTCGATTATTGTTAATAACTTCACGATGCATTCTATATATATATATATATGTATAGTATACCACGAACTCGAGATAGCGTTACCATCGTGACAACACGTTTTCACGATCAACGACAAATGACCATACTCGTGTTAATCTAGTATTATGGTTACAAAAATACTAAACAAAAACTAATCATACTTACTTAAGCTTAATTACTTATCAATTATAAACCCCAATACAAACCGAATGGACCATTTAACCCAGCCCACTACTCGGCTCAAGGAAACAAACCAATTCCTTTTATTTTCTTTCTTTCTTTGCTGTGTTACTCGATCACAAACACCTTTCATAGAGGCCCTCGTATCTCAACAACATCGAATGTAACCAATGCATGTTTTTACACCATCGAAATCACCACTTGACGAACCATCCGTGTGCACATTTCCAGCCATGGAAGTTGTATATCAAGGCAATAACTAAGGCCACTCGATTGTCCCAATTCCAATCCATACGTATGAAAGCAAATGCCAAAACTCAACCAAATCCTTCCCGATTTGTTACTACGACTTTCTGAGGTTATCTCCCACACAAACAAATGTGTAGGGTGGCGTTAGAAGCACAACAAACCAATGTGGTACATTGGTTTCATTTTTAGAACTAGACATAAATAAGAACGTGCATATATTTTCACTTCAAGCCAAAAGTGTGACTTGACCATTCATAAGATATCTTCAAAATCTTGCAATATCAGGGATAGATTACAAGTGTCCTCCAACTCCCTGTACCTCCACAGTGACCCTCTATGATTGAAAGGGGAGTCAAAGGGTCAAAGTTGAGTGTAATCTTTCCTATATAAAGCATGTCCTTATCTAGTATTATACCCTACCCACATTCTACTTTCTTTCACACTCAAACATACCTTAAAAGAGCAGCAACTTTCTGTCGTGGATTTGGGAGCAGGCGAGCGAAGAAGGGAATACGTATATAACGTATTCGAACACCTACGAACTACTGCTTCACTCTTGTGCTTCCTTCGAACTCCATAGCTCCATCACCACCTTTCTAGAGGTGTGGTACGTGCTCATAATCTCTCTACTCCTTGCACGTTAAATCACCCACTCATGCATATCACATACATACCATTCGAACGTATCATATTTCCTGGTTCATGTTAAAATAAAGAGGAAAGGATTTCATGTAATGAACCACAGCACCACTAGTAGGTTGTAACATCACTTATGTTTAGGATAGTGTGACATGCATTCTTTCACTTAGATGTATAACACATGTAGGTCGTACATGCATAATACAATGTCAAACCACGTATACAAGTTTAAAGCTTCCATATGAGACACTAACGACTCTTACTTATCCTTACTTCCATTCGAATATGTCATCAAACGCATAAAATAATAGACCACGAGTACATCAATGTTACACGCTCAATGAATGTGTAAAAACTTCACCAAGTCTTTTAACCATAAAACAAGCCATAACGACCTAACAAGCTACATTATTCATTCTTAAAACAAGTCATGAAACACCCAATTCGAATACTACATAACCCTTAGACCTCACACGTGAAAACACTTGTAAATATTAAAGGAGTTTTCATATATTAAACAGCCAAGTCGCCTAGTAAACACAAGTATATCTCGTAGATCCGATACACGACCCATGTATATCTTTACACGACTAGTTTAATGACTTAGTAACCTACATTTTTCATGCCATAAAACCCACGATTCGACCTTTGAATCTAGCCAAAGTGCTTCACCAAAAATTGTTTTGAAAAACTCTAACCCATATAACGCATGGGCTGTAAAGCCCAAAAGGCTGTTTAAATAAGCTATGAATAAGCTAGCTTAATGGCAGTTTCAAAAATAAGCTTTTGAAGGAAAAATAGACATTTTGATAACTCAAAACCGCCCCAAAGCCCACGGATTAAAAATGGTTAACGGACCCCTAAATGGCTCGTTAAAGGCCCATTGGTATTTAAAATAAGCAAATAATCGAATAAGCAGTTGGAATAAGTTAAAAATCACTTAAATAAACCTTAGGAAAAATCACCATAATTTTCCTTGCCTTTTTGTCATTTTTGGACTAAAAATGTAACGCGACTTAACCAAAAGGACTAAACCTGCCAAACCACGAAACTTATGGACTGAAGCTATGAAAACAGTTTATAGAGGACTTAGATTGACATACCATTGAACTCCAAGCCTTATAGGGACATATGGACAATTATTGGACTATTTTGGACTATGGACTGGACAAGGACTAACAACGTAACGCAAACTACGGTTAGGATAAAAGATGTAAAATTTGGAAAGAACAAGGACCAACTGTTATAACTTGTCATTCTTATTTTATCTTTCATTCTGCACCACATCTTTACTTCATATGCATATTTGCACATTTTATTTACTTATTAGTTAACTTTCGTTAGTTACTATAAATATTACGAGTTAACATCCACTTAATTCATGCATGTATAGGATATCATAAATGGAAGTTAGGCATAAAATCCATAATCATTCTCCACCACCGATATTCATCATTCACCACTCATTTCACAAACACCACTAGAAAGTAGTCAGATTCTCAGTTATTTATATATCTACCAGGTTCCATATCGAAGTTGTTATAATCACCTCTGAGTTTATTTTCACCATCACCAGTAAAGCTTAAGGTGAGTCATGGCCTCACATTTTAAACTCTTTATACTTTTTAAACTCCGTGAGGGGGATACATGCTATAAACAGATCACAAGTATTTTTCTGTATGCTACCTGACTTGATATATGCCTAAGTTACCATATTGCCACAAGACCCTTTTATCATGAGCCATTAATCACTGCGGTGAACGCGAATATAATGAATAGATCTATTAGAGGCTGACGACCTATCCCACTAATACTGAGACGGAATGGTTTTTGCTAGTCGTATTAGTCGGGATGCATTATATTTGAGAGAAATGGGAATTGGCAAATCACCTATTACACGAGGGCAAAACCTTCATCATTAATTTGATAGACACCTCCGTTTATGCGGTACTTTGTTAACGTTTGCGTGTCATGAGACTTAGGGCAATATATGAACTGCGATATCAACTTTTAAACTGATTGTATCTTCAATACAATCTTACTTGTGAATCGAACTGATATTTAAATTACAAACTCCATGATTTCACTCAACATTATGTTGACTTTTAAGCATGTATCTCAGGGAACTAGAGGAGCAAGGCAAGGCATGGAGCAGGCGTACCCTATCCTAAATAATGGTGTAAAATAAAGTTGTAATTCAGTTAAAATGATGTTTCTTTGGAGAAACCTTAGCACTCTGATGTAAACGCTTTGTAACTGAATTTGTATTATGGACCTATGTAAATTAAAAATGCCTTCTAAGGCTGTTTTTCTATGATTTTTTTTCGATCCTCACGGTAACACCCAAATTAATCTTCCGATGCTATATTTAAAATTTAGGGGTGTTACATATGATTTTTAGCAAATCATCAGCTATCAACGGATTTGAGTAGTCTTTACCAATAGCCGTTTGCTTTTGGACTAGCTAGTTCTTTTAGTACAATCACTACCATGGTGAACTAATTACCATACAATGGTTTTCCACAGCCTTTACCACAAAGCCATTATCTTGTGGGCTAGCCAACTCTTCACTAACATAGATATGGTGAGTTGAAAACCATACAATTTTTAGTAAATTGTCAACTAAAAACGGATTTGATAATCACATCAGAGCCGTACCCTCATGATGAGTCAAACTCTTTCTGGTTTACTTAAACATGGTGAGTTGAATACCATTTGTTGCTGTTTAAATCTTTGTGCTTCAAAATGTTTTCGCACTTTTCAAAAATCACTGATTTTATAAAAAACTTTACTGGTTTCATGCTGCAAGAAGTAATTTGAGAAAGTACTGTTTATCAAGCAGTACTTTTAAATAAAGTACTTATGTTTCAAAAGATTTATATTATAAATATCATACCAGTTGTTATGCATCAATCTTCAGCTAGCATTGTCCACTTGATGAACAATCCAATCACCATCAATGCAGTTTCACTTTCTTCTTCCACTTCCATGCCATAATCTAGCATTCTGATCATCAGATCCCTAGTAAGTGGATATCTTTGCTCTGCTAACATGTGGATCATTGTTCCATCTTCTAGCTCCAAAACATGTATTCCCACTGATTCAAAGAACCTCCATCTATTAATTTCCCAATCCTCTTGATTTTCCCAGAGAGCACTATCACTTGTCTCTTCTGTTTCCCAGATGGTTGTAAGATCTCCTACCAGAACCAAACCCACTCCTTATGATGGAATATGTTCAAAGTAAGTCTGCACTTGTAGATATAGCTGAAGCACATCCTCTCTGTCTATCAGATGTAGTATATCCCATAACGAATTGAATACTCTAAAGCTTCCATCTTGTCTATGAAATATCAAGTAGTCCCCTTCTTGTGATTCTACAACTGAGAATGTAGAAATCTTGGACTTCTTGTCTGTAACATCTTCTGATTTTGGATGCTCAAAGTCAACAACTCTCAAATAATTTCTTAGCTCATTAGCTGTGTCTACTCTTAATTCAATAGAATCCTTGAGCTTCTTTGATGACTGTTCATCAGTTGTTGTTCTTTTCCTCTTTGAGCTCATTGTAACAACTCTTTCTTTTCTACTATCTTCAAGCTTCTTATCTTCAAAAGAAATAATGCTTGCAAGATCTTTTTTTATAGCTTCCCTAACAGCATCATACAAATCCTTCATCTCTGTATGTGTCAATTTTACCAAACCTGTATATCCTCTTCCTTTGAGATAAGCCATCATAGAATTTCTTTTTTGAGCTTTACTTTGTGGCCTTCTAGGTTTGATAACTTTCCTTGACTCTTCAGCATCTAATTCAGCCTGTAATTTCCTTGCAGCTTCCTCATTTTTAGCATCCTGAATAGCTTTTAGTTATTTCAAGGTAAGCTTCTTCTTCTTAGTTTCTACCATGATCCCTTTACCTTTGTCTTTTGGATCTAATTCCTGTGTAGGTTGAGAAGAAGTATGAGGTTGTTGTTTAACATCAACAATACTTATGCCTCTTGGTCTAGACATATTCAACATGATGTCAGCAATGGTCTCATCATCACTTTCAGTATGTTTTCGAACCTCTTCTTCCTATTGAACTGGTTTAGAAGGGCCAACTTCCTCTTGAACTTGACTTGAAGGTCCAACATCTTCCTCAAAATCCAAAGTCCTTGGTGTAATAGTTCCTTGATGAGCAGTACCTTGAAGAGCAGTACTTTCAACATCAGTACCTTCCAAATTCAATTCCTTAGTATCACCACTTTTTACTTCCACAGTAGCATCTTCAATGTTTATCTGCTCTGTTTCATCACTTTTCCTCTCAACAGTATCTTCATGAGGAATATCTTCAAGTGGTGTATCGTCATAAAGCCCAGTATCTTGATTGAACTCAGTATCTTCATTCAAATTCTCTAAATTCCTCCCCAATTGGAATGAAGACTGCTTGTGAATCTTTCTTTTCTTTGACTTAGACCTCTTTGAGTTTTGACCAGTCTTCTTCTGTGACTTGACCCACAACCTGTGTTGCTTTACTAATGGCCAAACAAACCTCTTTAATCGTCTGAACTTTCTTGTCAAATCCAATATCTGATCAGCTTGATCATCAGTAACCTTCTTGAGCCTCCTTAATTCCCTTGAAAGTTCATAGTTGGTCAAGACATCCTCAACTACTTCCTCATCTTCCTCAGATGATGGATGTCTATCTGTGGAAGCAGAAGCATTCGGAGTTGGTGATGGAGTCACATCTGGAGGTGAATTCTCCTGAGCAGCACTTTGTGAAGACGAAACAATATGATGAGAAGCAGTATGTTGAGAAGCACTATCTTCTCTGGAAGCTGGTTGCTCTCTAATTGCTGATGCAGAGGATTCCTCTTGCTCTTGTTCAGGCTCTTGCTCTGCATCCCTAACTGCTTGTGCAACTTCCAATATATGAGCTGTCAAAGGTGTATTTCTCCCAGAGAACTTGATACTCTTCTTAGCAATGAATGTAAACACCTTTGGTGGAAGTGTGACTGTAGGTAGAAAACTTTGTGGTTTAGAAATACCCTCAAGTTGTTTGTTTAAGAATACCTGAATAAACCTTGGGTACATCAAGAATGGTGAACCATTAGTGATGTGTGAGAGCATTCCATCAAAAATCATCCTTGAAAAGTTGAAAGGACGATTTGTAGCTAAACCCACCAATGCAGAAGCAATGTTCTGACCAAACTGCTCCCATGAAGTACTCTTAGGACTCAAGCAGTGAAGTAGAACATGTATGAGATATTTCCAATGAGGACTAAACCCTGCATCATTAAACTGTAAATCTTCCCTAATTGAAGATTCAGTAATCCTAATTGCTCGACCAGCAACCTTAGCACGAATAAAAGGAACACCATCTTGTTCATCAGACTTAGCAGTAGACCAAAACTGTTGAATCCATGGTCCAATTACATCAGGGTTTACCAAAATAGCATAATTGATTGATGACCCAGTCAAGAAATCAATTATCGCATGAAAATCAACATTCTTTGCCGTTTTATCCAAGTTCGCGACCATGTTATGCTTAGAACAGAAATCACGATTAGCCATTGAGTGTGAAGAGTGTTAAACGAAGGTAATTAGCGATTAGAATCGTAGATACCGAATGAATAAATGGATGGATAAGAATAAAGGGAAGAGTGAAAATCGGTATAATGGGATAGGATAAATATGGGTATGATTTAAAAAAATCAAAGCCTAATTAATAGTGTTACCGTTGTATTTGGCTTGTTACCCTTCCCGAATGAATTAATTAACCGTAGCCCCACATTTTTGACCGTTGGAACAGTACTTCCACGTAAGCAGTACGTCCACCTAACCAGTACTCTTCAAAGCAGTACGTTGAAGCAGTACTTTGCAGAACCAGTACTTTGTATAGAAAACCAGTACTTTCCATCTTCTTATCCACAACCTTCTAACTAATAACTATGTTGCCTCCCCTCAAATACAACATAGGTACTAAAACTAAAAATCCAATACTTTCATTAAGAACTGAAAGAAAGTATACTAACTAATACTAAAGCCTCCCCTCAAATGTAGCGTAGAAGTTAATCATCCCAATGCTCACAACAAAGTGGTTGAATCTTGAAACATCAAATCCCTTAGTGAGTAGATCAGCTACATTGTCTTCTGTGTGAACTTTGACCACATTTATAAGCCTGTGCTCATAACAATCTCGAATGAAGTGATGCCTAATCATCTGGAGTTCTAGCAATGCTAAACTCTCTCTTGATCCCTTTCTTGGCACAGAATTCATCCATATGCTTGTTCTTGAATTCTGTCCCATTATCACATCTAATACCTCTTACTTTGAGTCTCAATTGATTTTCAAGGGCTACTATCAGGTCATGGATAGCATCAAAGGTTTCATCTTTGAATCCCAAGAAAAAGACCCAACTAAATCTGCTACAATCATCTGTGACAACCAAGCTGTACTTCTTCTTGTTTAAACTCTCTACTGAAACTGGTCCAAACAGATCCATGTGTAGCAACTCCAAAGGTTCTCTAATAACTCTGTCCTCAAGCTTCTTACATGAAGCTTTATGTTGTTTACCCTTCTTGCAAGCCAAACATGAATGATCAGTCTTGAATGTTTTGGAAGGTAAACCTCTAACTAAATTCCCTTTGACCAGCTTGTTGATGTTCTTGAAATTTACATGACCTAGTCTTCTATGCCATAGATGTGCTTCTTCCAATGATGCCTTGGCTACTAAACATGTTGCTCTTCCAGCAGAAGTGAGACTCTTTAAGTCTAAACTGTACACATCATTGGTTCTTGGTACTTTTAATGTTACCAAGTGATCATCAACAAACTTGAACTCAGGAGAGAGAATAAGACATTCTGTGTCAGTGAATAGAATTGGGTACTTCTTGTCACAAATCTGAGAAACTGACAAAAGATTGAACTTGAGCTCCTTCACATATCTAACATTCTCAAAATCTATACATCCAGCCTTGATGGTTCCTTTGCCAGTGATTCTCCCTCCATCAGGATCATTACCAAATGCAACTCTTCCTCCATAATATGCCTTAAAATCTGACAGGATCTCCTTGTCCCCTGTCATGCTGCCAGAGCAACCACTATCAACAATAATATGGTCTTTAAGCTCCTCCTCTTGGTTGCCCTGCACAGTAAAAGAAAAGGGTTAGTTTCTTTTAGGAACCCAAGCCATTACTGACTTGTGTTCCCCTTGTGGAGTGACATACTTGAATTCCTTCAGTATGTAATCTCCACTGGTTTTGAAGGCATGGTCAATGATTATTTGCTTTGGTCCCATGTCCTGTGTTGTATTATCAACAACACTCCCTGTTTCACCCTTATCTGATGAAAGTACTGCTTGTTCCCCATCAGTACTTTCTTTCTTGACCCAATTTTGTTTGACTTTAGGTTTCTCTGACCTAGGTACTATGCTTGAGGTGTAAGACCTTTTAGATGAAGTGAATCTCTTAGGTCTTCTATGTGAAAAAGTGTTAGCAGTACCATGATTGGGTGAAAACTTAGAAGTACTTTTAGAGGGTACTGCTTGAGAAACCTTAGACTTATCAATACTTGAGGGTACTGATGGTTTTGAAAAAGGTCTTTTCTGGTGAGGGTACCTATAGTCTTTAGAGAAATTACTATGGTTAACCCTATTTGAGTGATTCCAAACTGGTCTAGTCTCCCTTGGCTTATGGGTGGCAGGTCTATTCTTTGGGAACTGACTTAAATATTCTGAGTGTAAGTCACAGTGCTTAATCAAATGATCAGGACTATAGCATACATAACATAATTTTCGCTCCATATTCCCAAATCCTCTTCTATGATTAAAAGGTTTCCTATAGTTAGCAGTATTTTGAAAAGTTTCTCTTGGAGGTACTGCTGAATATCTATCAGTACTTTGAAAAGATTTTGGAGGTACTGCTTGTTTTTGAAAGGCTGTAGGAAACTTTTGATCATTACTCCTTTGAAAATCATCCTTGGGTTTCTCAGAACTAGATTGACCAGTAAGCTTCTTCCTAAACTCTAGGTTGTCTACACCATAACGAGAAACATCTGTCCTAAGTGGTTGAAACCTACCAGTGGGTGGAGGAACTGAGTGGTACTCCTTATCTTTCTTAAACTCAGGAGGTGATTCACTAATTGGTTCCTCATTCCTAGATGTGTTTTCTTATGAGCTAGTAAGTTCATCATCACTAGGTGAGATCTCTTCCTTATCACTAGGTGGGGTCTCTTCCTTATCACTAGGTGGAATCTCATCTGAACTACTATCCTCAGCATCATAACCTAGTCCAGCTCTACTATTTATTCTTCTTTGTTTTTCAACAAATTGAACATGTGATAGACCAGCCTGTTTAATACTACCAAGTTTTTCTAACAAAGCATCTCTTTCTTTAGTAATATTTTCTAATTCAGACACCTTACATCCTAACTTCCATTCACTTAACTTTAATTGATAATCTTGTTGCTCATATTTTTCTCCCCAAGCCATTTCATTATTTTCATGTGTTAATATTTTGGCTTCCATTGACTCTAAAGTTAATTGATAACCAGCTACCTCAGACCTAGCTGTCCTACAATTATCTCTTTCAGTCACATAGTCTTTAAGCAACTTTTGATACAAATCATTACACTTAGAGCATACCTCAGAGACATTGGATGAACTTGGTGAAGTAGCTACCATAGCAATCTGAACAGGTTCATCTTCATCCTTCATGCTCCAGTCAAAGCTTCCAAGACCATCTCTTGATTCCAAAGCAACATATCCTGGTTCCTCATCAAAAGCTGTGCTCCAATCAAAGTCTTCCATTGCAACCATAGAATAGGTTACAGGTTCATCATCAAATTCACTACTCCAGTCAATCTCTGCTAGATTTTCTTGAGCCACCAAAGCTTTTGGTTGTGATACAGTAACAGGAACCTCTTTTCTTTCAACCTTGGGTTGTTCAATCATTCTGTTTGCGTGATATTTTGCAAACTTGCATTCCCTTGCAAAGTGTCCAAGCTTTTGACAATTGAAACATTCAATCTTGGATTTGTCAAAAGTGATACCCTGTTTGGCTTTGAAATCAATCCCCCTTCCTGTCTTGTTCATGAACTTCTTGATCCTTGTAGTGATCATGGCAACTTGCCATCTTATGTCAATCTCTTCTAAAGCATCTTCTTCAATCTGCAACAAGTCTTATTGATAGGTAACAGGTAGAGTGGCTTGTTGAGCAAAGAAGGAACATACAACATCATCAGAGTTGGTGTTGTTTGTTGGTGATGGGTTGGGGGTAGTAGTGGTTGTGCAAACATGCTGTGTATCACCAACAGTACTTTGAGAAGAATAAGCAGTACTTTTAGTGGAAGTACTGCTTCTGTTTTTAGAAGACACAAAAGCTATGTTGTGAGTTTTCTGAGAACTTTGACCATTCATCTCTTGCTCGTACACCTTCAAATTGTTGTAGAGATCATCAAAGTCCATAGACTCCAATCCAGGTTGTCTTCTAATCATAGTAGCAACCACATGCCAGACAGATGGCAAACTCCTTAAGAACTTCAAGTTTGCATCTTTAACAGATACCTCTGTTCCATATAGTTCTAGCATACTAAGTAGATTTTGGAATCTGTCATAGGCAGCATCAAGACCTTCTCTTTCACCAACAGTGAAAGTTTCAAACTGCTGCTTCAATAAGTTTCTATGCATCTTCTTTGAAGCATCATTACTTCCAAATCTTGTCTTGATCGCAGCCCACAATTGCTTTGCATCCTTAGCATCATGAAACTTTAGCAGGTGACCATCAGGAATAGCAGACAACAGTATGTTGAGAGCCTTATCTTGATTTCTCTTTGTAGCTGCTGGCAAGGTTAGTTGAGGTGGTTTAGGTTGTCCTTCAACTGCTACAGGTTCATCAAGAACAACATTACCATTGACAATCACATCCCATAGAGCATGGTCTGTAATAGCAAGGTACTGCCTCATCTTCATGCTCCAGAGATCATATTCTCCCTTCTTGATGATAGGAATTCTGAGTGAGGTGATGGATGGGATTGGTGCAGCTTCAGTCGTCATCGTTTAGGGTTTGTTGTAAAATCGGTTTTAAGGGTTTCTTCTTAATCAGAGTCTCCACACAAGCTCTGATACCACTTGTTGGATCGATATACTCTGACCAAACTAACTTGTAGCTTGTCTAAGGGTTTAGCAACCTTGGATAAATCCAAAACTACTAATATTGAAACGCTGATATACTTTGTTAAGTATGCGGAATCTACTTCAACAAAGCTAAGAAGAATTAATACAAAACTTTGATTATATTAAACCTTGAACCTGCTTACTTTACACAGATTCACTAACAAACTCTAAACACTAATACTCTAATAATCGACTAATACTTTTCTCTAAAACTTCGTATGAACTTGTATCTCTAATCGTATCTCTAATGCCAACCTAGGGGTCCTTTTATAGGCACAAGGAAAACCCTAGTCGGTTTACAATACTTGAACGACAAGTAATTCTAATTATAATCTAATAATAACTCTAAGAACATTCTAGAATTACACATTAATCCTTAAACGTATTTGCATATCAATCCTTTATCTTTAGCAGTACTATGACTTCTTTAGAACATGAGCAGTACTTTGACTTCTATCGGACAGTACTTTGACTTTCTTCATGTAGCAGTACTTTGTAGCCCAACAGCAACCTAAGGGGTTTGTCAATCCAAAACATCCAAAGCATGTATGCAAGCTTAAACGATCCATTTATGGATTAAAGCAAGCATCAAGGCATTGGAATAAAAGATTTGATGAGGAAATCAAGAAATTTGGTTTCTCTCAAAATCTTGATGATCCATGTGTATATCAAAAGGCTAGTGGGAGTAATGTTACTTTACTTATCTTATATGTTGATGAAATATTAATTATGGAAAATCACATTCCAATTTTACAAGAAGTAAAATCCTACATTGGAAAGTGCTTTGCTATAAAAGATATGGGGGAGGCAGCGTATATTTTTGGAATCAAGATCTACGGAGATAGATCTAGGCGGTTAATTGGACTAAGTCAAAGAGCTTACATTGATAAAATCTTGAAGAGATTTAGAATGGAAAATTCCAAGAAAGGAAATATCCTAATGCTAGAAAGACTTGACTTAAATAGTACAGAATGTGCTTCTACACCTGCCGAGGTGGAGCGTATACGGAGAGTTCCTTATGCTTCGAATGTAAGGTCTATTATATATGTGGTAAGATGCACTAGACCTGATGTGGTGTTTTCCCAAAACCTTCTATCCGGTTTCAACAAAATCCAAGTGAAACTCATTGGACTGCTGTGAAAAATATTCTCAAGCACCGGTGAGCTACTAAAGATATGTTTTTTGTTTATGGTGGGAATCCTGAAGCGCAGCTTAAAGTTACTGGTTACTGCGACGCTAGATATCAAACCGATAGAGATGATACAAAGTCTCAGAAAGGTAACGTCTTCGTTGTTAACGGAGGCGCAGTAGATTGGAGGAGTACTGATGAGGTTTTAAAACGTGCATTTTTAGGGGTTCATTTAGTCCCTAAACTCGTATATATTTAATCAATTATTACCCTAAATCGTTTCTTTTCACATTTTAGGCCCTTTGGAAGCAAAAGACGGAAATGAGCATGATTTTAGCTTATTTGGACAAGAAAACAAAGAAAACGACCAAGTCACGAATTCGTCAGGAAAAGGAGGCCTGACGGCATTACAATCCCAACGTGACGCCGTCACTTATGTTTCAACTAGATGATTCAGAGACAATTTTACAAGTGACGGTTCAGATATCAGTGACGGCCTAGAGCTGACGGCGTCACTACCAATGTAACAGTAGATGATGACATCACTACCAATGGAACAGTAGATGAAGGCATCACAGATTACAAGGCGACAGCGTCACAACGGCGACACAGCTAAAGGATGAAACACTAATGACTGCGGGCTGACAGCGTCACAACCATAACGTAACGCCGTCGCATTTGAAAAACTATATATATTTTCATATGTTTTCTATTATTAGTGTAACATCTCAGAGAGGTAACCCTAGTGACGAATTTCAGAGCTTTGTAAGGGTTTTCCAGCCCTTGGATTCCATGTTTTATTGAAGTTAAGTGATTCCTCTTTAATCATTCAATATGTCTATGTGTTGTTTGATTATATGTGTTTCTTTTCTTCTCTCGACTAGATCTATTAGTGTTTGCTTAGATTTAAATGAAACCTTGTAGAGTTATCATAATCATAACACAAGAGAACTTTGATGTTTAAGGTTAAATTCTAGAGAGAGAAAGTGGGATCCTTTTAGAGAGAGAGAATGATAAGTATTAGATTGAAAGTAATGAAAGGTCCAACCCCTTCCCTTGGTGGGAAAGGGGTATATATACAAACTCTAAACCGCCCCTACACGGGCTATGGAACGGGCTTACAGTGGGTAAAGACCCGACCCGACTCCATGATGAGACGATAACTAAACTAAAACTAATAAGCCTACGAGCTACTTAAATGCTAAATAGATACTCGGGGTGACCGAGTCTTTCATTTTCATGTGAATATTTATATTCCTAACAATCTCCCCCTAAGGGAGGTTACCCCAGAAATTACAATTTAAATTCTAGCATTCAATTATATGAATTTAAGTTCCTAGCTCGTAGTCTTTGATTCTTCAAAGTCATTGATCTTTGTTCTTCATGCAATGTTCTTGTGATTGATATTCCTTTGACTTGTGTGATCTTTGAGCATTCTTTGAGATCATCAGACACTGTAAATCTCCAAGTCATCCTTTGTAGCATTGCCTTCATGTGTAGTAGTGACCATCGGACCAGCATGCTCACACTTTTCTGGATCATGAAACTTTGCATCAGAGTTGCGGAAGCATTGTTGTAGATCTTTCACTTGTCATGATTTCTTTAATTGTGAGTGTGAAGTGTGAGCATGAGGTTATGAATTGACATCTCATTGGCCATCAGCTGCCACCGTCGGGTATTCCTGCAAACAACAATTAGCAATAAACACACGAAAGTGTCTTTGTTCACTTTCGTTAAATAGGGTTGCAAGAACCGCGGTTCCCCGTTGATCAGTATAAATACTGCTTGTGATCAGGTATAATTCCGAAGAATCTCCTTGACAGGGTTTCGCAGCGGTACTAGCCGTTCTCAAACCGAAGCGTCTCAAAGTAGACAAATCACGAAGTGAGTGAATTAGCGAATTAGGATTCACTGATTAATGAGAAATTGATTTGAAAAACATTCTCGTATTACTGAATAAAGTGTTTTGTAAAACGACGAAAGTTTTGTGAACAAAATCATGTTTCAATCACTAATACTTTTGTTTAAAAATTTATGCGCAGTCAATGTGCTCGAAAACAGTTGTTGAGCACATCGAAAGGTTTTTCCAGAAGTATCCGTCAATTCATCTCCTGGAACAAGTTTGATTCAAATGCGAATCGCCCCATCGTTGCTTTCCAGTTGTCACTATTTTGATCCATGAAGGATCTCACATGTCACCTACCAAGAGCTTGTTTGATGTATGCTCTAGAAAGATTTCCATCTTCATTTTGAATACTTACGTATCACTCGGATGTTCTGGCAATACCACGAGGATAATGCGTAGGACTCTTAAGATCTTACTTGTTTCCACAGTGTGTGAAACCTAAGTGAATAAATTATTAGTGTCCTAGCGAGACTTATGGATGATCTCTTGGCTCTAGACTCAATAGTGCGTTTTGATTTAGTAGTTGGAGGCTGGAGTGGTATCTCCTGAATCAATATCAACATGACTCGTAATGAGCGGTCGATTGATAATGCAGGGTTCCCCGTGAGAATGAAACAAGTCCTTTTAAGAGAACTTGAGTGGCTAGAAGGTTTAGTGCAGTGCGTCACTGGGTCCATGACGTCTTGTCTTCAATACCGGCGTTACCTTAGTAACAACCAGTAGCATATGAATTGAACCCGGTTTCTGCCCTAAGGTTGAATATTTGGAGGGCTATTTCTTTTCACCCTTTATCTTTACATTTATTTTTCATTCTTCAACCTCTTCAGTGCTTACTGAGACTTCATTACTAGCACCTTGTCGGGTTTGTTCCAGTACCAGCTCCATCTCAGTCGGCACTCTTCCCTTATTCTCACTTTTCTCTTTTTTTCATCGTTCCTAAGGACTTCTATTCTAACTAGAGGATTGTCCCTGGGAAGATCCCTCCAGTTTTGGCTGGATCATGGGAACTGATACCTAACCTTACCATCCTTATAACTCCAGTACATTAAATAAAATGGTCGATCTTTGGTATTCTTCCACAATTGCCATCATAAATCATTCGCTCCCCCTCAATATGTGCATCGATATCTGAAAGAGTTTAGCACATATGAGAGAGCCTACACTTGAGTCCAAAAGATCACATTTATCAGTTTTCATATTTGAATCACATTCTCTCCCCTGATCAAAAATTTCAAACCTTTTGAGATTAGGGATCTCAATTGATTTAAGTATGTTAGAAATTATGGGAGAAAATATGGTCTGATTCAATATATACTGATAATGGAACATTACTATGCTCCCCCTCAATCAATGAGGGAGAATGTTAGTGTCAGAAATGATGAGTTTATAAATGATTTGGAGTTTAGCGAGAAACTCATGAAAATATTCATATTCTAACACATAACAACACATGTTTATTCATTACTTGAACCATACAAAGATACCATTTGATGATCTAAAATAAAATTTGAAATCACTCTCCCCCTCAATCTATGACCGTTATCCATTTAAAACTTTATGAAAAATTAAACCTTTTGTCATAGATTGAGTGGCAAATTTTATGAAAAAAAATTTAAGTTCGATCGATTTTCAAATACTGTTTTAAACCACCATTTTAGATACAAATTATTTTTCTGAAGAATCATAGATTGAAAAAAAATTTGTTTTGGTAAAAGAAGACTTCTCTTCT
This sequence comes from Artemisia tridentata subsp. tridentata, assembly GCA_021014915.2. Classification (NCBI taxonomy): domain Eukaryota; kingdom Viridiplantae; phylum Streptophyta; class Magnoliopsida; order Asterales; family Asteraceae; genus Artemisia; species Artemisia tridentata. The sequence continues at coordinate 61,828,412 of CP139502.1, read as the reverse complement.
GAATCAGGAAATAATGCACTGAAGCGTACACTAGATCGAGGGTGCACGGATGTAAAGTAATCCATGCCCGGGAGAACTTAATCACCCGTTGTTAGGAACACCCGTCTTTTTGGCGACGTGCTTTCCTCATTTTGAAAAACGGGTTGCGCATCTGAAATAATAGCAAGCCATTTAGGCATGTTTTGAGAAACAATTTGAACTTCTGCTCGAACTTCATTTAAAGACCCGTGTCATTGTTGAATGACATTTCTCGGACCGTAAATGTTATCGATACCAGAAGACATGCCTTGAAAAACTATTTTTGGAATTTTCTAATTTTCTGACTTTTATGGTTTTTCTTGGTTTTATATTTTTGTATTTTGTTTTTGGTATAAAATATATACAAAGGATACACGAGGCAAATCCATTACTCCTCAGTCTCTTCCTGAAGGCTTTTGAGTGTTTCTGGCTTCAGACTCTTCATACCAAGGCGCGGGAGAATAAACTGCAACCGTTCTCTCGGAAGTGCTTTAGTAAAGATATCTGCTAGCTGGTACTCATTCCTTACAAAGTATAGTTCAACCACACCCTTTTCAACATGTTCCCTAATGAAGTAATGTCGGATATCGATGTGCTTTGATCTAGAGTGTTGGACATTGTTGCAGCAAAGAGCAATGGCACTTTTGTTGTCACAATAAAGAGGAATCTTGTTGTATACAAAGCCATAGTCTGAAAGTTGGGATTTCATCCATAGGATTTGAGCATAACATGAAGACATGGAGATGTATTCAGCCTCTGTGGAAGACATGGAAGTACTCATTTGCTTTTTAGATGACCAGCTCACCAACTTTTATCCAAGAAATTGAGCACCTCCCGACGTACTTTGACGAGTATCTTGACACCCTGCATGGTCAGCATCTGCATAGGCTGTTAGTTCCATGGCGGTGTCCTTCGGATACCAGAGACCCATGTGAATGGTTCCTTGGAGATATCGAAAGACCCGCTTTACCGCTTCAAGGTGCTTTTTGGTAGGCTTAGCCTGATACCGAGCACACATGCATACGGCGAATAGAAGATCTGGCCTACTGGCAGTGAGATACATCAAGGATCCAATCATACTACGGTATTTAGTTTGATCAACCGGGATCCCAAAGAGGTCCTCATCCAGTTTTGTTCTCTCCACCATGGGAGTGTCAACAGGGTCACATAAATCAAATCCAAATTTCTTTAATATTTCATTAGCATATTTAGATTGATTTATGAAAATGCCTCCGGGACTTTGAGAAATTTGTAAACCTAAGAAGAAAGACATTTGTCCCATCATTGACATTTGAAATTTCGAGCTCATCTCTTTTGAAAAACGATCAAATTCCAATGGGTCGGTCGAGGCAAAAATAATATCATCAACATAGATTTGAACATGAAGTAAATGTTTGCCTGTTTTCCGAGTGAACAATGTGGGATCAACAACGCCTTTGGAGAACTTTTTTGCTAGAAGGAACTTTGACAGTGTATCGTACCATGCCCTAGGCGCCTGCTTAAGGCCATAGAGAGCCTTTTTCAGACGGTAGACATAGTTAGGATGATCAGGGTCCACAAAACCTTCTGGTTGACTGACATAGACAACTTCATTCAGCTCGCCATTTAAGAATGCAGTCTTCACATCCATTTGGTAGACTGTCATGTTCTTGCTAGCAGCATTAGCGAGGAAGATTCTGATAGCTTCAATTTGAGCAACAGGTGTTAATGATTCCTCAAAGTCTATGCCCTCTTCTTGACGATATCCCTTTGCAACTAGCCGTGCCTTGTTTTTCAGAACGTCACCATGCTCATCAAGTTTCACTTTGAAGATCCACTTAAGAGCTATAATCATAGCACAGTCCGGAGGTGGTACTAATTCCTATACTTCCAATCGATCGAACTCGTGAATTTCTTCTTGCATAGCGTTGAACCAACAATCTTTCGAGATTGCAGTCTTGAAGTCTTTAGTTTCGAATTTTGATAGTACCGAATTATAAAAGCACCACAAGGCATCAGTGGCAAGTTGTTTTCATTTGGATACCGGACGAGAAGGATTCCCAATAATGTTGTCAATCGGATTATCATTTGTCCATTTTCTGAGATGTTCATGTGGTTGAGGACCGGGAACTGATGTAGCCGTGTTAGGATCCCCTGAAGGAGATGCATCAGTAGATGATTCAGGAGCAAACATGTTCACGAACGGAGCATCATCAGCAGGAGCAAAAGGATTCACATCTAAAGAATTATCAACTGCAGAGCTTTGGGAAGTCCTTGAATCACAATGTTAGAAGCTCTAATGTCTGCATTATAACGATTCTTCTCCTCCTCATTAAGATCGTTGTAATTACGTGGCCTGGCGATTCCAAGAGTGACAGTTCCATCCTCAGCAGTAGTGACAACATCTCTAGTGGTGCCCATTTGAAAAGGTCATTCATCAATGGATTTAAGAATGTTAATACCATTCTCTTTACCCAAGCAATAAAGTCATATTCTTTATGCCCATGATTCATAATCCGTCCTATCAAGCATAGGAGGGCGGGTATCGGACCCAGCAGCTTGAATGTCATCAGAAGAAGTGCTTGCCATGAAGTTAATAAGCAAGGGATTTTACAATTCTATGATTTAAACCGAGAAATAGAATCTTTCGCGGGATTTTACAAAAATCAAGAATAAACCGTGATATGATTACTTGAATGTGTTATGATGAGAGTTTGGATCGATAATGATTAGTGATTGTATGTTAAGATGAATGATTGTTTGTTAGTTTAGGTGAATTGTTGTTAAGTTGTGATTGGGTTTGGTTGTATTGAGCTTACTTGGTGATATGAACAAGTCAATGTCAAAAGTCAAATTGCAATGTAGAGACTTGAGCAAATCACAATGAAGAAATAAGAGCAAATCGCAGTGAAGAATCTGAGGCAAATCTCAATGGGAATTTGGGGCAAATCGCAATGAAGCAACTAGTCAAATCTCAATGCGCAAATCGCAACCCTCAAATCGCAACACTTTTCAAACCGCAATACAAGAGCAAATCGCAAGAGTTTCAAATCGCAAGCTTCAAACCGGAAAGACTTCAAATTGCAACGATTTCAAATCGCAGGCTTCAAACAGCAAACCTCAAGTCGCAAGCATCAAATCGCAAACCGCCACCAGACAAAAATGTCCCTTTCTTGCGATTTATCTTTTTTCCCTTTTTAGTTAAATGCCAAATCGCAGGACAAGAAGAACACCAAATCGCAACTCAGTATTTCCAGCCCAACTCAAATCGCAACCATGAAAATATTATCGAGACTCAAATCGCAACTAAGAATAATCTTCAAAACACAAACTAAAGTCACCAAATCAATCGTAGGATACTAGGAAATGATGTAAGAGATCGTAGTGAACACAAAAGTACAAGATTATGCCAACAAACACCACAAACACTTCACAACTCGTGGGTTGTTTAGTGTTTTGAGTTCGTACCAAAGAAAAAAAACAAGAATGATCGAATGAAAAGAAAACCAAAGAAACAATCACACTCAAATTCAACCACTAATCAACCATGGCTCTTGATACCAATTGTAGAGTTATCATAATCATAACACAAGAGAACTTTGATATTTAAGGTTAAATTATAGAGAGAGAAAGTGGGAGCCTTTTAGAGAGAGAGAATGATAAGTATTAGATTGAAAGTAATGAAAGGTCTAACCCCTTCCCTTGGTGGGAAAGAGGTATATATACAAACTCTAAACCGCCCCTACACGGGCTATGGAACGGGCTTACAGTGGGTAAAGACCCGACCCGACTCCATGATGATACGATAACTAAACTAAAACTAATAAGCCTACGAGCTACTTAAATGCTAAATAGATACTCGGGGTGACCGAGTCTTTCATGTGAATATTTATATTCCTAACTAACCTAGTTATTAATTATTGATTGTAGTCTCTTGTTTAATTAGTGTATCGCGTGAGGGTTAGGAAAACTGGCTTAATCCTTAGTGTAATAGCTTATCTATCCTAACTAAGCGCTATGTCACTAGAGTGCACTAATTTTTTTTATTCGTTGTATTTATTGCGTGAATTGCGGCTTGTTGATATTAAGAATCTTAACGAGATCTATAATTTCCAAACGTTGCGGAACTGCGATTGTTGACATTAAGCTTTCTTAAAGGAGACTTATGTATTCATAGAGTTAGGGATTTCGGCACCACCCTATGACCAATATTAAGGAATACAACGCGCTAATTAAACTAAGGACGTGACAATTCGGCTAATCAATAGGAGATAACTAGGGAGTGAGGAAATTCTAAGGAAACACCTTTACCTATCATAAGAAGTTTACCAATTTTATTTTTCGCATATTTAGTTTAATTAGTAGTTTAAAAACCCACTCTTCAAACCCTGATGTTGGGAATTAAATATTCTGAAGATTAGAGTATTAGAAATTACTCTAAGTCAAGGTACTGCTCGTACATCAAAGTATTGCTAGTACATCAAGGTACTGCTAGTTCATGATCAAAGTACTGCTGCTTCATCAAAGTACTGCTGATCAGTGACTCATAGGATAAGATCAAGAAGATATTTATTGTATTTTGGTCAAACATATACGGTAGATAATATCTTACTCCATGTGCTTAGTTAACAAGTTGTATACATAGATACATGTTGTATCTTATGTACTGACACAATATGCATAAGTTAAATAAGTAAGTCGGTCAAGACTTTTAGCAAAATTGTAAAGATCTCTTGCAACTATAAAAGAGATCTTAGACTTAGATATTATATACTTGACACAATAGAACACACATGCACATGCATAACTGTTAGAACAAGAACAAAAACAATATCACAAGTCTAAAACATAAGATTCAAGGTTTTGTAACCCTAGTGAAAAACTCAAGATCACTCGTATTATTTGGAATAATATTGAATCGTTTAGTGAAATACTTTCTTTGTTCATTGTTAAGTAACAAACATAATTCTTCCATTTCCATAACATACATAACCTTCTAAGTGTGGTTAAGTAAATTCCGCGTGCTTAATCATATTAAGTCAATATATCTCATACACAAAGACACAAGGTTTAACCACCTTAACCGTGTATACACTAGATCCTCACAGTTGGTATCAGAGACAAGGTTGATATATTTGAATTAGAAGAAACAGAAATGGATCCACATGATGTTCAAACAAATGTTGCTGCAAAGTTGCCCATAATCAAACCCAATGAGTTTGAGTTATGGAGGATGAGAATTGAGCAATATTTCATGGTCCAAGATTATACTCTTTGGGATATAATTATGTATGGTGATTCCTTTTCACCAAGCTACTCAGAGGTTGTTCTAGAAGGTAAAACAAGTAGAAAAAGAAATACTGGACCAGTGTCAAATGAAGAGAAGATACTGAAGAGAAATGATCAGAAAGCAAGAAATTTGCTGCTTATGACCATTCCTGGTGAGCAGATGCTATCATTCAACAAGTATCTTGATGCAAAAACTCTTTTTGAAGAGATTTGTGCATATTTTGGTGGTAATGAAACTACCAAAAAGACACAGAAGACATTACTAAAGCAACAATTTGAAAACTTTACTGCTTTTAGTAATGAGTCTCTTGATAAGCTATTCTCAAGATTACATAAGCTTGTCAGTCAGTTAGCTGTGTTGGGTGTTGAGACAGAGAAGGAAGATCTCAACATGAAGTTTTTAAGAAGTCTACCTGATGAGTTCCATACTCATGTTATTGTCTGGATGAACAAACCAGACATTGAAACCATGAAGCTCAATGATTTGTACAACAACTTCAAAATTGTTGAACAAAGTCTAAAGAAATCTGGTCATTATGGTACTAGTTCTGGAAACGTGGCACTCTTGTCAGTTCCTAGTATTAGTAAGAATGAAGAGGTAGATGAAGGTGAAAGTGCTCCTTCCACAAGTTCTCACAAGGATGTTGCTGGTCTTGGAGATTCAACATTCTATGCTTTTATTACCAGTCAATCTAATGGCTCTCCTCTCAACCATGAAGACCTTGAGCAGGTAGATGGTGATGATTTGGAAGCTATGGATATTAAATGGCAGGTTGCTTTGCTTAGCATGAGGGCTAAGAAGTATTGGCAAAGAACTGGGAAGCAGATTACCATAAATGGTAATGATACTGCTGGGTTTGATAAAAAGAAAGTAGAGTGTTTCAACTGTCATAGGTTAGGACACTTTGCTAAGGAGTGCAGAAGCCCAAGAAAGCAGGAGAATAGAAACACATGGTATAAGCAAGATAGGAAAAAGGAAGTTACTGTTGAAGAGCCAAAGGCTATGTTGGCTATTGATGGTATTGGTTATGATTGGAGCTCTATGGCTATTGAAGAGGATGCACCACCTAATGCTGCTCTTTTGGCCAATGAATTTGCTCTAATGGCTCATTCTGATTCAGAGGTAAACAATATTACATCTTGTACTGAATCATGTCCTAATCTTAAAGCTTATGAAGACCTTAATAAGAGATTTGAAGCTCATAAACAAGAGCTGCTTGATTCTTTGTTTAATTTGGCTAATCACAAAAGAGGTCTAGGTGTTTTAGAAAAACAAGTTTTACATTTTAAAAATAATGAAATTCATTTTGCTGATGACATCAATATACTAAAAAATGACATTAAGATCAGAGATGAGTGTATTGTTGAGTTGAATGAATCATTAGCTAAACATAAGAATGAAAGAGAAAATGTAAAGGTTTCTGTGGATGTATTAGCACATTCCTCAGAAGGATTCAATAAGCTTTGGGAAGCCCAAGTTATTGATAAGGTCAATTCTGGTGTTGGATTTAAGTCTGTACCCCCACCATACAGAGGTGTTCATTCACCTCCAGGTATTGATTTAGCACACACAGGGTTACCTGAGTTTCAAGAACCAATCATGGAATATGGTTCTAAGGTCACTAAATCTCCAAAGATAGAAAAGGTAAGTAAAAGTTTAGATAAAACTTTATCTTATCAGGACAAGGTGTCCTTTATTAAGAAAGGAGATGCTATAGTTGTTGAAGATTGTACAACTGATAGTGATAGTGATGAAGAAGAACAGGTTATGTCTAAACCTGTATTGGTTAAGAAAGTAGGAACAAGTCTTCCTAAGATAGTCAATCACAACACTAACAGGCCTAAGTCAAATGTTAAAGGTACTGTTAGGAAACCAGTTAGATATTGTGAACAATATAGAACTACAAACAAGCCCAGAGGTAACCAAAGGAATTGGAACAACCTCAAGTCTAACCAATTAGGTGATGACTTTGCATTTTATAATAAAGCTTGTTATACATGTGGTAGTTTTGACCATCTTGCAGCTTTCTGCAACCAAAGGGTAACTGGGTATGAATACAATAGGGTGAATTACAAAAGGCAAACTCCTCAAACTCTTTTTCACTCTAATACTCATAGATCTAAACCCAGAACAGTCTCAAACAAGTCTGGACTCAAAGGTCCTGATAGACAAAAAGGTCCTGTTAACAAAGTACTGCCAGTTCAAACTCAAAGTACTGGTAAATCTAAAAGTACTGTTAGACCTTTGATGACTGTTAACCCAATATCAACAGCTAAGGATGCAAAAACAACTTTCAAACATGCATCTAAAACTGTTCTAAGGCCCATTCAATCAAAAGCAGTGGTCCACAAACAAATTTGGAGACCAAAGGGTGTGACTTCAAAGTTAGCAGACTCTGCTGAACATGTTACTCACTCTGCTGCTAAGGGTAATAGGGCAAATGCTGTTAAGGCCTCAGCATGTTGGATTCAAAAATCCAATGTTGCATCAACAGTCCTTAAAAGATTAAACTATATTGATGCAAGAGGCAGATTCAAGTCAGTAATGGCTTGGATCCCCAAAGAAAACTAACTTTCTTATTTGTGTGCAGGGACATTCTATTGATCATCAAGATCAAGGATACTCAGATAGTGGATGTTCCAATCACATGACAGGCAACATGTCTTATCTTTCAGATTTTCAAGAATTCAATGGAGGATATGTTACCTTTGGAGGTGGTTTTCGTGGCAAAATTTCTGGTAAAGGTACTATTAAAACCGGAAATTTAGATTTTGAAAATGTGTACTATGTACAAGAGTTAAAGTATAATCTTTTTAGTGTTTCACAAATGTGTGACAAAAAGAATAATGTCCTTTTTACTGACACTGAATGTCTTGTTCTATCTAAGGATTTTAAGATGCCTGATGAAAATCAAGTACTTCTTAGAATTCCTAGAAAGGCCAATATGTATAGTGTTGATATGAAGAACATCATTCCTAAAGAAGATTTAACTTGTCTTGTATCAAAGGCCACATTGGATGAATCAATGTTATGGCATAGAAGGCTTGGTCATATTAACTTCAAAACCATAAATAAAATTGTTAAGAATGGTTTGGTAAGAGGTTTACCTCACAAAAGATTTGAAAATGATCAAACATGCATTGCTTGTCTAAAAGGCAAACAACACAAAGCCACTTGTAAGCCCAAAATTTTTAACTCTATCAATCAGTCATTGTTTATGCTGCATATGGACTTATTTGGACCAGTTTCAGTAAGGAGTATACAACATAAAAAATATTGTCTTGTTATAACTGATGACTATAGCAGATTTACATGGGTTTTCTTTTTAGCCACTAAGGATGAGACATCAAGCATCCTTAAGGAATTCATTACACTGATAGAAAACCAAGTAAGCAAGAAAGTCAAAGTCATTAGGAGTGATAATGGGACAGAGTTTAGAAATAGAGTTATGGATGATTTCTGCAAAGAAAAAGGTATTAGGAGAGAATATAGTGTTGCTAGAACACCACAACAGAATGGAGTGGTTGAAAGAAAGAATAGAACACTAATTGAAGCTGCTAGAACAATGTTAGCTGATTCTAAGCTACCAATAATCTTTTGGGCAGAGGCAATTAACACTGCTTGCTATGTTCAAAATAGAGTTTTAGTTGTGCAGCCTCACAATAAGACATCATATGAACTCTTTAATGGTAGAACTCCTGCAATAGGATTTCTTAGACCTTTTGGATGTCATGTGACAATTCTCAATACCTTAGACCATTTAGGAAAATTTGATGGTAAAGCAGATGAAGGTTTCTTAGTTGGATATTCTCTTGTTAGCAAAGCTTTTAGAGTTTACAACTTAAGAACTGAGAAAGTTCAAGAAGAACTACATGTGGAGTTTCAGGAAAACAAATCCAATGTAGTAGGTCAAGGACCAAAATGGATATTTGATCTTGATTATCTAACAAACTCTATGAATTATTTACCTGTTGTTGCAGAAACTAATAATTTTTCAGGTTCACAAGCAACAAATGAGGTGGAGTTAGATAAAGATCAATCTGATGTCATTATGCCATTGTGGTCAAGTACCAGTGTGGATTTAGCTTCAAACAATGATGAATCTTCTTCTGGTAAAGCAAAAGAGGATGTTGAGGCTCAAAGAAAATATGTTGGAACAGAGGAACAACTCAATATGTTGAATATTGAAAGTACTGCTGAGACAGAGCAAGGTACTGTTAGTACTTCTCAAGGTACTGTTAGTTCAGTTGAAGGTACTGCTGGTCCTTCACACTCAAAAGATGCAGAGTTCCAAGAAGATGAAGTGGATTTGACTAATCTTTCATCATCGTATCATGTTCCCACTACACCACACACAAAAATTCACAAAGTTCATTCCCTAGATAATGTGATAGGAGATATACAATCTGGTGTGAAGACAAGAAGACAACTAGTCTCTTCAGACCAAAAAGGGGTTCTTGATGCCCTTTATGCTTCAAAACAACATGAACTTTCAAACTCATGTTTATTTGTATGTTTTCTCTCTCAAAAGGAACCAAAGAATATTCTTACAGCCCTAGATGATTCAAGCTGGGTAGAGGCTATGCAAGAAGAGCTTCTTCAGTTCAAGATTCAAAAGGTTTGGGTGCTAGCTGATTTACCTACAGGTGAAAAGCTAATTGGCACTAGATGGGTTTTTAAGAACAAAAGGGATGACAGAGGAATTGTGATCAAGAATAAGGCTAGACTAGTAGCACAAGGGTACACACAAGAAGAAGGAATAGATTATGATGAAGTTTATGCTCCAGTAGCAAGGATTGAGGCAATTAGGCTGTTTCTAGCTTATGCTTCATTTTTAGGCTTCACAGTCTACCAAATGGATGTCAAAAGCGCATTTTTATATGGTGAAATTGAAAGAGAGGTGTATGTTTCACAACCTCCTGGTTTCATTGATCCATTACATCCAAACAAAGTGTACAGAGTAGTGAAAGCTCTCTATGGCCTTCATCAGGCACCAAGAGCTTGGTATGCAACACTTGCTTCCTATTTATTAGAAAATGGATTTCAAAGAGGAAAGATTGATCAGACACTTTTCATCAAACAGCACAAGAAGGATCTTCTGTTAGTGCAGGTGTATGTGGATGACATTATCTTTGGATCTACAAGGAAGGAAATGTGTTTAGAATTTGAGAAACTTATGAAAGATAAGTTTCAAATGAGTTCTATGGGAGAACTTACATTCTTTTTGGGTTTGCAAGTTAAGCAATCATCTGAAGGCATATTTATTAGTCAAGACAAATATGTTGCAGAGATACTTAGAAAATTTCAATTTGCTGATTCAAAAATAGCAAGCACACCAATGGACTCAGAGAAGCACCTTCTGAAAGATGAAGATGGAGAAAATGTAGATGTACACAATTACAGATCTATGATAGGCTCTTTGATGTATCTTACATCATCTAGACCTGATATCATGTTTCCTGTTTGTGTCTGTGCAAGATTTCAAGTTACTCCAAAGGTTTCTCATTTAACTGCAGTCAAGAGAATTTTTAGATATCTTAAAGGTCAACCAAGGTTGGGTATATGGTATTCTAGAGAATCTCCTTTTGATTTGGTAGCATATTCGGATAGTGATTATGCTGGTGCTAGCTTAGACAGAAAGTCAACAACTGGAGGATGTCACTTCCTTGGGTGTAGACTTGTCTCATGGCAGTGTAAGAAGCAAACAAGTGTGGCAAATTCAACAACTGAAGCTGAATATATAGCTGCTGCAAGTTGCTCTAGTCAAGTTCTATGGCTTCAAAACCAACTCCTTGATTATGGGTACAATTTCTTAAACACTGTTATTTATATTGATAATAGTAGTACAATTTGTATTATTAAAAATCCGGTACAACACTCTAAAACAAAACACATTGAAATTAGGCATCACTTTATAAGAGATTGCAATGAGAAAAGATTAATTCAAGTTCTTAAAATTGCTTCAGAGCATAATTTTGCAGATCTGTTAACAAAAGCTTTTGATGTTTCAAGGTTTCAGTACTTAATAGCAAGTATTGGAATGCTTAATCTTTAAATTTTCAATATGATGTGTTTTTGTACATAAATTTTTAAAAGTACTGCTGGATTTATAAGGTACTGCTATATCAAAATTTGAATTGTGTTATTCATACAGTTGGTTTTATGATTAATCTAATGCAAGACAAGTACTTTGTACATTGTTCTTTTGGTTTTAGACTAACTATTTCAGGTATGAATATGTAAACACAAAGGATATTTCAAGTGAAATGGGAACAGCAGAATGCCTATTAAATTGCTGACCATAGTAGATTTATGATGGACTGAGTTTAGGAATTAAACCTCCTTAAAACTTCTTTCTTGAAATCTAGTTATGATATTTCACATTGAATTGATGACTTAGTTGATCAGATAGTAACTGATACAACTCACTTTCTATCATTTTATACTTTCAAGTATAATGAGTTAGTCTAAGGACATCTGATAGAAATAACAGCTAGTGAAAGTGAATCTAACACTTGTGTTGGAGGTAACAATTACTATGAGCTGGAAACCCTGTCAAGAAAATCTTTTGAATAGATTTATCTTTTCACAGGCAGTTAGTGATAACTGAAATACATTGGTTCTCACACAACCAGAGGTTATTTTTAAACCGAAATTTTGATTAGGTGTCTGTTACACACTTGATTCTTTCAAAATGGTTGAATGTAGTATGATTTTTCAATTCTAAAATCATGAACATACTACTAAGTTAAATGATTTCTTAAAAGGATTTTTCAAGGATTCAGAAAAACCATTCATTAATGGATTATGAATCAAAATGTCCACTGATTCACCTCTCATAGGAGTTAACACACCTAGAAGTGATGAGGACAGCATCTTAAACTCTTAAGGAATTGATGGCTTCATGTACAATATTGTCTGAAAACAAGTTCAAACTGATAGATCAGGTGATATGAAGAGAAGTTCTTTAGTACATAGTGAGATCTTCCAAACAAGGGGAGGAAATTAAAGTTATTTACTTCAGGGGAGGAAATAATTGCCCAGAAAAGGAAGAATAAACCAATATATGGAAGGAGAAGACAAGAGCATACAAGATGATGTAGAAGTTGAAAATGATTAGAACAGATCAAATATCTAGAAGGGATGAAGCATTCCTAAAGGAGAAAGTTCTATCTAGATCAAACGAAGAAAAGTTTCAATTTCACTTCAAAGACATGCTGGTTAGATGATTTCACTTGTTGAAACAAGCATCCAAGATACACAGCATCATTGCCTCTTACAATTCCTCCATCCAAGGAAATTGCACCATCTTTTGGTACAATGTTTTGAATTGCTGAAGTCAAAGAAGAACAAAGCAGATGAGTTCAGAATAGAAGAATGTTCAGATTCAAGAAGTGTTTGAAAGATCTTCACAAGTCCTCATTTAATTCAGAAAAACATGTTTGAATTAATTCACATGTTTAGGGGAGGATTGTTGGGAATTAAATATTCTGAAGATTAGAGTATTAGAAATTACTCTAAGTCAAGGTACTGCTCGTACATCAAAGTATTGCTAGTACATCAAGGTACTGCTAGTTCATGATCAAAGTACTGCTGCTTCATCAAAGTACTGCTGATCAGTGACTCATAGGATAAGATCAAGAAGATATTTATTGTATTTTGGTCAAACATATACGGTAGATAATATCTTACTCCATGTGCTTAGTTAACAAGTTGTATACATAGATACATGTTGTATCTTATGTACTGACACAATATGCATAAGTTAAATAAGTAAGTCGGTCAAGACTTTTAGCAAAATTGTAAAGATCTCTTGCAACTATAAAAGAGATCTTAGACTTAGATATTATATACTTGACACAATAGAACACACATGCACATGCATAACTGTTAGAACAAGAACAAAAACAATATCACAAGTCTAAAACATAAGATTCAAGGTTTTGTAACCCTAGTGAAAAACTCAAGATCACTCGTATTATTTGGAATAATATTGAATCGTTTAGTGAAATACTTTCTTTGTTCATTGTTAAGTAACAAACATAATTCTTGCATTTCCATAACATACATAACCTTCTAAGTGTGGTTAAGTAAATTCCGCGTGCTTAATCATATTAAGTCAATATATCTCATACACAAAGACACAAGGTTTAACCACCTTAACCGTGTATACACTAGATCCTCACACCTGAGGTATTTTAATTTGTTTTTTTTTTTAAATATAAAAATACAAAAAGAATCATCCTTCACCTTTAGACCTAATTCGTTATACACTTTGGCCTTTACAACACTATTCCCCTAGAGAACGATCAATCCCCCGTGTCTTGCCTATACTACACTAAAACGGTTAGGTACACTGCCTAGGAGGGTTGTACACCTTTTGTGGTTTTGCAAAGTTTCGCTCATCAAGTACCAAGCAAACTAACTACAATGTCTACAATAGAAGCTGAGTACATAGCTAATTTAGAAGCTGCGATAGAAGCTGTCTGTATTAGGAAATTCATTTTAGGGCTGGGCGTTGTTCCCTAAAATGAAAAACCTATGAAAATGTATTACGACAATTTTGGAGCAATCATTTTCGCCAATGAACCTGGGATTATGAAAGGCGCCAGACAATATCCTAGAATATATCACTATGTTCGAAAATAAATTGAAATTAGTGAAATCAATTTATTCTAAGTTCACAAAGATGACAATCTATAATTTACTCTAAGTTCACTTTGATGACAATCTATCTGATCCATTTACAAAGGCTTTGCCTAAGGGCAAGCTTACTCAACATATTGCGGGCATTGGACTTCATTTAGCTAATATGTGGAAACCGTAGAAGGGGGGGGGGGGGTGAATACGTTTCCATTTAAAAACTTAAAACTTTTTGTATCAAACACCCGATCGAGTGTGACGTAATATGAAAAGTGTCAACTATGATTTTATAGCATCTGGAGATGACTATAGTAAACTACAACATATGCACAATCAAACCATGGAGCATACATAATCAATCATGACATAAGCAACTAGCCACACGAACATATACGCTATGCAAATATAAATATAAAGCGATAACGAATGAAATGAAAGTAAAGAGATAAGTTAGAAGGCGCAAACCGGACACGGTGATTTATAGTGGTTCGGTCACGAAGCTCCTCTTCGCCCTACTCCACTCCCCGAGTACCTAACTCGAGAGTTACTTCACTAATCAACAAACTCCCTTTAGGCGGAGAAAACCGTACACGTCGCTTAACTTGTTTTCCGACACTAAGCTAGATGTCGAGTGCTAATCTTAGCTAGCACCAATCTACCACGATCTACCCGATCTACACCATACACGTCGCTTATCCTATTTCAGACACTAAGCTAGATGTCGAGTGCTAATCTTAGCTAGCACCAATCTACCACGATCTACCCTTGATCCACATGATCAATCACACAAGCCCAATGGCTTCAAGAGATCTTCACTATCTCTTAAGATCACAATGATCTTGACTCTCTCTCTCCTCTCTCACAAAAGAAAAACAATCTTGATGTATGCTATGATACAATCAAGAGTGTAACAAATGTTACAAGACCTAACAACTCCAACTCTTGTATCTTCTTGGATACCTTGAGTTCTTCTCTTGCTAATCAAGAGGGATGACAACACTTTGTATCAACCTGAATACTTTGTGTTCTTCTCTTGCTAATCAAGAGGGATGACAACACTTTGTATCTACTTGGATACTTTGTGTTCTTCTCTTGCTAATCAAGAGGGATGACAACACTTTGTATCTACTTGGATACTTTGTGTTCTTCTCTTGCTAATCAAGAGGAATGAAGAGGATCACTTGAATGGATGATTGGATCACTCTTAAACAACCTAAGACTCTCCAAATGATCAAGGAAAGTGTTTTAAGTGAGGTGGACTATACCAGAGAAAAACTCACTGGAAAATCAAGTTGGAAGTGTGGAATGGTCCACTATTTATAGGCAAAGGAAAATCTGACCGTTACAGACCCACGGCTCCACTAAATACCCGACGGCTCCGTTAAATTTAATGGAGCCGTACCTATTTAATGGTGCCGTAGACGCTCCTTCGTTTGTCTTTAGTGGGGAAGGTTTATTTGGGGAAGTTGGAGCTGTTTTGGGGGAAAAAATGACTTTTGGGAGTTTTCAAATTTATTTTTCAAAATAAAACATTTCTTTTTAATTCAAAAATAATTTGTAAAATATATTTTTGAAAAAATGTTTTGTCACATTAAAAATGTGAAGTTTAGAAAAATAAAATCCTTTGATCATTTGTCAAGTAGTAGATTTGTTTGTCCATACCTTGAGTGATTTATGTCGGGATGGAAATCTACGACTTCGTTGAAGCATACTTGAGACGTCGGGAGGTGTTGATGTAAATATGCATTGATGTTTTGTGTTTACAAGTAACTTGCACATTTTACGTTATGTATTACAAGTTACATGTTTGTCATTATTAAAACTGAAGAAAACCGTTTAGTTTAAATATCGTAATATTTGCACTAACAATCTCCCCCTTTTTGATGATGACAAATATGTAAACCGTAAGACATAGTAAAATGTAAAAGTTACCTGTTTACACTTCCTTCTCCCCCTTTTGTCGAATCAAAAAGGTAGTTGCCTCGTGCGCTTCCTTGAATTTACTTCCTACTCCCCCTTATTTCACTACTATCCTTTTTCCCCCGAAAAGCGAGCTTGCATAATCCCAGTGAAGTCTTCTATCACCACTAGTGAAGACGACTCCATGCTATGTTTTCAAATACTCCCGAGCTCCCCCTAGCTCAATTCTCCCCTATGGTGACTTAAACCCTTGTTTATTTACCTTAGTATCTAGCGGATCCATGGATCAAATTCTTACAAAGGCTTTTCCTACATCAAGGGTTAGCTTCGTGCAGCATAATATATAACAGTATAGGAGCAACATTATAGGGATAGAATACACATAGCAAGACATGCATGGGTTAAACTATGTTAACACGTAAGTGTCACAACCCACCGAAAACCTAAGGTGTAATTTTTCACACAATCACACTAATCAAGAATGAGATTCGTTCATTGACTGACGCACTTAATGACTTATTCTAAGTTGTCATTGGGAAGGAAAGTTCTAACAAACCTTTTGAACAACATAATCATCTACCTAAGATGATTGATGTTAAGGATAGTTTGTTGATAAGACATACTCTCAATGATTACTATTATGACAAGCCGTGCCATAAAGTAGACTCGATAGAGGATATATCTAAATGATTCCATAAGGTGGGAGAGTGTTGGTTGTGGTGACAACAAGGACAACTTGGGTTATGTGGTTGTAGGGGATAAATAATGGGATGACCCATTAGTGGTTGTGGTAATGGTGGTGGTGATAAGGATGATGTGTTGGTGCCAAGTCCAAAGAGGTTTGATGGTGATAGGGTTAGTGTGATAGCTAAAGATTGTGGTGGACTTGGTGGAAGTAAGGGTGTAGCAATCCTAAAGGTGGAGGATGATGATGATGTGGTTGGAGATGTTGGTTTTGCCCTTTGAGGAAAGGTGGGAAAGGATGGTTTAGGTTAATATATCGTTTGCACTGACAATAAGATGCATGATATATTTCAAAAGGGAAAAAGAAAATGTGTATGTGATCCTAACAGGATTGTTGGTGGATATCTCTAACGGGGTTAAGGTAACGAAGTTCTAGGTTGGATGATCCTAGTTGTGTGTTAGAGATAATTTGGTGCATGAAGGGTTTCATGTGTTTGTGAGGGTTAAAGGTTGTTGAACTAACTATCACTTATCCAAAGTGACGAGTAGTTGTAAGGTTTGAGTGTGATGAGTTGAGGGTTATAAGGTTTGAGTGTGATGATCTATGGGTTGGAGGTTCTTCGACTAATTATCACTGTCAAGAGTGAAGTGTAGCTAAAAGGTTTGAATGGGATTGAGTTGTGGGATTCGAACTAAAGTTGGTGTTAGAGTCCTATGGTGTAGTGAGGGAATCCTAGGGTGTATGTGAGTTTGCAAAATTTTGTAGGTTTGAGGTTAGGGATGCAGGGATCTAAAGGAAATAGTGAAAATTCGTCAAACATAGGCACGGTACCACTAAATACCACACGGTACCGTTAAATTTAACGGTACCGTGGCCTATTTAACGGTACCGTGACCTGGAAGTCACGAATTTTCCTGTGCAGCCTAGTTCTGGGCAGCTAAATGGAAGTTTCCTAGGGAATAAGAACCACATTTGTGTGTTCTTGAGAGTGTTTGGTGAAAGACTATATGAGTGTGTTTTCGCTCCCCTTTAATCTATGACCATCCGGACAAGATGTAAGAGATAAAGAGGAAGACAAACGTTGACGAAAGCGATGAGCATAGTAACGTCATGACAAGTGGTGGATAGCATGCGATAAACTTCACCTTTGAAGTCACGTAGCTCTTCTCAATCATTGTGAATATTCATAGAATATTTATATGATGAGGCATGTGATTACTATGAGATATCCTAAGGGTTAAGAAGATAAAATCTTTAGAGTTGTGAGGTTGGTGACAAGGCTCTAGTGGGATTATCTCAACTTATCCTAGCGGTTCTTCGTTTGAGGTGTGTGGAAGGTGAGTGGGATGCGGAAGCATTGGTAGTGCGTGCTTAGTACCATACGGTAGTGTTAGGGAAAAGGCTAAGGAATCAGATGATAGATACAATCTATTCTGATAGGAGATGGTTTTAGGTTCAAGACTATATCGAGTGGGTTTTGATGGAGCTAGTGAGAATTGAAAGCAAGATTTTTGACAAAGAAATTTCACATATGTTGTGATTTTTCTGGACTTTAGATTAAAAGAATTTATACTGAATAAATTCTTTTATGAATGAATCCAACGAGATTCGATGAACGTTGATCGAGAACAAGAGATGACATTTTATTGCATTTCGCAAATTAAATACACTTTAAATATTTCGGATGAAATATTTAAGTTGTCATTGGAATTTAAGTTGATTTCACGAATAAATCTCGCTGATTCAGTGAGACTTTTCGACACGAGGAAAGAATTTATACCCAATAAATTCTTTGAACGGTACTGGACGAGAAGAGATGACTTTTATATTTCCGAGGAAATACATAGGTAGTCATTAGAGCGATGTGAAAGATGACTTAATATTTCCAGTGAAACATTTAAAAAGTAATCAGACGAGACACAGGATATGACTTGACATTTCCAATGAAATATCTAACAGTCATGGGACGAGATAGAGGGAATGACTTGATATTTCCAGTGAAATATCTAAAAGTCATGACACGAAATAGAAGAGATGATCTCAATATTTCCAGTGAAATATTCAAGAGATCATGCAAGGAATGTGAAGGATGACTTAATATTTCCAGTGAAATATTTAGATAGTCATGAGACGAGATACACGAGATGACTGCAATATTTCCAGTGAAATATTTAAATAGTCATAAGAGGGGTACAAGGGATGACTTTAATATTTCAGTGAAATATTTAAATAGTCATAAGATTTATGGAAAATGTTCCATCATTCCTAGACCTAGACGAAGATGGTTGGGGGATTCTCGGTTGAGAGGTTTGGTTGATTTACGGATTTTGATGTGCTTCGCACACGAGTGTTTCATGGGGTTTTGAAAGACGTAAAGCTAAGCCTATGGTGCTGATTCGCAACAGGGTTTGGGATCTTAAGATGTGTATATTCACACGAGGATGAAAGGAACTACTAATTACTTATATAGTAACTCGTGAGTCCTTTGGATGAGCGTTTTAACATATGTTGTTAAAAGGCTTGAGTATGATGTTTCGGATATGACATTTAACAATTGCGATCGCAAGTTAAACTTACTTTAATATTTCGGACAAAATATTTAAGTTGTCAATCCTACTCCGAGTTCTACTAGGTTTGAATCTAACCTTCCCATGACAAAAGGGTGTATTACTTGGAAGAAGGCTAAGTGATAACTAGGGAATTAGCACAACTTTGCGACTACTCTAACTTATGGGTTTTGACACTAGTGTATGACTCTATGGCTTCTAAGGGTTCATAGTGATAGGCATACCTAATTCCTAATGTGTCAAAATGACCTAGTGTGGGTGCAAGCAAATCATGTAAAATGCACATAACGAATAAATGCAAACATCTTGCAGAACATGATAATCATTTAGCATTTAAGATCACGAAGACATTTAATCATATCTTATGAAAACATGTTATCATTTTGAAACACATATGTGGGATGCAAGCAATCTAGGTTTGCTAAGGAAGATCCTAGTTACTACTTGTTCAAAATGAGATCCTAACGGGAGATAAAGTTCACCGATGTAAACTATCTCTAGTCAAATGTAGGAATGAAAACTTTTCAAGTTAGAGAATGAGTATGAGACTATCACTAGTGGTGCTCAATTAAGGCTAAACACGACCATTTTTACTGGTTATACACCAACCCAACTTCTCTCCTGGAAGCAATCCAACCGTTAGGTCAAATTGAATTTCTAGTGCGATAGGTTCTCTAGTAGTCATTCTCATGTTAGAAGAATTTGAATTCCTATATTTGCCTATCGAAGTATAGCAAAGATGATTTTATCTTGCTTTGCTTATACATGGCCTAATATGACTCAAATAACCATACTTTGAAAGTCGGTTAAGAAAATGACATGTCTTACACAACTCCTAACAAAGGCAAGCGAGATGTTTTAATTTCGTGTTTGAGATTTAAAGGTTGTTTGATGGAGATGGTGTATTTTATGATCTCTTGGACAACATCTTTGTTTGTTGAGTTGTTACATGTTATTTTAACATGATTTGGTTTCCTAGAACCAAGAGACACTCTAATGTGATACAATGTAGAACCTACTACATCGTGTGTGTTTCAAGAATGCTCCTTTGCATATCTTGAGTGAGAATCTAGTGAAGGTTACTTACCTCAATAGATCTTGTGAGCATTTTATTTGAAATGAGACATACTGTTTATTTCAAAAAGTATGCTTTTCTAAGTGGAAACTTATCACTCTTAAGAATGCTTTGTGAAACAAGTATTTTAATGTATGACCAATTTTACTTGTTTATGCAATGACACATGTCCTATTAGGTTATTATTCAACTCTAATATCCTATATTTGTTAACATGATGCAATGTATTCTCTTGTAACATAACCATTCATGTTACAAAGAAAATGAGATGCATAGGATATAAGTTATCCATTGTCAATCTTTTGATAAGAGAAATACATGTGATATTCTCAAGATTGATGACTTACATAATAGTTAATAACATATTATGTGTGACACTTTTACTAGACATGTGACTTTGAGTGTTGAGTCGTTCATGAGCAAAGTTTACATATGTTGTTTGTTTGCTGGTGTTTGGTCTTTCGGAAATGACACATTTACTAATTGCACTGCAATGTAAATTACTTGTATATTTCGGATGAAACATCCAAGTTGTCAATCCTACTTGGTTGTGTATTTTATGCATCTTTTAAACATGTTAGTTTAAAGTTAGGAACACAACCATTGGACAACAAGACTTAACATAGCATCTTCAACACAAGTGTGAGTTATGATCCGATGCATATTATTTTCGTCTTGAGAGGACGTCATTATTTTCATAACAATCGAGTGTGATTGAGTATGTAGATTCAAGATAATATATTTCATCATGTTTTGATGTTATCTTGAAGCTAGACAAATAATGACTCCAATTTCATGTCTACTCTCGAAAACTTGTCAATTAGATTCGATGATGATATCAATCATAATTTGAATAATGAATTGATATGTACTCGAAATCTTTCTTGACCCTCACGATCACTCCTTTTAAAAATAAAATAAAAATTTAAGGAGTGTGTTCCATTTATTCAAATACTAGTTGTATGTGTGAGGTTAATGACATATTAAGTTACTACTTCGATATTGTCATTAATTTTTATTTGAGAAAAACTATTTATATTATTAAGTATAATACTTTTAGTTTTTCGACACCTCATTAGTATAAAAATAATTATCTTAACTATTTTTATACAACATACGTAAAATACTAAATGTTTAAAAACATTTTGTATGTGTGTTAGATTAATGCAAGTTTAATACATTTTCTTTTACTTAAATACTAATGTATTAAAATGACCTTTTATCTTGTTTAGACAACCCATGGTCAAACAAGACAAACGATGTAATGTTTTAGAGATCATGTTACGGATTTTATGAAAGTGTTAAGTATTTTGGGGTGATGTACTTTTTACACTTAAACCTTTGGAAAAATAATTGTGTAAGACAATATCTTTCGACACACATGATCTACCAACTTAGTTTCTATTCCTAAGAAAGTTACTAAACCATTTTAAGAACTTGCAACAAATGCAAGACAAATGGTTGATGCCTATATGCAATGCAAACTAATTACTTAATATAGTGCAAGTGATTTAGCATGAGCCTTATAAACGCATAAACCGGAAAACTATAATAAGCAAATAGCAATTTAGCTTAACACACAGAAATACTTATCGTCATTTTGTGTATTAGGTATAACAATGTATACTAAGCTTGATTTTATTTGAAAATGAATTGGTTTCCTCCCCATTTCAAATATTTTTGCTGAGCACTTTGAAAACATGTCAAGGTTTAAAAGTTGAATCGCCCTTTTTCAGTTTGACCAAAAATTTACGCAAACTGCATGACCAGAAGACCTTTAGTTGAAAATCAAGGACTTTAACATACTTTCATTTAGAACTAATTCATAAAAATGTTTCTCAACTGAAAGTAGACTCAACATCGTTCAAAATGATGGGCGACATGACTCGTACAGACTCATGGTTGATTTTATATGGATTTTTGAAAATGAACCAAAAATGAAAAACAGACAATCAGATGCATGGCACCGTTAAATGACCCACCGTACCATTAAATATAACGGTACCGTACAATGTTTAGTGGTACCGTGGTCTGTTTTCTGATTCAGAACTGCATGACTTAATGACTCGTTCTAAAAACATGACCGGACACTTAAAGACACTGTTCTTTTAGTGGTTTAAGAAAACCTTCAAGCTAGTATGACAAAGTATACTTAACAACAAAACTTGTAAGTATTAAGCAACTAAATACTTTTCATATTTTTATCACCTTCATGGGTAATTTGATACATGGATCGTACTCAATTTTGAAAACCATTTGTTTTAAAAATTTGAGCGACGTGGCTATGGTACCAATTGTGGAAACCGTAGAGGGGGGGGGGGGGTGAATACGTTTCCATTTAAAAACTTAAAACTTTTTGTATCAAACACCTGATCGAGTGTGACGTAATATGAAAAGTGTCAACTATGAGTTTATAGCATCTGGAGATGACTATAGTAAACTACAACATATGCACAATCAAACCATGGAGCATACATAATCAATCATGACATAAGCAACTAGCCACACAAACATATACGCTATGCAAATATAAATATAAAGCGATAACGAATGAAATGAAAGTAAAGAGATAAGTTAGAAGGCGCAAACCGGACACGGTGATTTATAGTGGTTCGGTCACGAAGCTCCTCTTCGCCCTACTCCACTCCCCGAGTACCCAACTCGAGAGTTACTTCACTAATCAACAAACTCCCTTTAGGCGGAGAAAACCGTACACGTCGCTTAACTTGTTTTCCGACACTAAGCTAGATGCCGAGTGCTAATCTTAGCTAGCACCAATCTACCACGATCTACCCGATCTACACCGTACACGTCGCTTATCCTATTTCCGACACTAAGCTAGATGTCGAGTGCTAATCTTAGCTAGCACCAATCTACCACGATCTACCCGATCTACCCTTGATCCACATGATCAATCACACAAGCCCAATGGCTTCAAGAGATCTTCACTATCTCTTAAGATCACAATGATCTTGACTCTCTCTCTCTCTCACAAAATAAAAACAATCTTGATGTATGCTATGATACAATCAAGAGTGTAACAAATGTTACAAGACCTAACAACTCCAACTCTTGTATCTTTTTGGATACCTTGAGTTCTTCTCTTGCTAATCAAGAGGGATGACAACACTTTGTATCAACCTGAATACTTTGTGTTCTTCTCTTGCTAATCAAGAGGGATGACAATACTTTGTATCTACTTGGATACTTTGTGTTCTTCTCTTGCTAATCAAGAGGGATGACAACACTTTGTATCTACTTGGATACTTTGTGTTCTTCTCTTGCTAATCAAGAGGAATGAAGAGGATCACTTGAATGGATGATTGGATCACTCTTAAACAACCTAAGACTCTCCAAATGATCAAGGAAAGTGTTTTAAGTGAGGTGGACTATACCAGAGAAAAACTCACTGGAAAATCAAGTTGGAAGTGTGGAATGGTCCACTATTTATAGGCAAAGGAAAATCTGACCGTTACAGACCCACGGCTCCACTAAATACCCGACGGCTCCGTTAAATTTAATGGAGCCGTACCTATTTAATGGTGCCGTAGACGCTCCTTCGTTTGTCTTTAGTGGGGAAGGTTTATTTGGGGAAGTTGGAGCTGTTTTGGGGGGAAAAATGACTTTTGGGAGTTTTCAAATTTATTTTTCAAAATAAAACATTTCTTTTTAATTCAAAAATAATTTGTAAAATATATTTTTGAAAAAATGTTTTGTCACATTAAAAATGTGAAGTTTAGAAAAATAAAATCCTTTGATCATTTGTCAAGTAGTAGATTTGTTTGTCCATACCTTGAGTGATTTATGTCGGGATGGAAATCTACGACTTCGTTGAAGCATACTTGAGACGTCGGGAGGTGTTGATGTAAATATGCATTGATGTTTTGTGTTTACAAGTAACTTGCACATTTTACGTTATGTATTACAAGTTACATGTTTGTCATTATTAAAACCGAAGAAACTGTTTTGTTTAAATATCGTAATATTTGCACTAACATAATAGTCTCATGTAAATCTGTGTTTAGTATTTGTATAAGGGATGTTGAACAGTTATTATTTTTATAGTGAACTAAAGTACTTGGTATGTTTGTTTTCATTTAATAGTAAGTTGTATTCTATATTTGCATGTTTAAATCCGTGAATGATTATGTTATTCTAAATCCTCCATTGTTGATCAAAAATACGAGAGTATAGTTGAATTAAGACAAATCTGTTATTGGTATTATTCCTTGAATATTAAAGGATGTGTCCGCCAAACTCACAAGATATTCACAAGTTTGCATATCGGACTACCTTAACTAGCAAGATTTTTACATTATATATTTTTGTCATCAAGTGAATCTTGTAAGTGATTTTCTTTACTTATCCTTAGACTTGAGATGCTAGCAGGTCTTGCATGTGTGGATCCCATTTATTGATATTGTTTAAGGCTATTCGTAACAGGTAATTATAATGACTATTTTCAGAAGTGTTGTGAAGCACATGAATGACACTTGCAGTCAATACATAATTTGTTCCTTCAACTACTTTTTGAAGAATGATGCCACTAGGCCCCCCGTGGGGTTGATCAGATGTTTGTGTGGCCACACCCAAAGGAGATCTTGATATGTCCCAATGAATTTGGTAATCTTGATCAATCGTTGAAGCGAGAAACAAAATTGTTAAATTATGGAATGACCTAGATCCATATCCATATTTAACAAGGTATCGTAAACAAAGGGATAGTAAATGCTTAAATCGTTTAACTTAGACTTTACGAAACTACACTCAGGTATTTCTGGGAGCATTGGCGTATTGCTAGATGCTCAGCAATGTTATTACATTTATTCGAGACATGTCGAAGTGGGAGCTGTCATGATATGTCCATATTACGATTAAATGCATGTCCAGAAATTACGTGAGCCTATGGGGTCACAGGCGTTGACACGTAAATACAATTAATATATTAGGGTATTATATTAATTATTATTTCACGAAATAAGCCTAACGACCGTTAACTAATATAGTTACTTAACGGTATTTGACTAACGACCATTAAACGATAACAATAAGGACTTAATTGTAACTAGGAGAAAGGATCTAGAATCCCTCTTCTACTCCTTATTGAGGCCGGCCCCTAGGGGTGTTTGTGGTGAATTAGGAAAGCTTGAAACCTAACTTGTTCCCTAAGTTTTGCTAAGCTTATATAATGAATCCGTTGGATTCATTATTGAGTGTGTAGTAACTAGAGGGGGGGGGGGGTTGAATAGTTTCACCGTTTTAATTACGTTTTCAAAAATCTTTTTGAAGTTTGTTTTGAAATTCTTTTAGATTCGAAGTTTATGTGATATCAATATGATGTGTGCGTGTATTGCTCTAATTTTTATATCCACGGTGTGTCGTTGTGGCTTTAGCAGTATTCAAGTGTTAAATTTATATTTAGCCGACTTATCAATAACACACACTTTAACGAGCAGTGTACCCGGTCAGTATGAATATAATGGTAAGTAGAGTGTCGATCACTAAGAGTGGAACGTATTATCTAGTTATTCTAATCAGTATTTTAATATCTTAAGTTAGCTATACAACCTAATCTAACGCAAGGGGGTTCAGCCTGAGAGACTGGCACGGTTTGGTTATGATTAAATAATAAACTAAACTAATAGGCACGAATCAGCGATTAGCACACACGTACACAGATAAATACTTGAGACAATAAGAAGACCTGTCCTGATAATTAAGTAGCTTGTCACTTGTTTTATTGCTAGTTTTATATGAAGTGTATAGTTCGATGCGACGCACCGAGAGTTAAACCTTTCTCGTTGGCTCTAATCTTATCGGCGAGTAAACCCTTAATGATCACTTATGTCTATCCTTTTTATTAAAGACATGCTAAAACAAATAGGCGAGGAAGGGGCATGGCGACCCAAGCAATGCTTAGCTAGACACAGAGGTTATCAATGCACTAATAAAAGTCACCAAAGACATCAACATATAAACTTTAATTAATGGGAAAGCAATTTTAAGGGGTGCCCATGGTTTTCCGTAGTCACATGGAATCGGCCCATCAATCCTGATGAATTAAAGTGTACTAATACAATAAAACAAAACTACTTAATGAATTGAATACATGCAGGACCTTCTTACAGCTCTTGTATCTTCGTTCAAGGTGTGTCTTGTGCTGCTAATACATCTGAATTCGGCTGTCTTCTGCTAAGTCTCGTACTAGGTATATTGCACTAGCCTCTCGAAATTCGTCTGGCCTTGGGGTATTTATAGTTTCTGTCTGAGGGTTAGATGCGGCGCATTGACTTAACTTCGCGTGGGGTCCAAGATTAATATATTCAGGAATATTCGTACACCGCCAGAAGATGCGGCGTAACTTCATTTCTCTATGCGGCGCATGTCCTTTGCCGTCTTGGATTATATCTTGTGAAATCTTGATAGTGATGCGCCGTATGTAAAAAGTAGGATGCGGCGTATCTGGAGCAGAATGATCTTGATCTTGTACATTTCAGTAGACTCTTAACTTCTTGCTTGTTTTGCTCCATAATTAGTCCAAAATCGCCAAGTTTCACATAATACTTGTTTTTACCTGAGAATTACAAAAGTAGACATTAATGTATCAATTCTCACAGATAATATAATAAAACAAGTCAAATAAATAGGATAAATGATGGTAATAAAATGTACTTATTTGAGTTCATCAAATATCCCCCCACTTGAACTTTACTTGTCCCCAAGTAAACCTTAGAATTAATCTTATGAAAATGTATCCTAAAAGATATTATGATTTATTTTTATACTTAAGCATGTATTCGTTTTTGTCATAATCACACAACCAAACACTTAACGAATTAGAAATAAAATAAAATATTTTGATATAAGCAAATCTAATCGTTTAACTGTCCAGTCGTGACGAATATTCTATCATAAGCTTGGCAAGTATACGCATCTCCCCCACTAAAGCCAAGGAATAACAAGTCTAAAGCGGTAAAAAGGGTTTGTTGGTTAAGGGTTGATCATTCTTCTTAATCTCTATCGATCTCAAATTCCAGAAAAGGCGACAAAATCACAAATACATGATCGAATCCACGAACACGATACTTGCAATTGCTCAAATCCTTAACTCGAATAGGCTAAAGATAGGACCAAGTAATCTTTACCAATAATATTATATCAAAAAGGGCGACAAAATCATAAATACATAGCCGAATCCACGACTACGATACTTAAAATTGCTCAAATCCCTAATCTCAATAAATCAAAGGTTTGGATAAAGAATAATATAGGGTATGGATAATATTTGGGATACAAATTGGTGTAAAATGAAAAATAAACAAAACAGATAAATTAAAATCCTAAGTGTGGTAAATTGCTATCCCAACCATCCCATGAATAAGACTCATATCATTGAATAACTCACGCTTTAACACTTGAAACACACGCTTTAGGTAGACACGAATTATACTCAACAAGATCTCAATCAAAGAATAACCTTAGTTGGCGTTCCCATAACGGCCAACTCCCATTCAACCCATAAATATAATATATAACAAACTTTACATAAGTTGGTTAAAACAAACATCCAACTTTTCCTTTTTCTTTTTCTTTTCTATTTTTCTGATTTTTTATTTATTTATTTTTTTTTTTTTTTATTTTTTATTTTTAATACTTGAAACATAAACATAGATGTGTAAAATTTCACCACATCACTATAACGATAACTTTGGATAATTTTTCCATACTTTTCATGACTTCAGAAATAACGGTAATAGTGAAAGTAGTAAACACACGAAAAATAAACTTAAAGATATACAATATTTACTTTCATACCAATTGCATTGTGCAATTTCCCGACCTAACCATAGATAATGAATTACGCACGCGAACACAGGTAATGTAAGGAAACACACTTTGCCTAAAGCAATTAACCAACCACGGATTTTAATCTACAGGGTAGGCTAAGGTGTAAGGGTGTAACGAAACATTATAACAAAGGTGTAAGAAACGAAAGGAATGGCTCTGAGTGGTTTTCTAGGGGTATCTTACTTTAAAAGTGAGAGTAACAAAAGGTTTATACGGGGGTTAACTAACCAGTGTAGTTAGCTAATATCACATAACATATAAAGGCTATTTGGGTGTAATCCTAGAAATTTACCAATTTAGACAAGTCATTCCAATTATATAAATAATACTTATTATGGTGGTCTCGAATAGTATACAAGCCAAGTTCTAAAGTTTACAAGTCACCGGCACACTCATAGATTTGTGAATTTTGAAAAGTTCACAATTTTTGAAAATGATGTTATGTGTGCAGCTATGTAATTTAGACTTTAAACAAAAACATGCTAAAAAATTTTAAATTTTGATATATTAAGCACATTTTAAGCATATTTTGAAAAAGTTTAGGACAAGTAAGTGTTCTAATTCTCCAATCCCCCCACTTAAGTTAAACAACGTCCTCGTTGTTTGTATCAAAGGTTAAAAATTGGAAAATAAAAGAATTAGAACAGAAAAACTCCCCTGAGATTTGCTCGGTATGATCCTCCATTATTTGTGTAAGAACAAAAATCATCTTCCTTGTGGATGAAAACGTTTAAGCTTCATATTTGATGTATCCACAGGAAATGCAGGAATCTATAATACCATCAAGACTTAAACACACCTGAGTTAAGAAGGTTCAAGCTTGCATAATACATTAGTAGTTAGTAAAAATAAAACTTAAAAAATTAAAATGAAAATCATCAGGTCAGTCGATACGCCGTATCTTATGGAAGAAGATACGCCGTATCGAGCCTGGAATAATTACGAATCAGAATAGAAGATGCGTCGCATCCTTAACCAGGGATGCGCCGCATTAAAATAAACTGACAGAAAGTTTTTAAATTCAAAAATAAAAATGCAGAAAATTAAAAAAGATATGACCAGTGCAGGCGATGCGTCGCATCTCATGATTGAGATGCGCCGTATCTTCTGCAGGCCTGACTGACTCGACACAGAACAGAAAAGTAAAAATTTTCTCCGGGTTGTCTCCCGGTCAGCACTTGTCTTTATTCCAGAGTCTTCAAGTTAGACTCACGTTCAGCTCCTTATTTTCGATCACTGAAAGAGTCGGAAGCATCGCGCTCCCTCATCGCCAGTCCAGTTATATTGAACACTCCTTGCTCGTCCTTAATTTCCATGCCGTTCTTCTTTAATATCTGTATAAACAAGATTCTGTCCCTTTCGGGCAGAGATGACAAAATGATAGACGGGAAATTCTTATTATTATATAGGCATAAATATGCAAGGTGGGGTGGTAGTTCAATAAACACATCATTTTTCAAATTTGTATTCTCAACTATCCTCCTACGTTTGTTAATTACTACGCAATCATACCACTCATCATCAGAATCATTAACAATATCGCGCCTAAGTTCGGTAGGTACATTAAGGTCAATAAATTCCTCGAAGTTCTCATGATTAGGATTAGTTGAGTTGTTTTGAATAAATGTTTCTCCCATAAGCCTAGCTTCTAGATCGAGGTCCATACGTTCTCTTAATCCTAGCACATAGACGCCTCTAATTATGCTTTTAACAGGATTTTGGCACTTATAGACTAGTTTATTATTCCCTACCCTTAATGAGATTTTTCTTTTAAACACATCAATCTTATCATGGGCGGTAGACAAGAAAGGTCTTCCAAGGATTAAAGGAATCTTAACATCCTCGGGCATATCTAATATAACAAAGTCTACAGGGAAAACAAACTTCTCAATCTTAACTAGCACATTTTTAGCAATCCCTTCAGGTTGTTTTACCGTTTTATCAGCCAATTCAATAAGCAACTTAGTTGGTGCTAATTTTCCTAGTCCTAGGGTAGTGAATGTCTTAAGGGGCATTACACTAACGCTAGCTCCTAAGCCAGCTAACACATTATTGAAAGATATATCATTAATTGAACAAGGTAAAGTAAAACTTCCTGGGTCCTTTTCTTTATGAGGCAAGGCATGTAAGTCGGTTGCAGAGCTCTCTTCTTCCATTGTAGCCTTGATCTCCTCTTCAATCTTTGTCTTTTCTTTGAGTAGCCTCCTTAAACTGATTGAAGAATTAAAGAAAAATTCGGGCTTTGCACCATCATTACCATTCATCGATCTTCTAGGTATGTTAGGTGTGACTTCTTCAGTAGTGCTTATGGCCTTGACATGATCTGTTGGGTTGGTTTCAGTTGAGCTCGGTAAACTTCCGTATCCCCTTTCTTGAAGAACTTTGCTCATTTGTCCGATTTGTTGTTCCAATGCTTTGATCGAAGCTCCTTGATTTCTTGTAATAGTATCCGTTGAAGCTCGAATTTCTTTGATCATAGCAGTGTTCTCTTCATGTCTTTTAGCAGCATCGACGATAATTTGCTTTAGAGTGTCATCTAAAGTCTGCCTCCTTTCTTGATAGGCGGGATTAAATTTGTTCTTTTGATAGTATCCCGGAGTAGCTTCCCTAAATCTTCCTGAAGGTCGGAATGGTTGTCCAAATTGTGTGTAGTATGCTTCTTCAAACATCTCACTTTCATTCTTATTAGGGCAGTCTTTAGTGTAGTGAGGTCCTTCGCATTTTTCACATCCAACTTGGGCAGCATAAACTTTTTCATCACGCTTTTTCATCTCTCTACTAATTTTATCCAATTGAGCTTGAATTGCAGCAAACCGTCAAAATTAGTGCTGCTCTTAGATCTAGTAGAGGTCCCATCGTGCCATTTTTGAGAATGATCAGCAACTTCTTGGATAGCTTTTCTAGCATTGGCTGCACTCATTTGAGGCACAGCTCCCTTAGCATCCAAGATTTGTCTAGTAGGCACGTCCAATCCTTGATAGAACAATATTATCTCCTGCATTGGACTTAGATAATGTTGAGGGCATTTCATCAATAGGTCTTTAAATCGTTCCCAAGCTTGATAAAGAGTTTCATCAAGCTCTTGCTTGAAACTGTTGATAGCCTCCATCTTTTTAGCAGTTTTAGCAGGTGGACAATATCTTTTCAGGAATTTGCTCTTCAAATCTTCCCATGTTGTGATTGAACTAGCAGGTTCATTCCTTAGCCACTTATTAGCAGCTCCTTTAAGCGAAATTGGAAAGATTCTTAGCATGAGTTGATTGTCAGAGACTCCTTCTGTAGTAAACAAATCTACAATCTCGAGGACCTTTTCAATATGTTCATTAGCATCCTCATGTTCCGATCCACTGAAAGCATTTTCTCTTAGCTCCTTAAGAAACTGACCCTTCAACTCAAATTTTGACTTTTCATCAAATTTTGGTCAAGCAACTCCTGAAGTGTAATCAGCACGGGTTTTGTTCATGTATTCCTCCATAGTAGTGTTTTCCGCCATTGTTTCTGTTTCTACTTCCTCTTTCTCTTCAGAAAAGTAATCAAGCTCGAATGAATTTGAGATATCAAAGCTTTTTGTGTTGAAAAGCCTTTTAAGCGAATGAAAGGCTCGTTCAGGATCTTCGAAAGGTTGAATCATGTTCTTAGTAGAACTCCTGGTCATGCACTTCCTGAAACTATCACAAAAGCATAAGTAGGGTATGTTCAAGAAAGTAATATATCAGAAAATCAACAACGAAAACGGAATACGAAAAATAAAAGTTACTGATATCTGCAGACGATGCGCCGTATCCAAAAAGTTGGATACGCCGTATCTTATAATCGTTAAAATTTAATCAGACTTTTATTCAGAAAATAGATACGCCGCTTATAATTTAGAATGCGCCGTATCGGTTTAATTTATCAAAAATCAACGTATCTAATTTTAGCAAATATAACCGATTTTTGATTTAGAAGATGCGCCGTATCGATAAAAATCGATGCGTCGTATCTGTTTAATAATTCGAAAACTGTTTTTAATTTTAATCGATAATACGCCGTATCTGTTTAAACAGATGCGTCATATGGCGTTAGGGTTTTAGAAAAAATTTCTTATTAAAAATAGAATACGCCGTATCTTGGGGAAAGATGCGTCGTATCGAATTTATTAAACGCGTTGTATTTTATAAAAATTAAACGCAATACGCCGTATCTATGAAAATAGATGCGCCGTATCGTTTGAATTAGCTCAGTACAACGATAGCAGAATGCAGAAAATAGAAAAATAAAAACAAAAATAAAATCAAACAAAAAGAAACAAAAATAAAAGAAAATAAAAACACACAAAAACAGAAAATATGCAAATAATACAATGAATGCAATTTAACTAATATATAACAGGGCTAGCGGTTAGAATAAAAATTAAAAAGAAAAACCTAATTAAAATACTAATCAAATTAACAGATAATAACAATTCACTCCCCGACAATGGCGTCAAAAACTTGATGTGTGCGTGTATTGCTCTAATTTTTATATCCACGGTGTGTCGTTGTGGTTTTAGCAGTATTCAAGTTTTAAATTTTATATTTAGCCGACTTATCAATAACACACACTTTAACGAGCAGTGTACCCGGTCAGTATGAATATAATGGTAAGTAGAGTGTCGATCACTAAGAGTGGAACGTATTATCTAGTTATTCTAATCAGTATTTTAATATCTTAAGTTAGCTATACAACCTAATCTAACGCAAGGGGGTTCAGCCTGAGAGACTGGCACGGTTTGGTTATGATTAAATAATAAACTAAACTAATAGGCACGAATCAGCGATTAGCACACACGTACACAGATAAATACTTGAGACAATAAGAAGACCTGTTCTGATAATTAAGTAGCTTGTCACTTGTTTTATTGCTAGTTTTATATGAAGTGTATAGTTCGATGCGACGCACCGAGAGTTAAACCTTTCTCGTTGGCTCTAATCTTATCGGCGAGTAAACCCTTAATGATCACTTATGTCTATCCTTTTTATTAAAGACACGCTAAAACAAATAGGCGAGGAAGGGGCATGGCGACCCAAGCAATGCTCAGCTAGACACAGAGGTTATCAATGCACTAATAAAAGTCACCAAAGACATCAACATATAAACTTTAATTAATGGGAAAGCAATTTTAAGGGGTGCCCATGGTTTTCTGTAGTCACATGGAATCGGCCCATCAATCCTGATGAAATAAAGTGTACTAATACAATAAAACAAAACTACTTAATGAATTGAATACATGCAGGACCTTCTTACAGCTCTTGTATCTTCGTTCAAGGTGTGTCTTGTGCTGCTAATGCGTCTGAATTCGGCTGTCTTCTGCTAAGTCCAGTACTAGGTATATTGCACTAGCCTCTCGAAATTCGTCTGGCCTTGGGGTATTTATAGTTTCTGTCTGAGGGTTAGATGCGGCGCATTGAATAAGTAGATGCGGCGCATTGACTTAACTTCGCGTTGGGTCCAAGATTAACATATTCAGGAATATTCGTACACCGCCAGAAGATGCGGCGTAACTTCATTTCTCTATGCGGCGCATGTCCTTTGCTGTCTTGGATTATATCTTGTGAAATCTTGATAGTGATGCGTCGTATGTAAGAAGTAGGATGCGGCGTATCTGGAGCAGAATGATCTTGATCTTGTACATTTCAGTAGACTCTTAACTTCTTGCTTGTTTTGCTCCATAATTAGTCCAAAATCGCCAAGTTTCACATAATACTTGTTTTTACCTGTGAATTACAAAAGTAGACATTAACGTATCAATTCTCACAGATAATATAATAAAACAAGTCAAATAAATAGGATAAATGATGGTAATAAAATGTACTTATTTGAGTTCATCACAATACAACAATATATGAACACAACAATTAAAAGTAAGTAAAGGTAAAGGAACGAGAGTTTCACAAACACTATTTCAACACACTCCTTTATGGCGGAACAAACCATACACCAACACTTACACCAATTAACGACACTCAGCGGAATGTTGAGTCCTAATCCTAGCTAGAACCAATCTACATGATATCACACACGATATCAGCCGTAACACACTTACACAATTCAAACCAACACCAAGTCCGAATCAACACATTACACGATTCCGAGCTTACACACAAGTCGGATCTTACACAAGAATTGAGATACAAAGAGTGGAGGTTGAGGAGAGAAACGTAACAATGGTTACGAGGTGAAAGACTATTCTTCAATACTTTGTTTCTTGATGCATACGAGCGTTCTTCTCTTGCACTTGGAAGAAGGATGGATGTGATCACTTGTAAACAACTTACAACACGTTAATGTGATCAAAAAAGAGAGTTTAGAATGATTTAGGAAGACAGAAAGTTTTAGTGCTCAAGAGGTGAATTTTTCTGCATGAAACAGTGCAGTATTTATAGGCACCAGGAGGATCGGGGACAATCCCGTAAACATTGGACAGTCCCATAAATATAAGGGACCGTCTCCTATTTAAGGGACCTTCACCTTATGACGCTCCTATTTTTTTCCTGCAGTGGTGAAAAGTTATCTGGTGAAAGTTTTATCTGATTTAGGCGGGAAAACTAGCTGTTGGAGAATTTGAAATTCAAATTTATTTTATTATTAAAACATTTCTTTATAATTACAAAAATTCTTTTGTAAAAATGTTTTGTCACATAAAAATGTGACGTTTAGAGAACAATAAATTCTTTGATCACTTAACTAAGTTGGTAGATTGTTTATTCATACCTTAAGTGATTGTAGAATCATTTAGAACTCGAGATTTGTTAGATCTCATCTAGGAATAAACAATAACAATGATAACAATATGTAGCAGAATTAATCAAAGAACAATTGTTATTATAACAAGGTTTTTTCATCATCATCATGTATAACAATTACAAACATAACTAACAGCCCTAATTCTACTTGATCAAGTGTAGAACGGTTACTCAACAATAACATGGATCAAACGATCCTTGAGGCTGAACACAAACACATCTACTTCTTTTTCGGCCAAATCCTAATTTCGTTTTGCTTCTCCCGGTCGTCGAGCCTGATCGACTCGACTCTTTTCGCTAGGCGTTTTTTTACAACCTACAAGCCTAGGACACACACACACTTTTCCTGGTGTTCACATCTTGACACACTGAAACCTAAGACCCTGTATCTCTTTATATAATAGAGACACCTAGGGTTTACAAAGACTCCTAACATTATTCATAATCATTTAGCCCTTGTAGTTTCGTATTGCTTCATTCTTCTATGTTTTTTACTTGTCAACTTAATATAAAACCCAAAAATCTTCCCCTAGTTGATAATTACAAAACATTCTTCAAAATCTTCCATGAACCAATCTTCCCCTTAAGCTCAACTCGTGAACTTAAATAACATGCTGTACCACCAAGGATCTTCAAGTTGCAAAACTTCTATGTACTTCTTCCCTTTTTTGTCATTATCCACTAGGGGATGCTAAGTAGATGCAACTTTGATCTTCAGAACCACAAACCAATATTATACTCCCAGTCCAGCCTTCCAAAGTTTCGAATTACCCTCTATGAAGAACACCAAAAAACTTACTAAAAATGAATTCAAGACAATAGAAACTTAAACCAGCAGTAGTAAAAACCTTCCCCTTAAATGGTGCATGTAAATGATTAAACACCCTATAATATACTTCCCCTGAAATCCATGTGTTAACCATTTGAAGTAACCATAAGAACTTTTCGAATAACTAACCACCATAGCTACTAACACCAAGTATTACCATCCATGAATGAGCATCAAAACGCTTTCTAAAATTGACTACAATATAATCGAAACCAAGCAGTAGTAACAATGAAGAATAGTTCTAAGGTTTAGCAGTAGAAACCATGTAACAGTAGTAATCTTCCCCTTAACATGATAACTACTTTCTCAATCTTTCGAATCCTCATCAAAGTCCAAGTAAGTGTAACAATATCTGAGATCTTGAACTTTGAAATAAAAAACAAACTTTTGTGTGTGTTATCTGACATCTCTGAAACCCAGCTGAGAACCAAAAACCATGTACTGTCCGATATCGAATAATGCTAGCAGTACTAAGAATATAGTAGCAGCACTAAAATTATAGTAGCAGTACTAAAAATATAGTAGCACTACTAAAAACATAAGTAGCAGTACTAACTTTCTGAAGCAACATTAAAAATCATAAGCAGTACTAACCATCAAAATAGCAGTACTAAAACTTTTAGTAGCAGTACTAAAAATTTTAGTAGCAGTACTAACTTAGGAGTGGCAGCAGTAACCAATAAGTGTAGCAGTATTAAAAATCAAGTAGGAGTACTAAACTTTAAGTAGGAGTACTAAACATTACCAGTAACTTCAGTCCCTCCTATGCGTATATCTATCAATACCAGTAACCTTATGCGTATGTCTACTCCCACAAAAACGTAACCTTACTCCTTGATCCAGCAATCGCATTCTCTACTCCAGTAACCTTAGTCAATATAACCTTGAGTAACCAAAGCTGCTTTCTTGCGAAAACCCAAAAACACTCGTACACCAGATTCTGTCTAGATTCCACAAGAAACCCTCGTTCCTTTGTTGCAAATAAGATGTCTTCGTTATAGCATCAAAGAAAAACAATCGTTATGCAACAGAACCAAAGATTTAATCGTATGGATATAGGATTGAAACCCTAAAAACAACGATTAATTTAAAAACATAAAGATCTTAGAGTTTAGGGTCAATAAGTAGCCAATATCATCGTGTAAGGTCAATAAAGTGATTGAAAACAGCAGCAATTTGTCAGAGAAACCATGTCAATCTTAAAAATGATTAAGAACAAACCCAACCGAATCTGAGAAACCCTAAAAATCGACCTTCTTCAATGTTTCTGCAGCAGACTTTAAAAAAATTTATATGTTTTAATTGAAAGCTCAGATTGAAGATCCCTCCGGCGAGAATATGCCTTGATGTATAGAGAACATTCAGTAAAACTTTCGTTAAAATCCAACAGTTAATGAATAAAATATCTCCTTTTTGCCACATCACTGCAGAAAACTACAAAAATAAAAAACCAAAGTCGATTTTTTTCTTCCTTCTCGTATAAAAACCTTGTAGATCCCTAGATCACGAACTCCCTGAGCTTTGATACCACCCGTAGAATCGTTTAGAACTCGAGATTTGTTAGATCTCATCTAGGAATAAACAATAACAATGATAACAATATGCAACAGAATTAATCAAAGAACAATTGTTATTGTAACAAGGTTTTTTCATCATCATCATGTATAACAATTACAAACACAACTAACAGCCCCTATTCTACTTGATCAAGTGTAGAACGGTTACTCAACAATAGCAGGGATCAAACGATCCTTGAGGCTGAACTCAAACACATCTAGGCGTCCTTTTACAACCTACATGCCTAGGACACACACACTTTTCCTGGTGTTCACATCTTGACACACTGAAACCTAAGACCCTGTATCTCTTTATATAATAGAGACACCTAGGGTTTACAAAGACTCCTAACTTTATTCATAATCATTTAAGCCCTTGCAGTTTCGTTTTGCTTCATTCTTCTATGTTTTGTACTTATCAACTTAATATAAAACCTAACAATGATGTTGTAGCCGAAACGAGTTTTCTCGATTAGAAACTTATTAAACGTAGTTTTACGTAACGTATTTTTATATTTTGTGATTATCAAAACGTGTAGAGACCGAAAAATGCAAATGACGTTTTTGACATTATTTGTATTAACAATCTCCCCCTTTTTGATGATTACAAAATATAAACTTATTTTAGGTAAAATTATGTGTTAATAAGTTTTTAATGAGTTTTTCTTTACTTCTCCCCCTTTTTGTAGAATCAAAAAGGCTTCGTCGATGTGTAGAGAGGAAAGAAATCGACGGTGCTAAGGCTCCCCCTAATTGAGGGCACTGGGGAATCGATCAGTGGTATTTTGCTACAAAGACGAATTAGAAGACAGGTGCAATAATATATATATATATATATATATATATATATATATATACGCAAGTCACAGAAACAGATAAGAAGAAGAGAGAAGACTGAATCAGAGCACTGGGACGGTCCTTTAAATGCCTGGACGGTCCCATATATTTAGGGGACCGCCAGCTTATTTAGGGGACAACCGTTAGTGGGTTAGAGAGAAAGAGACATAATTTAATAAGCATGCATACATTCATTTAAAAGAAAATAAGGTCATACATAGAGTATGACTTACAAAAAAGTCCTACATGAAATTACTAATCCTATTCTATTTTCTAGGATAGCTTAAGAGATGGTCCGGTCTTATTGTAGAGCATGTATGATGCCTAATACTTGCGGAGAAAAGTGTTGATCCCAGTTATATACTTGATCGAATCCCTTAGCTTGTAAAGGTTAAGTTATCTTAGATAAATCTAAAACAACTTATGTAGAAACTGTCTTTGAGTATGTTAAAGTCTATGCAGAATCTAGACTTTAACCTTAAGAAGAACTTGTAATGCAATAGTAAAACAATTTAGAACACAAGATTAACAAACAAAACAGCTTCAATATTATTAATGAATAATACGAATACTCTCCTAGTATTAGGGTTTAAAACCTTGAAGCTCTATGAAAAAAACGTATCTAACTAAATGCCCTAGGACCTCCTTTTACAGACTAAGGAGTCCTAGTCAGCTTACAATAAATTTCTATACAAGATAAATCTTTAATGAGTCTTTTCTATAATTATCTAACCGACTATACAAATTTATCTCACTAACAGCATTAACTAAGAGTATAGCAGTCTTAACTCTAACTCTAGCAGCAATAATCTTTCAGCAGTTGTAATACTGAACTAGCAACATTAACTTTTAGTCTGGCAGCACTAACTACTTAGTGTACTTTCTTGTAGTTCTTCAGCATCACCAACAGTAGTAAAATACACCAGCAATAGTAAAACTTGTATTAGCAGCATTAATGACTTAGAGCTTTTTCTTTGTAATACATGAGTAGTCTTAACTAGGGGTGGCAATTCGGGTCGGGTTCGGGTTTGCGGGTTCGCTGGTCAGAAACCTTCGACCCAAACCCAACCTGTTTATATAAACGGGTCACTAATCTCAACCCTAACCTGATTACTTTTAACCTGAACCGACCCATATAACCCATTTAATTAAATGGGTCAAACAAGTTAACAGGTTAGTCAGGTTAAACAGGTTAGTCAGGTTAAACAGGTCAAACTTTTTAAATGTATATGCAAAAGTGCAGGATATCAAAACATGCTGCAAAATTTTCCATGTTACATCAGCAGGATATCAAAAGTGCAGTGCAAATATTACTGTATCATGTTACATCAACCAATTTAATTAAAATATAGATTGTTAAAGGATCGATAATTTGATGTTTTGATGTAACTTACATTCCCATCTGTGGCATAACAAAATAGATAACATATATTAGATGAATCAGTAGCCATACCTAAACTGGTGATGTAGCTGATCGGTGAATCGAATGGAAAAAAGAGAGAAGGTATTACTTATTTTATTAGGATTAGAAGTTAAAAGTTACAAGTAGAAGATAAATACTTACATGATAATATCAAGGGTATTGATAATGATGAATTTCCTTTTCAGTTTTCAAAGTACATATTTCAACTTTCCAAGTAACTCTTTTTTAGTTTTTTTTGTGACTATACGTCAATTTGGAACTAGCTATTAAGATGTGTATTTACTTTTTAATATTTTTAAAAAGTTAAATGGGTTTTCGGGTCGACCTGTTTAAATTATACTCAACCCAAACCTAACCCGTTTAATAAATGGGTCAATCAGGTTGACCCAAAAATGACCTGAAACCTATTTAGCCTCAACCCTAACCTGCTAATTTCCGTGTTGGTCTCAGGTCGGTTTTCAAGTCGTGTCAAAAATTGCCACCCCTAGTCTTAACCATATGAGCAGTCTTAACATCAGCAACATCTTGAATTCTTTGAATCCCAACAATCCTCCCCTAAACTTGATATTTTCTCCTAAAATCATCAAGTTTCATTCAAAGCTTAAACCTTCACTAGGAGGATGCTTCCAAACACTTTACCAGCCATTCTTCAAGCATATAATAAACCAAATAAGCTCATCTGCCATGCTTTCATTCATGTCATACTCCATTTGAAGTTTACTTTCCAGCATCATTCCCAATGTTGTTTTTATGAGTGGATACTTCTTCTCAACCAACATATAGATATGCGTAGACATTCATTGTTAGTTCATGAACCCCATAAGTATCTATCAAAACAGGTCTTCTCCAGCTTATCACCTTCTGATTGTAGACAGGTCTTCTCCACACTTCATCTTCAACATGAAGTTCAAACATGGTCTTCAAGACACCCCACAAGATATAATCATGATCTGACACTGGTTGCTTCAATGGTTTTGTTGGTCCATACTTGTCTTTTACAAGCTTCCACAGAGTCTACAATTCTTCTCTGTCAAAGCTCTTAAGAATCTGATTAAACCTTGAGAATACATAAGTCTGTCCATTAGCTCTTGTAATTTCAAAAATTATTTTCCTTGGACTCTCATTGTATATTCTCCAACCAACAATATCAGGCAGTTTTTGTTGGGAATTATTGAAGAACAGACTTAAGTCTGCTGGTGTACTCATTAAGTCTGTTAGTCTTAGTTAAGTCTGCCAGTACAAAGTTAAGTCTGGCAGACATAGTTACATAGTTAGTACTGGTCGTCAGTAATAGTTAAGTCTATTTATGTTTAATAGCAGAGTTAGTTAGTTATATGTTAGGAAAAGATATAGACGAATTAGTTATCTTATCAGAAGATATGTTTATCCTTTCACACGTTTTGTAACATTAGGGTTTCCTTAGAGTATAAAAGGAACCCTACGGCATTATGTTTAGTGTGACATTAATGACATTGTTGCAATTGAAAGTTTAATAGAAAATACGAAGTTAGTTATTATTGTGTTCTTCGTACTTGTTGGTTGTTAAGATTCCACATTAATAATCAATTCACTGTTAAGAGTTTCTCACATAGATTAATTTGGATTTATTCAAGTTGTCTATTGTCTAACACAGGCTACTTAGATCCATAACCAGTGGACCTACAAGTGGTATCAGAGCCTATAGAGGGACTCTGAGTAAGAAGAAACACAAACTACAAACACTCATTCACTCCAAAATTCTACATAATGTCTGAACCGGCCCATGATGAGTACTCTACTCATATTAGTGATGATGAAGTTTCGAATCATGATGATGATGCATCAGACACCGGTAGACCTAAACAACAACAACAAAACATTTCTGCAACAACCACTATCTCAAACATCAAACTCCCAATTCTGAAAAAGGAAGAGTATGATATCTGGGCTATGGAGATGGAGCATTACCTTGAGTACATCGATAATGATGTAAGGAAGGTGATTCAGAATGTAAACTCAAAGAAGAGGATCTCTGTTAGTAAGGATGGTGTTGTTAGAATGCTTCCACTAGTCTCTGCTGCAGAGATTCATGCTGTGGAGAAGGAAAGGTGATGCGTTCCACCAGGTTTTAAATTTATAAACAAGAATAACCAGTTAACTAGGAACACATACGAGCAAGTATACTCGTCCGTGTATAGAAAGAGGGTTGGTAAGTCAAGGTCGTCCCACGAGACTTGGTTGTACTAAAATGTTGTTTGATTGTTTAAGCAAGTAACAAGTTGATGGTTATGATTGTCACGGATCAAACAAACAAGAAAAGCAATTATAAAAGCATGATTTAAGCACACAAACACTTGTTTAGGAATAGTAACCAATCGTGGTAGAATGTTGAACATGTTTGGGTGAAACATAGAAGGCACATATCAATTTTCACAAGGTTTTCTAGTCAATGGGTAATATCAAGAAAATCCATGTTTCTACTAGTTTCACGGGTGAGTCCTTTCGGCCTACACATCATCCCATTACGCTAGCTCTTTTTGTGATCAAATGTATGAAAAAGATGATTAGTAACATTAGTTCTTACGAGTCCTTTCGACCCAATCTAGTGATTAAATATTCCCGAATTCATTTAAAAACTTGTATACTTAATAGTTGTCAAGTATCAAATACCAATCCATTTTGGCCACCAACTTCTTGGAATTAAACAATATTAGAAATCCTTTCGACCTTTAAATCCAACAATGTTTAATCAACAAGTTTTAGAACACGAATTATATTTAAACAAACTTATGAGAACAATCACTTTTTCTAACCAA
This sequence comes from Artemisia tridentata subsp. tridentata, assembly GCA_021014915.2. Lineage (NCBI taxonomy): Eukaryota > Viridiplantae > Streptophyta > Magnoliopsida > Asterales > Asteraceae > Artemisia > Artemisia tridentata. Next base: position 61,786,183 of record CP139502.1, on the reverse strand, counting down.
CTAATCATTCACACAAAAGTCTACATAATTCCCAAACAAGTATAAAGAGATATTTGTAATCAAACAAGTAACACAACACATAAAGGAATTCTCATGATCAACATAAGCAAAGACATTAATATGATTGAATTTAAATAGAAACAATACCAAACATTAGAGTCAAGGCATCAAGTGCTACAATTCCAACCATGTGATTCCAACCAAAAGAAACTACCACAATACAAATCATCCATCCTTAAACCTTCCTGGGAGTCGACCTCATGTTGTGAGTATATGACTTAGGGGTGTTTGGTAATAAGGATTGTTGGTGATGTATGTGGTGTTTAATTGGTGTGAACTATAATCAAACCTTATGGTGTAGGGATGATCAAGCCATATGTCTTGCAAATGTAGACCAAACCAACTCCCCAACACCTCTAGAAAGGGATGGGGAGTGGTAGGATAGAATCCTCCAAGTGGTTGTAGATGGTATGATAATTTGATGATAGATAGGTAATAAGGTTAATAAGGTTCTCAAAACACTTAACCAAGCACTCCTATTTATAGTTGAATAATCCTTGGTCACCAAGCATATTTCTTGGTCACAAAGGGTCATAAAGTGGCTAAAATATTAGTTATGAGAAGTAGAGTAATGGCACTTAATTCTTCACTTAAATGCAACTTTGGAAGAATTTAAGTGGCTGAACCCACGGTTTGGATCTTGAACCTGCGGCTCGAATGTCTGCTGAACCTCAGGTTAGGCTTTTGAACCTTGGGTTTGGAAATGACTGCTCAACCTTGGGTTTAAGATATGAACCTTGGGTTTGAATTTCAGCTTCAACCTTGGGTTGAGAAGTATTTTGCACAAGTATTTCACCCTTGAGTTAGCATATAACTTCATCCTTTAACACTCTTTTTGGCACTTAGTCTTGACTCTATTTTCACATATTTCTCTTGAACATCGGAATTAATTGTAGCACGATTCAATATCTTTGAAAACGAACTTTTCTTGAATATTTACTTGATTTTATAGCTTTTCTTCGTCATTCTTTGATATTTCCTTGGACATAGTTGTACCTGAACCTGAACACATCTTTTATACCTTTTAAGCGTAAAATGTTCATAAATACAACCAAGTAACAAGCACAAACATGCAAGTAACGCTAATAAAATATGTACAAAATGAGCGTTATCTTAACCCCCACACTTAAACTTTGCTTGCCCTCAAGCAAATCTAGCAATTAAGAAAAATATATCCCACATGGTGTATGAAAAATGATTATAAAAAATATGATGCAAATCTACCAAGTACAAGTATGAGATACGATTCATCGTTTTAAGCTTTAATGGTGAAAAACCGAGATGTTTGACAATACCCTATGGATTCTCTTGCTTGATAACATGGCTAAGCACCTCACGAAAAGGAATGAAAGTATAATTCACTCAACACTCATATATTTTTGGTGATGGAGTATATAAGAAAATCACACTCATTTTGCTCAGTCATGATCCGTTTATTACCATAGGCTTGTACAAGAAACAAAACTCCACCGACGTGGCGTAAGCACCCAGTGTAAACATCTAAAGAGAACTTTTATTCGGGTTCAAGGGCTTCAAGGGTTATATAAGACTTATGTGCAACTATCTTGTGCAAAACATAATAGCTCGCTAACAACGAATTCTTGCATCACCAAATAACGGATGGTCACTAGATCGTACCTTGGTTCGCTAACAAAGTTACTTGCATAACGGATGGTCACCAAAACACGCCCTAGCTCGCTAGCAACGTTACCTAATTCCTCAAGAAATCGGATGGTCACTACATGTCAATACAGTTGATAATTTCACAAAGTCAAAAGGGTAAGGATAAGACATGGGAATATTTATGAAATTGGTTTTAAAAGAAAATTAAAGTCAAGTCTAATACCCATTGTTGCTAGTTACCGAACAAACCGCAAACCCGTAAATGATTATAGTTACAATCTTCTCATTTTCACATATCGATCACCAAATATATATATGTATCACGTCTTAGCACATTGGCTAATCGATATCTCAAACATACTTCATCTTCCTTCATCTACATAATAATAACACATTGGCTATAATTGTCATCACATATTTTTTTTCTTTTTTTTTCATCGATGACTTATTCATTTTTTTTCACAATTTTTTTTCAACACCTTTCTCCTTCATGCATCACATCTCCCCCACATTTTGCATAAGCACACCACAAAAATACAAAATATGAAGCGGGCCCTCTCCATCTTTGTCGGAATGGCACACACGAAGGACAAAGTGTGGCTAACTAATAATCATAAAAAACTATCCAACATTCCAAGCAACTAGCAACCAAGCATTTAGACTTTGACAAGGGTAAGGCTGAGGTTTAAAGTGTAAAAATATTTTTGTATTTTTTTCTGGATGTAAGAAAAGAAAAGAATGGCTCAAAGGGTGTACTAAGGGTATCTAGCGCTAAAAATGAGCGCTAACAAATGGGTCCATATGGGTGGTTAACTAACCGGTGTGGCTAGCTAATATATTATTAGATATAAAATGGAAGGCCATTTGGTTTAATTCCTAAGGGTGCCTCTTTGTCATACGAATACACTTATATCACACGAATGTGATCTCACTGTGGTCTGGTAATGATTTGCATGCACAAGTTCTAGAATAAATAAAATCACAGGCACACTCATAGCAAAAAGATTCAAGCATAAAAGATATATGCTAGATAAGAATAGGCTCAAATCCTCACAATTTAGTGGTAAGGGCTATAATTGCGCTAGCAAATGTTATCGATCCTAAAAATGGATTGCAATGTCAATCGGGACACATCTCGAATTTTTCAAAATTTTCCAATTTCACCAGTGGGATGATCTAGTTATTCTAATATATTAACCTATATGCGTGAAAACAACTAGAAGTTAAGGGCAAACAAGTATACAAAACTTTTAAAAATTGGCCCAAAAATATGAAAATTTAAAACTAGTTTCGTTTTTCACTATTATAGTTTTCACCCACACTTAAGTTACGCATTATACTCAATATGAAAAATAAACTTCAAAGCATAAAAAATAGGGAAAAATAAGATAAGAAAAGACCGAGAGAAACGAAACTTCACGGGCTTAAGAAATCGCGATCGAACTCCATATGATAAGATGTTAAGTATACGAGATCAATCGATTTCTCTTCCAATCAAACATGTCCAATCAAGAGTGTAATGCCACAATCATCCAATCTCCAAGAGCTTATTAAATCTGCAAAAATAAACTAAACTACAAAAAACACGTAAAATTCTAAAACTCACTTTCGTAGGCATCACGGTTGCATTTAGCGTATGCAATAAGCCTTTTAAACCCCTCGGTGGTCCGAGTGGACGAGTGTAGTCTCGTGAGGGTTTCCTGTGAACATACCCACAAAGTTCGAAAACATTTTTATATTAAAAACAAGTACTTATTTATTTACGACGTACTAAAATTAACAAAATTTAAAAATGCAAAAACACAAGTTTAAGTAGAAAGAAAATGGTGTTCAAATATTTTTAGGAATGATTTCATAAAACATTTAAACTTATTTAAGAAAAACTAGATTAATTACAACTTAATCAAGAAAAACAAATAAACAAAAATAAATTATTATTATTATTATTATTATTATTATTATTATTATTATTATTATTATTATTATTATTATTATTATTATTATTATTATTATTATTATTATTATTATTATTATTATTATATAACATCACTTCATTAGAAGAAAATGGGATTTACAAGAAGTTAGTAGGGAGCCGAGATACTAATTGGGCTCCCACACCTCTAGCTATAGAAAAGTTAATCCTACTAAAAATATGAGCAGCAGCACGTGCTCCAATGTCTTGAGTCATCGAAAACTTTCGAATACGCTTCAACAAAGTCACGGCGTCCTTTTCAAGTTCCCCAAAAGAAGAGAAAGAGAAGGGGAGGAACCCATATCCCATACCTGTGCACTTAGTCTCATACTTGACGCGTTTACGTTGTGCAGCTTCAATTTTATATTATTATTATTATTATTATTATTATTATTATTATTATTATTATTATTATTATTATTATTATTATTATTATTATTATTATTATTTTAAGATTTTTTTTTAATTTTTTTAATATGAACAGTAAACCGAAAAAATAAACAATTTTATATTAATTTTTAATTATTATTTTTAAATTTTTTTTTTATGAACAGTAACGGAGAGAAAAAATAAATAAATAAATAAACAATTTTTTTTAATGAACAGTAATCGGAAAATAAATAAACAGAATTATTATTATTATTATTATTATTATTATTATTATTATTATTATTATTATTATTATTATTATTATTATTATTATTATTATTATTATTATTATTATTATTATTATTATTATTATTATTATTATTATTTTGCTACAGTAATGGCGGTTCAAGTGTGAACCGTCGGTTTGGACTTGTTTAAGATTTACCGAGAGGTCCAACCGCCGCGGTTCAAGTTTGAACCGGCGGTTGGAAATTGACTGGGTTTACCGAGAGTTTGAACCGAGCGGTTCGGATTTTGAACCGTCAGTTCGGACTGTCAAAAAGTTTTACCGAAAGTTGAACCGGTCCGGTTCAATTTTGAACCGTCGGTTAGGAACCTTTTTAATTTTACCGAGAAGGTGAACCACATCGGTCGAGAAATGAACCGGCGGTTTACAGAATTTTATTTTATTTTTTTTAATATTCGCTGCGTCAATTGTTGGAACTCAAATGGTATTCCCGTGAAACAGGTCATGATTTGCAAGTCAACAAAACATTTCACAAAATCAGTTATCAAAATAGTTCCCCTTTTTTTTTCTTCGAGACAAACTTCTTCTTTTTTATTTATTTATAAACAAGTTTAAACTTTAAGACTTTTATTAAACTTAAAAATAATGTTAAACACAAAAGAGCAAATGAAAATTAAGACAAACACAATGGGTGAGTTTTCATTTCGTAAGCAATTTCGAGCACAAACTTTGGAAACAAACATTTGAATGAGCATTTTTAGAACACATGAAACCAAATCCCAACACCAAAACACTTGATTTTGATGCCAAAATCATTAAGCAAAAGATGAGAATTAAGAGATTTTTGAAACAAAACGCAAGGGAAGCAATTAAGCAATTATCATGAGCAAACAAGCAAGCAAGAGCAATCAAGCAAGAGCAAAGAAACAATCATTCATGAGCAAGAGCAATATAGCATTCGAACAAATTAGCAAACAAGCAATCAATCAATATATCAAGCAAATGAACAAACTTGTAATTCAACAACAAACAAACATATTAATACAAACGCAAGTCCCCGGCAGCGGCGCCAAAAACTTGATGCGTTCCACCAGGTTTTAAATTTATAAACAAGAATTACCGGTTAACTAGGAACACATAAGAGCAAGTATACTCGTCCATGTGTAGCAAGAGGGTTGGTAAGTCAAGGTCGTCCCACGAGACTTGGTTGTACTCAAATGTTGTTTGATTGTTTAAGCAAGTAACAAGTTGATGGTTATGATTGTCACAGATCAAACCAACAAGAAAAGCAATTATAAAAGCATGATTTAAGCACACAAACACTTGTTTAGGAATAGTAACCAATCATGGTAGAATGTTGAACATGTTTGGGTGAAACATAGAAGGCACATATCAATTTTCACAAGGTTTTCTAGTCAATGGGCAATATCAAGAAAATCCATGTTTCTACTAGTTTCACGGGTGAGTCCTTTCAGCCTACACATCATCCCATTACGCTAGCTCTTTTTGTGATCAAATGTATGAAAAAGATGATTAGTAACATTAGTTCTTACGAGTCCTTTCGACCCAATCTAGTGATTAAATATTCCCGAATTCATTTAAAAACTTGCATACTTAATAGTTGTCAAGTATCAAATACCAATCCATTTTGGCCACCAACTTCTTGGAATTAAACAATATTAGAAATCCTTTCGACCTTTAAATCCAACAATGTTTAATCAACAAGTTTTAGAACACAAATTATATTTAAACAAACTTATGAGAACAATCACTTTTTCTAACCAACTAATCATTCAATCATTCACACGAAAGTCTACATAATTCCCAAACAAATATAAAGAGATAATTGTAATCAAACAAGTAACAAAACACACAAAGGAATTCTCATGATCAACATATGCAAAGACATTAATATGATTGAATTTAAATAGAAACAATACCAAACATTAGAGTCAAGGCATCAAGTGCTACAATTCCAACCATGTGATTCCAACCGAAAGAAACTACCACAATACAAATCATCCATCCCTAAACCTTCCTGGGAGTCGACCTCATGTTGTAAGTATATGACTTAGGGGTGTTTGGTAATAAGGATTGTTGGTGATGTATGTGGTGTTTAATTGGTGAGAACTATAATCAAACCTTATGGTGTAGGGATGATCAAGCCATATGTCTTGCAAATGTAGACCAAACCAACTCCCCAACACCTCTAGAAAGGGGTGGGGAGTGGTAGGAGAGAATCCTCCAAGTGGTTGTAGATGGTATGATAATTTGATGATAGGTAGGTAATAAGGTTAATAAGGTTCTCAAAATACTTAACCAAGCACTCATATTTATAGTTGAATAATCCTTGGTCACCAAGCATATTTCTTGGGCACAAAGGGTTATAAAGTGGCTGAAATATTAGTTATGAGAAGTATATGATCGGACTTTGGAGTAATGGCACTTAATTCTTCACTTAAATGCAACTTTGGAAGACTTTAAGTGGTTGAACCCACTGTTTGGATCTTGAACCTGCGGTTGGAATGTCTGCTGAACCTCAGGTTGGGCTTTTGAACCTTGGGTTTAGAAATGACTGCTCAACCTTGGGTTTGAGATTTGAACCTTGGGTTTGAATTTCAGCTTCAACCTTGGGTTGAGAAGTATTTTGCGCAAGTATTTCACCCTTGAGTTAGCATATAACTTCATCCTTTAACACTCTTTTTGGCACTTAATCTTGATTCTATTTTCACATCTTTCTCTTGAACATCGGAATTAATCGTAGCACGATTCAATATCTTTGAAGTCGAACTTTTCATGAATATTTACTTGATTTTATAGCTTTTCTTCGTCATTCTTTGATATTTCCTTGGACATAGTTGTACCTGAACCTGAACACATCTTTTATACCTTTTAAGCGTAAAATGTTCATAAATACAACCAAATAACATGCACAAACATGCAAATAATGCTAATAAAATATGTACAAAATGAGCGTTATCAAAAGGAAAGCAAGAACCATCTTACTGATGGCTCTTCCCAATGAGCACTTAAGAAGATTTCATGGAATGAATGATGCTAAGGAGATTTGGGAAGCAATCATAACAAGGTTTGGAGGGAATGCTAATTCGAAGAAGATGCAGAAAGTTGTTCTCAAACAACAGTTTGAAGCATTAACTGTGACCAGTTCTGAAGGATTAGAGAAAGGGTATGATAGATTCCAACATCTCCGCTCACAGTTGGAAGCTCATGGTGCTGTTGTATCTACTGAAGATGCAAATCATAAGTTTCTCAGATCTTTGCCAAAAGAATGGTCAAATCTGGCAATGAGCATGAGAATGAAAGAAGATGTTGACACCTTGTCAATTGATGATTTGTACAATAATCTTAGGTTATTCGAACATGAAATCAAAAGTGTTTCAAAGGCATCTTTAAGTTCTGCTAATGTTGCTTTTGTCTCCCAAAGCAAGAGCAGTACTAGCAAAGTTAATTCTGGTACTTCTTCAAGCAATATGAAAGAAAGAGAAGTTCCTGCTGGTTTTGCTGATGAAGTCATCTATTCACTGTTTGCAAAGAGATCAGAAGACAAGGACCTCATTAATGAGGACCTTGAACAGATAAATGATGCTGACATTGAAGAGATGGACATAAAGTGGCAGATAGTAATGATTGCTCTAAGAGTGAAGAAGTTCTACAAGAAACTGGTAGAAATATCAGATTTGATGGAAAGGCACCAGTTGGTTTTAATAAGAAGAATGTCGAATGCTATAGGTGTCACAACACTGGTCACTTTGCTAGGGAGTGCACATCAAAGGTGACTACTGATGGGAAGAAGAAGAAAGATTCAGACTCTCAAGAAGCAGACAAGCTGGAGAAGAGTCAAATGGGTATGCTGACTTTGGAAGCTGGTGCTGTTAACTGGGGAGAGCACACAGATGAGGAAACAGAACCAAATCATGCATTCATGGCTATTGGCTCCAGTATTGAGGTATCCTTGTGTTGTAAAACATGCATGAAATCATATAATAGTCTTAAAACATTGTGTGATGAGCAAATGCAACAGATAGGTGATCAGGAAGCTAAAATACTTGCTTACACTAATGCTGTTAAGACCTTAGAAGCTCAAATTGTCACTTATCAAAAACAGCAATTAACCTTAAATGAAAAGCTTACATTTCAAGCAAATGAAATCTATGAAAAAGATGAAAAGCTTAAAAGATATAGGAGAATTAGATTGAAAGCTGTAAAAGATAAGGAAGAATTGCAGAAAAGAATAGACACATGGACTTAAGTCTGCTGGTGTACTCATTAAGTCTGTTAGTCTTAGTTAAGTCTCCCAGTACAAAGTTAAGTCTAGCAGACATAGTTACATAGTTAGTACTGGTCGTCAGTAATAGTTAAGTCTATTTATGTTTAATAGCAGAGTTAGTTAGCTATATGTTAGGAAAGGATATAGACGAATTAGTTATCTTATTAGAAGATATGTTTATCCTTTCACACGTTTTGTAACATTAGGGTTTCCTTAGAGTATAAAAGGAATCCTACGGCATTATGTTTAGTGTGACATTAGTGACATTTGTTGCAATTGAAAGTTTAATAGAAAATACGAAGTTAGTTATTATTGTGTTCTTCATACTTGTTGGTTGTTAAGATTCCGCATTAACAATCAATTCACTGTTAAGAGTTTCTCACATAGATTAATTTGGGAGCAATATTGCTTCTGCTTTGGTCTGTCTTTCACTTGGAAAGACTTTTAATTTTTCAAAACGAATCTTTGATGGCATGGTAGCAAATGTAAAAAGTAAGCACAAGTTTTTAATGTACCCTCGTTTTCTTCAAATGGTGTTGAACATTGAAACTGAAAACAAAATGCAGACTTACTTTTGTGTGCCCTTTAAGGATAAAATTTTTAGTAACATGAAAAGGGGATTTCAGGGGGCACATAAACCTTTATTGCCTGCTATGTTGCCTGTCAGTACTAACATTGCAGGTACATCATTGTCCTCACCTGGACGAGAAGCACACTCACCATCACCTACAAATAAGGAGCCTGCAGATGTACCTAGATCACCTACACCACAACAACCATCACCTACACCCACACCACCTTCACCTCAGCAGAAAACCCAGGTTGAACCTCCAATTCATGAGGAGGAATCAGCTCAAATGTCTGTGGATGCTCTCTTACAGCTGGTTCCACAATTAGTTCAAAGGATTACTGTATTGGAGAAGGCCAATAAAACCATGGGCAGTGCTATTGTGACTTTGGTAAGAAAAGTCCAGAAGATGGAGAAGGTTATGAAGGAAAAAGGGGTTGACTTTAGTGATCAGGAGGGCGCTGCAGATGAAAATTCTTCCAAACAGGGGAGGAATTTGGGTGAAGAACAAGTTTTTCAGACTCCTGCTCAAGAAAAACCATCTGGAGATTTTGACATAAGTCCAGAGGGATTGGAAGCAGCAGAAAATTTAGCCAAAACCCTTAGTCAAATTCAACAGAAGAAGAAGAGAAGGCTAAAAAGGAAGTTGGTAATTGATGAAGTTAATTCTGATGATGATACAGTTAAGTCTGCTGAAGATAAGTCTGGTGATCAGGTTAGTACTGGTAGAGAAGACAAGACTGCTGCAACTCAAAGAGAAGGAAAGCAGATACTTGTAGAAACTCCTCAGCCTAAGAAAACAAAGAGGCAACAAAGAAAAGAGGAAGCAATTTTAGCTGAAATTGCAAGGATTCAAGCAGTAGAGGAAGCTGAAAAGGAAAAGCTTGAAGAGATAAAGAGACTGGATGAATTATATGCAAAGAAGTTGCAAGAAGAGTTTGATAGTGATCCTTTCATGTCCATGATTAAAGATGATGATGAATTAAGGGCAAAATTGGAAGAGTTAAAGGCTATTGAAGGTCTGACAACTGAGGAAAGGGAAAAACAGCTTGCAGACTTCATTAATGCTAGAAGGAATACAGAAACACTTGGGGACATGATGGAAAAGATCAAACAGACTCAAAAGAAGAAAAATACTACCAATACTACCAAGAAACTCACAAAGCAACAAAAGATGTATGATATGAAGATATATTTGAAGAATCAGATGCATTCCAGTTTTGAAAAGATGAGAGGAATGTCATATGAAGAGATTGAAGGAATGTACCTCAGAGCATATGAAAAGGATCAGAATTACAAACCATTTGACTATGAAGATTCTATTAGAAGAAGTTTCACTAGGCAAAAGGTGACTGAGGCTGAACAAGTGACTGAGGTTGAAAAGGTATCTGAGGTTGTAAAAGAAGAGGTTGAAGTTAAGAAGCCTATTATAAGGTGGACTAGAAGAAAGAGAGCAGCTAAGAAGGGTAAATCAATTTCTAAGGAGGATGTGCAAGAGGAAGAAGAACCATCTTCTGAGGAATTCACCATGGGTTCAATTCCTGAAAGCTCAGCACAACCTACTAAGCTTGTCAGATGGCAGATCATCAAAACTGGTAAGAGAGGGGCTTATCAGATAATCAGGGAAGATAACACAGATGTTATTTATGTGAATTTTCCAGGTTTACTAAATGATTTGAGCAGAGATGATCTGAAAGAGCTGTATAAGCTGATTATGATTAAGCATGGGGATAACAGACCAGAAGAAGAGTTTGAAAGAGTTCTTTAGGGAGATTTGAAGACCATGTTTGATCCACCATCCAGAACTGACAAGATTTGGAAGCTGCCCTATCAACAAGAGATAGTAAGATGGAGGTATTTTAATAGCTGTCAAGTACATTTTCTGACTTTGCAGAGGGCACATTTATACATGCTGGCAGAGGTTGAATATCCTCTACATCCTAGGGTATGCCAGGAAATGATTGAGAAGAAGCTGCTGTCTGATAAGAAGGATGAGGTATATTATCAGCTGTTGGAGTTAATTAAAATGTAATCCCAAAAGGAAGCTGTTTGGGGTGTTTGAAAAAAATTTCCATGTTGATAAGTGCGATTAATGGAAGTTATCACTTGGTGAAGGTGATTTATACTAACACAACAAATGGTTATCAGTCCACCATGTCTAATCCATATAAGGACTGGCTAATCCTAGAGCAAACGGCTCTGGTAAAGATACCTCAAATCCGTTTAAGGCTGACAATTTGCCAAAAATTGTAAGGTAATCAACTCACCATATCTGTGATAGTGAAGAGTTGACTAGCCCACAAGAGTATGGCTTGTGGTAAAGGTTGTGGAAATCCATAACTGGTTATCAATTCACCAAGGTAATGACTGCATTCCACCAAAGAATTGGCTAGTCCAAAAGCAAACGGGTTTTGGTAAAGACAAAACAAATCCGTTGATAGCTGATGATTTGCTAAAAATCATATGGTATTTCAACTCACCATGTTTCATGTACAAAGAGTTGAAATGGTTATCAATGTACCATGGTTTTACACCAAACATTGGCTACTCCAGAGTTAATGGCTAACTGGTAAAGAGACATCAAATCCATTAAAATTTTCAATGATTCACCTCTCACAGGAGTTAACACACCTGGAAGTGATGAGAATAGTATGAAACTTTATGAATTGATGTACAAACAGTCAATGTTGCTGCACATATCTGATGGTGTAAAGATTGATGATAAAAGATGCTGCACAAGTTCAGATATGATGATTTAAAGAGTTGCAGTTAAGAATAATTCTAAAAGATTAGAGTTCAACATCCTCAGGAAGCTTATCAAGAAAGAAACTTGAAGTTCATGGTGCATGTAGATCAAGTTAGGGGAGGATTGTTGGGAATTATTGAAGAACAGACTTAAGTCTGCTGGTGTACTCATTAAGTCTGTTAGTCTTAGTTAAGTCTGCCAGTACAAAGTTAAGTCTGGCATACATAATTAGATAGTTAGTACTGGTCGTCAGTAATAGTTAAGTCTGTTTATGTTTAATAGCAGAGTTAGCTATATGTTAGGAAAGGATATAGACGAATTAGTTATCTTATTAAAAGATATGTTTATCCTTTCACACGTTTTGTAACATTATGGTTTCCTTAGAGTATAAAAGGAACCCTACGGCATTATGTTTAGTGTGACATTAGTGAAATTGTTGCAATTGAAAGTTTAATAGAAAATACGAAGTTAGTTATTATTGTGTTCTTCATACTTGCTGGTTGTTAAGATTCCGCATTAACAATCAATTCACTGTTAAGAGTTTCTCACATAGATTAATTTGGATTTATTCAAGTTGTCTATTGTCTAACACAGGCTACTTTGATCCATAACCAGTGGACCTACAGTTTTGTAGCCAAAGGTTTACAATCTATTGGAATTTCTTCATCATCTAAAACAATCACTATGTATTGTTTAATCTCTTCTGAACCTTTGTCATCACCTTCCTTCTGCTCTTGCTCTGATTGCTCATCAATCTTCTGCTTTTTGGGGCTCTCATTCTCTATCTCTTCACCAGCCCTTTTTGGACTCCTTTCTGGTTCTTTCTCAGCTGCCTTAGAATCTCCCACCACCTTCTCTGTACTCATAGAAATAAAAGTGTTCACCCTCTTGAAAACTTTGTCAAACTGTTCTTTAACCCTTTCATAGCTCATGCCCTTGAACTGTGAAGGTTTCTAGCCATCCATATTTCTCAAGTAGGTCATCATAATTTGTTTTTGCTGTGCCTTGGTAGGTGGTTTATTTCTCTTAGCTTCAACTCTTTTCTGTGCAAAGAATTTCTTCTGCTTAGCTAAGAATTCCATGAAGAGCTTAGATTTTTCTTCTAAGGATAGCTCTTCCTGCTCATCTTGCCACATCTTCTGGGCTAACATGTGATCTGCTTCACATTTTTCTTGTATGTCATCCCAGGAATTAATCTCTACAAGACTAGCCTCTTCTTCTTCTCTAGCCTTCTCTTGTCTGATTCTTTCATCTTCAGCAATAAGTTCAGCCTGAACTTGTCTTGCTAGTTCTTCATCAGCCAAGAGTTGAGCTGTTTTTTATAGAGTTTTCACCACAGGCTCTTCAATCATGATACTTTTGCCTTTGCCTTGTGGTGGTGGTTTGACAGTTGTTGTTGTTGTTGTAGATGGCTCCTTGATCACTGCACCTTTTGCTTTAGGTCTTGAGCTCTTTAACTTTGTAAGTGGTTGAGCTATGGTAATTTCTTCATCAGTTGTAGTAGGAGCAACATTAACAACTTCTGTATCAGCAGTAGTAACATCAGGCCCATCAGCACTAACAATTTCACTAGAAGCATTAACTTGCTCACTAGCAGCATTAAGATCATCAGCATCAACCATTAACTTAGCCACTTCAATCACCTTCTCAACAACCAATCCAGCAGTTGTAACCGATTTAGCAGTATCATCCATAATTGATTCATTACCTTGTTGATCTGCAAGAACAAACTCATCACTTTCAACAACCTCCTCATTAACATCAGCAACCAAACCCTCATCAACCAACTGTGCATCAACCATTTCATCATCCTTTCCTGAAGCCTTTTCTTCATTCCTCCCCTGTTTGGGAGCATCCTCCCCCAGACTTTGATCAGCTTCACTAGAGGATTCCACCCTGAAAGTTGTACCCACCTTGTGCAACCTTTTAAGCTTAGAGGTTCTTGATCCTTTCTTCTTCTCAAGCTGCTTAACCCTTGTCTTCAAACTAGTAATTTCCTTCTTCTGAGAGTTAACAGTCTTAGTAAGATCAAGAACCTGTTGTGACAATTTTGTACAAGTTTTTATCAATTCAGTTATTTTAAGTTCTATACTACCCTCATCACTTCGGAGTGTGTTACCTCTCCCGAGTGGTGAATCACAGGGTGTGTTAGGCATAGCCACAAACCTTTGAGCATCCATAACCCCCAGAGTTTTCGGTTGGCTGGGAATACTACCTAAGCTAGTTCCCGAGGAACTTGACTCATTAAGTGTTGCCTTGGTTCTGGCCTTACTTATGTTACCATCGGCCTACTCTGCATCTAAGCTAGCTGTAGTAGTGGCAGCCCTTACCAATCTGTGACCCCTCTCCTTATGCACAACCTCATCTGCAACCATACTAGCACTAGCCTGAGGTAGCTCAGTGCCCTTTTTCAATGTGATCCTACGGGTATAGGGATTTTTGGGTTGAGATGATGATGGTAAAACAGTGGGTGTGTGTAACACCCCAAAAATATCGCAGCGGAAAGTAATATCATTGGGGTGCTACTTACTAGTACAACAGTCATAATCATAGAAAACCACTCTAAATGAGACATTTTTAAAAGTTTATCATTCGATCATAATAAAACATCAGAGTTACAAGAGGTCCCAAATAGTTTTAGAAAACATAATGTATTAACATAAAAGTTTTTAAGAGTTTATCGAATGATAACAAAATGCAAGCCTTCAAAATATTCTCCATGGGACTTCATGCTAGCAAATTCACAGGTTTATAAATAATTAATGGACCACAAGATTTCAGAGTTAAAGTAATAATTGCAACGAATACAATTATGGGTAAATAGTAAATATTGCACTAAGCTCACGAACTCAAACGTTAACTAATATCATAGAATGATATTAATAATGCCCTAAAAGGTAAGTTGTCATATTACCTAATTTCTCAATATTATGTGTCCATTTGACCTACAGTTATCAAGTGAGCGCTACTCATCCGGACAGGCTTGTCAAGCCCAATATGCATATTCATAATATTAGTGTTTACTCAGTTGTAATTAATGGTTCATGATGTTAGGGACTTATTTCTGGCAACAAAGGTACCTAGGCAATAATACTTTCTGGTAAGCATACAGTTTAAAGCACTTGTGTCCAAATTGTAAAATAGCATGTATCTCCCCCAATGGGTTTATAAACAGTTTAAAGAGTTTAAGTGGCGCTATGAACTCACCGTTAGCAACAGTGAATAACAAGGTGCAAATAAAGTGACGAGTAAGCCGAGAAGTCCTACGAGCAACCTAGACATAACATGTTGCGTCTTAGGTTTTTAACATAATAGAATATGTATGCAAGAAAGTTTTATATATTTATTATATCAATCATGCAACTGTACATAGAGTTTTTAAGGTTTATAAAGTGATAGGGACTAAAATTGACAAGTTAGAAAAGTGTTACGAGCCCTAATATTTAAGTTGTCCGAGGTTCGAGTTTTATTATATTTTATAGTCAAAAAATCCTATGGTGTCGATATGTGGTTAGATTGTTTAAAAATGAGTTATCGGGTTTATTCCTGAAAGTGTTTCCTACCACTTTGGGTAAGTGTAAAATAAATGAATGAGTGTTTGTAAAAATTTATAATTTACAAATTTTTAAGATACAAAATAATTATAATCATTAATTTTAATGTTTATAAGTTTTATAAAATATGTGGGACCATTTTCAAACTAGTTTTGATGAATTAACTAGTTTTTGTATAAAGTGCGGTTTTTGATAAAAAGTTTATATTTGATATTAAAAATATCGTTTGTCCCAAACTGTAAGGAGTTAAGCTTCAAATTTTATATTCCCGGAAAGGTATTTGAATTTTCTAATCAGATTTGTGGGTTCCACTTTTCTGAAAATAGTATAACTTGAGTGAAATTACCATTTTACCCTAATATGTCAAGTCTGACCGGGACAACACCTTATAGTCCCACCATTTTTGCGATAAATTGAGTTCCGTAACTCCTTTTTATGTGTGGTTTTCGTCTACGTTCAAGTTAATGTGTTACCTACAACTTTTATGTTTTGTACAACAGAGGGTTCAATACAAATTTTTAGACTTTTTAGCCATTCAAATCTGGTGTGCGTTTTCCGATGACCTTTTCCGTTTATTTTCTAATTAATTCATCGGGTATCGTCTCACGACCAAACACCCGGCAAATCGAAGCTAAGAAATAGATCTACGGGCCTACATTTTTACTTAATTCTCAAAGTGTACTGATTAAGTTAAGTAATTACAAAAACAGTCCCTGGTCCAAATGGTCTTTGCAAACTTAGTCCCAATCATAGTTTTAGGTATTTTAAGCTATGTACAATGCATAAATTAATACGACAAGCATATGAAACATTAAAAATGTATAAAATACAATATACATCATTAGTGAAATGAAAAGTTTGAAATGATTCTTTAAACAAATGAAATGAAACACAAGAGAAATCAAGAAGTAGGAGTACTAAAATGAAATCACTACACCAACAAGCTTCCAAATCTTTAATCACCAAGACCCCATGAGCTCTTGATCAAGACACCATAAATATTTGTAATAACTTCTTTAAAACTCTTGTCTAGTTTTGAGATCTAGTAAAGCTGGTTTTGGCACTTAGATGGTTTGTAGTTTTTGTTAAATGGTTTATTGCATGAGTGGGAGACAAGAGTAGAGTCTTTTGTACATGTGTCTTAGACACTACATAACCAATGCCCACCCCATATGAGTTGGTGTGTTTTGGTGATTTTTTTTATGATATAGTGGTAGAACTGTTCATAGGACAACGGCAAAATGGTTTGTAGGATATTTGAAAACAGTTTGTGTGCTTATAGCAGCACGGTTTATTATTTTATTAGTGGGTAGCAAGGTAACCAACTGGTTTATAATATGAATACAAATAGTTGAAAAATGATGACAAAGCGGTTTATTAGGTGGTAAAGTAGTTTGTAAGAGAGTGACAAAATGATTGATGGGATAGTGACAAATAGTGTATAATTTTTTTTAGCGAAATGGGTTATAAGGTGATAGTAATGGTTTCACAAGATAATAGTAAAACCGTCTGTAAGGTGTTTACAAAATTGTGGCCAAAACAGTTTTTTAATGGGTAATACAGTTTATAAGAAGACGACTAAAAATTGTTGTAGAATAGTTATGAACTAGGTGGTAACAAAACAGATTTATATGGTACTTAGCAAACCATTTTATAGGATGTAGGAGTCTATAGGGTATCACCCAAATATTTTACATGTTATAAGTAAATTAATTTAGAACAGGGTAGTAATGTATTTTCATAAAGCGGTCGAAAAGATGGTGGAGAAATGTGGAGTGAAATAGACGAGAGTTATAATAACATGGCAACAACAAAAGATAGAGAATTCATTGGATGGAGACGTACGTAATACAACGAGCTTAAATCAACCATGATGAGATTGGAATAAGTCACGATAAGAGTCAATCATAATAAGGGTGAATCACGACAATCATAATATATAATCATAGCATGTGTAGATACAATCACAACACACATGAATATAAGATGGAAAATCTCGGCTTACATAAATCAATATCATATCATAGCATAACCATACCACATGTCCTAAAATAACTTGCTAAGGTTTGTCATACGACAAAATACCAAATAGAAGCTACTGATGATAATAGTCCAGTCTAGGAGTTTCCCGATGCTCCTCTGGGTGGAAGGCCTCATCCGGGTCAAATCCCTGTTCGGGAACGGGTGGTGCAAGGTCGGGAATCTCTGGTAAGGGATCGAGTAAGTGAACTGGGGAAGCTGGTACTGACATAATGCCCTACAATTGGCATATGAGGTCAAAATTAGTAAAAAGTTTATATAAATAATCTTTATATAAATACGTGTATATATAAATATTATTTATATAGACGAGTGTATTAGTGTATAGAATAAGTGTTCATGAAGTGTAAGCGCACGGAGAGTGTAAGGCAATGCAAAGTAGTTAAAATATAAAAAGTGGTTATAGTCTAGGTCCAAAAAAAAATGTGACCTGGTTCTCTATAACCATGGCTCTGGTACCAATCTGTAACACCCCAAAAATATCGCAGCGGAATGTAATATCATTGGGGTGCTACTTATTAGTACAACAGTCATAATCATAGAAAACGACTATAAATGAGACGTTTTTGAAAGTTTATCCTTCGATCATAATAAAACATCAGAGTTACAAGAGGTCCCAAATACTTTTAGAAAACAAAATGTATTAACATAAAAGTTTTCAAGAGTTTATCGAATGATAACAAAATGCAACCCTTCAAAATATTCTCTGTGCGACTTCATGCTAGCCAAATACCTTAAGGACCTGAGATAAAACATTTTGAAAAGTCAACACAAAGGTTGAGTGAAATTCATATGTTTATAAATAATTAATGGACCACAAGATTTCATAGTTAATGTAATAATTGCAACGAATACAATTATGGGTAAATAGTAAATATTGCACTAAGCTCACGAACTCAAACGTTAAATAATATCATAGAATGATATTAATAATGCCCTAAAAGGTAACTTGCCATATTACCTAATTTCTCAATATTATGTGTCCGTTTGACCTACAGTTATCAAGTGAGCGCTACTCACCCGGACAGGCTTGTAAAGCCCAATATACATATTCATAATATTAGTGTTTACTCAGTTGTAATTAATGGTTCATGATGTTAGGGACTTATTTCTGGCAACAAAGGTACATAGGCAATAATACTTTATGGTAAGCATACAATTTAAAGCACTTGTGTCCGAATAGTAAAATAGCATGTATCTCCCCCAATGGGTTTATAAGCAGTTTATAGAGTTTAAGTGGGGCTATGAACTCACCGTAAGCAACAGTGAATAGCAAGGTGCAAATAAAGTGACGAGTAAGCCGAGAAGTCCTACGAGCAACCTAGACATAATATGTTGCGTCTTAGGTTTTTAAAATAATAGAATATGGATGCAAGAAAGTTTTATATATTTATTATATCAATCATGCAATTGTACATAGAGTTTTTAAGGTTTATAAAGTGATAGGGACTAAAATTGACAAGTTAGGAAAGTGTTACGAGCCCTAATATATAAGTTGTCCGAGGTTCGGGTTTTATGATATTTTATAGTCCAAAAATCCTATTATGTCGATATGTGGTTAGATTGTCTAAAAATGAGTTATCGGGTTTATTCCTGAAAGTGGGTCCTACCACTTCGGGTAAGTGTAAAATAAATGAATAAGTGTTTCTAGAAATTTATAATTTACAAAATTTTAAGATACAAAATAATTATAATCATTATTTTTAATGTTTTTAAATTTTATAAAATATGTGGGACCATTTTTAAACTAGTTTTGATGAATTAACTAGTTTTTGAATAAAGTGCGGTTTTTGATAAAAAGTTTATATTTGATATTAAATATATCGTTTCTCCCAAACCGTAAGGAGTTAAGCTTCAAATTTTATATTCCCGGAAAGGTATTTAAGAGTTCTAATCAGATTTGTGGGTCTCACTGCTCTGAATATTATATAACTTAAGTGAAATTTCTATTTTACCCTAATATGTCAAGTCTGATCGGGATCGGACAGCACCTAACAGTCCCACCATTTTTGAGATAAGATGAGTTCCGTAACTCCTTTTTATGTGGGGTTTTCATCTACGTTCAATTTAATGTGTTACCTACAACTTTTATGTTTTGTGAAACAGAGGGCTCAATACAAATTTCTAGAATTTTTAGCCATTCAAATCTGGTGTGCGTTTTCTGACGACCTTTGCCGTTTATTTTCTAATTAATTCATCGGGTATCGTCTCACGACCAAACACCCGGAACATCGAAGCTAAGAAATAGATCTACAGGCCTACATTTTTACTTAAGTCTCAAATTGTACTAGTTAAGTGTATTAATTACGAAAACAGTCCTTGCTCCAAATGATCTTTGCAAACTTAGTCTCAAATTGTACTAATTAAGGTATTTTAATACAACAAGCATATGAAACATGAAAAATATATAAAATACAATATACATCAGTAGTGAAATGAAAAGATTGAAATAATTCCTTAAACAAATGAAATGAAACACAAGAGAAATCAAGAAGTAGGAGTACTAAAATGAAATCACCACACCAACAAGCTTCCAAATCTTTAATCACCAAGACCCCATGAGCTCTTGATCAAGACACCAAAAATATTTGTAATAACTTCTTTAAAACTCTTGTCTAGTTTTGAGATCTAGTAGAGGTGGTTTTGGCACTTAGATGGTTTTTTTAGTTTTTGTGAGGATTGATTGAAACACTTAGGATGTAACTCCTTTGTAATGTGTATATGATACTTTGAGTGAATATGATTAAGTATGCGGAATCTACTTAACCACACTTAGAAGGATGTTGGTTTGATTAATGAAACAGTAATGCTTTTGTATTAGACAATGAACACAGAAAGTATATCACCAAACGATTCAATATTATTGAGAATAATACGAGTGATACTAGGGTTACAAAACCTTGAATCTCTATGAAAATGGTGACTAATGTTTTTCCCACTTGTGTTACTACTTGCTTGTTCTGTCATTTTATAAAATATCTAACCTAGGATCTTCTTTTTATAGTCCAAAGGAGATCTTTACAAGTTAAGTATCTACCATAGATATTTGACTTATTATACACAAAAGATCTTTTCAATACTTATCCTCTACAAAGTCGTATGAGACTGTTATCCATACAACAGTACCTTTAGTTGCACTTGCAGTACTAACTTATCAGTTAGTACTGTTAGTTATATCTTGAGCAGTCTTCAATTATACACTAGCAGTTAGTACTGTTAGTGTATTCTTCTCAGCAGTACTAATCTTCAGAACATTTAATTCCCAACAATTCTCCCCTAAACTTGTGATTTACCCCAAATGAACAAGTTTCTTCTGAATTAAATGAGTATTGTGAGGATCTTCCAAACACTACATAGTCAGTCTCTTGATCTGAGCTTTCCTTTGTTCTGCAAGATAGAATATCTTTTTGACCAACTCATCTGCCATTTGTGAATCACTCTCAACTTGGAGTGTTGAACATAACAAAGCCAATAAAACTGCTGCTCTGAGAGGATACTCTTTTTCTACCAACATATAAATTTCTAATCCATCTTTGGTAGAGATCCTGTGTACACCACAAGTATCAAATAATCTCCATGTAATTTCTTTAATTGGAGCTTGAACCTCCAAATAGCTTCTCCACCATCAGGTTCATATATCCTCTTCAATTGTACCGATAATTCCTTGTCTTTGTCATCAGATGGATACGAGGTTCTAAACCTTTCCTGCACTAAACTCCATAACTTGTTCAAGTCATCTCTATCAAAAGATCTCAGCATATCTTCAAGGAATTTGTGCACCTCAGGTTTTCCTCCTACCCTGATGATCTTTCACCCCTTCATTCTCCCATCTGAGAACACTTCCCAATCTATAATTGGATGCTTGGCTTGGAGTGGATTAATATTGAGAGATTCAAGAACTACTACAATCATGCTATGTACCTGTTCATCAGTCAATGTTTCCTTTTCTTTCTCAGTTGACTCTTCCTCAACTGATTCATCCTGTTTTTCTTCTTCAATTCTCTGCTTCTTGGTATCCCCTGATTTCAATTGTTCTCCTATTCTCTTTTCTCCTCTGATTTCCCATGTATCACCTTTCCAATGCCTCTGAATTCTTGCATAAGCTTCATAGTATGCCTTTTCAATTGCTTCATGAGACATCCCTTTGAAGTAACTCTCCTTCCAGTAATCTTGATTTTTCAAATACATCTTCATGTGCTTCAATTTCTCACTCTTTGAAGGAGGTTTCTTTTGATAGGCTTTCTTCTTGCTCATTTTCTTTCTCATCTCATCCAATAAGTTAGCAATAGCATCATTTTGTTCTTCTGGAGTATACATTGATCTTTCATTTGCTTGTACCTTTTCTGCATACTCCTTGTCTAACAGAATCTGAGCAGCTTTTTCTTCTTCTATAGTTTGAAGCTTTCTTTCCATCATGTATGCAACTAATCTAGCTTCTTCAGACAATCTCTCTTCCTCAGCAATTCTATCCAATTCTTCTTCATGAAACTTTTGAGCCATTTCCTGAGCCAATTGTTCATCAAGTGCTAGTTGAGTCTGCTACTTCTTGGACAACTTTCTAGAAGAATGTTCTTCCTCTATCATGATGGCTTTTCCCTTATCTGATCTTGAAATTCTAGGTTTCCTTAAGTAAGCCACACTAGCAGTACCTTGATATCCTTGAGCAATCAAATCTTGAAGACTGATAGTACCTTCAATACTAGCAGTACCTTGCTCTTTCTCAACAGTACGTTCATCAAAAGCACCAGTACCTTCATCCATCTGCTCCATATGCCTCCCCTGAGTCTCATATTCCTCATGACCCAATTGAACATCAGGATCTTGGTCAAGTTGAGTAATCTTCCTCCCCTGTTTGGAAGATCCCTCACCATCATCTGAACTTGGACTTTTTGATGAACTAGAAGAAGAACTGCTTGAAATCACCATCTTGGCTGATCTTTTCCCTTTGAGTTTCGTAAAAGTAGTATCTAACTTCTTTACTTTCATAACCATCTTAGTGTAGACAACTGCAAAATTCTTCTTATGGCTTCTGAGTTCATTTTTATGGCTTCTGAGTTCATCTTCCAATTTGGACACCTTTTCAGACAATTTTGTACATTAAGCCAT
This sequence comes from Artemisia tridentata subsp. tridentata, assembly GCA_021014915.2. Classification (NCBI taxonomy): domain Eukaryota; kingdom Viridiplantae; phylum Streptophyta; class Magnoliopsida; order Asterales; family Asteraceae; genus Artemisia; species Artemisia tridentata. The sequence goes on along the minus strand of CP139502.1, from coordinate 61,763,610 downwards.
CAATTCCTTAAGTTGCACTCTGCCCTCATCACTTCCAGGTGTGTTACCTCCTGGGAGAGGTGAATCATGGGGCAAAGACTCATAATCCATCCTAAGATGGGTTTCTGAGCCACCCTAAGTATCCATGTGGCTAGGGATTCCACCAGAAGTACTAGGTACTGCTGGTTTTGCCATGGTTGGGGTCTTATTGATGGTACTTCTGTCCTGCTCAGCTACTAAGCCAGAGACAGTAGAAGCTGCCCCTTCCATTCTGACATTGTCAGCCTCATCTGCATCATTTGTTGGAGAAAGAACTCTACGCTGAGGAACATCAGAGTCCTGCCTGGAATCAGAACTATGTGTTGATGAAGATGGTTGTAATGATGAACTTTCAAATTGTGTGGGTGTGTGATGGGAGCCAACTGGGGTTGTTGCTCCTTTACCCTGATGTTGTAGCATTGTATCAAAAAGAGGTACTACCTCCCCACGATAACCCCTTGAAGCGATTTTCATATTGCTAAAAAGCTTTTGTGTAAGCTTGGGAGTTGGATAGATTGTTTTGTGTGGAGGCAATGCATGTTTGTTCAAAATAGATTGAATAAATATTGGATACATCAAAATTTTTGATTTACTATCATCATTCTTCACCATACCTTCAAAACTTAGTTTTGAAAAGTTGAAAATTCTATCTGTAGCCAAACAAATGAGAGCAGTAGCAATATTAATACTGAACTATTCCCATGAGATTTTCTTTGGGCTAAGACAATGAAGAATGGTGTGAATGAAAAATCTCCATTGTGGGGCAAAACGACTCATTTGAAAAGTCAAATTTTGAGATTCAGAATTGTACCCCATCCTGGACAAATTTTCAAAAATTTTTGTGTTTGGCATAGCACTAATACCATCTTCATCACTCAGATGGAGATGCCTCCTGAGTTAGGATTTAGTAATAGTGATTGAATAGCCATCCACCTTAGCTTTAATCTCTTTGTCACCATTTTCAAAGGTTTTGACACTAGCAGTGTGCCAAAACTGCTTGACGTGAGTGACATAGATAGTGGGATTTAAAAGTAAAGAATACCTTATGTAAGTGTTGTTCAGAAAATCCACTATCTCTTGAAAGGTTGGTTCATCCTCTGACTTTTCCAAATAAGCAACTTGATTGTGTCTTTCAACAAAGGATAAAGTGGCCATGTTAATTTTAGTAAAAAGGTGATTTAACTGCTGTAAATAGTGAAAATTTAGGGTAGAAAGTAGAAGAAGAAAGTGAATTGAGATAAAGTATGATGATTTGCGTGTTAGGGTTTCAATTGGACCGACTTGGATTAAAATATAAATTTTAATCGAAGATAAGGTTAATAAAATATATTAAAGGTAAAAATATCTAAAAAGGAAACCCTTAAAACAAGGAAATCGTCAGTAAAAATCCCAATTGACTTTCAATGGATAGTTTCAAAAAGCGGTTATTTCACACAGTACTAACGTCTATTCAGCAGTACCATTTTAGCCTACCAGTACTAACTTTAAGCCTGGCAGTACAAACTTTTTAAGAAACTTTTGACTCAGCAGTAGGAACTTGATTTTAATGAAAAATCATACTGCTAACAACCATTTTGAAGGGATTAAGTGTAATGACAGACACCTAATCAAGATTTCGGTTTAAATTAACCTCTGGTTGTGTGAGAACCAATGTATTCAGTTATAAATAACTGCCTGTGTACAGATAAACCCATTCAAAGGGCTTTCTTGACAGGGTTTCCAGCTCGTGGTAGTTGTTGCCTCTAACACAAGTGTTAGATTCACATTTGCTCGCTGTTCTTTCTATCAGATGTCCTTAGACTAACCCATTATACTAATTAAAGTATAAAATGATAGAAAGTGAGTTGAGTTAGTGACTATCTGATCAACTAAGCCATCAATACAATAGGAAACTTCATAATAAGTTTCAAGAGAGAAGTTTTAAAGAATTGATTAACTTAGGTATAAACCTTTGTTAATGAATTCCCAAACTCTGTCCATCATTAACCTATTATGTCAGCAACTTGAACCACCAACTTTTGCTCACACAATTGCACTTGTAAATCCTTTGTGCTTAATTTCCATATCTGCAATTGTTAGTCCAAACCAAGAAAACAAAGTGCAAAGCACTTGCCTTATAACAGTATGAACATATGACTAACAGTATGAACCAAACAATCCAAATTTGTACTAACAGTACAAACTTTTCAATATCAGTACCAATTGACAATGCTAGCAGTACAAATCCAATTTATGTACAAAACCACACAGTTTGAAAATATTAAGGATTAAGCATCCCAATACTTGCTACCAAGTATTGAAACCTTCCTACATCAAAGGCTTTTGTGAGAAGATCTGCAAAGTTTTGATCAGAATCAATTTTAACCACTTGAATCAACTTTTTCTCATTGCAGTCTCTAATAAAATGATGCCTAATTTCTATGGGTTTTGTATTAGAGTGTTGCACTGGATTTTTAATTATACAAATTGTACTGCTGTTATCAATATATATGACTGTGTTCATGAAATTGTACCCATAGTCAGAAAGTTGATTTTGAACCCAAAGCACTTGACCACAACAACTTGCAGCAGGTACATATTCAGCTTCAGTTGTTGAAGTTGCCACAATTGTTTACTTCTTACACTGCCATGATATAAGTCTGCATCCAAGGAATTGACATCCTCCAGTTGTTGACTTTTTGTCCAAGCTTGCACCAGCATAATCACTGTCTGAATATGCTACCAGGTCAAAAGGTGATTCGCTAGAATACCATAGACCCAACCTAGGTTGACCCTTGAGATATCTAAAGATCCTTTTGACTGCAGTTAAGTGAGAAACTTTAGGAGTCACTTGGAATCTTGCACAGGTACAAATAGAAAACATGATATCTCGTCTTGATGATGTAAGATACATCAAGGATCGTATCATAGATCTGTATGTGTGAACTTCCACATTTTCTCCATCTACATCTTTAAGAAGAGGCTTCTCAGGATCTATTTGTGTGCTTGCCACTTTTGAATCAGCAAACTGAAATTTCCTTAGAATCTTCACAACATATTTATCCTGGCTGATAAATATGCCTTCATTAGATTGCTTAACTTGCAGACCCAAGAAGAAAGTAAGTTCCCCCAGGGAACTCATCTGAAACTTGTCATGCATAAGTTTCTTAAACTCTACACACATTTCCTTCCTTGTGGATCCAAAGATGATATCATCCACATGCACCTGAACTAGCAAAAGATCCTTGTGCTTCTTGATGAATAATGTCTGATCAATCTTGCCTCTTTGGAATCCATTCTCTATCAAATAGGAAGCCAATGTTTCATACCATGCCCTTGGTGCTTGATGTAGACCATAGAGAGCCTTAACAACCTTGTACACCTTATCAGGATGATCTGGATCAATAAAACCTGAGGGTTGTGAGACATAAACCTCCTCTTCAATAGTACCATATAAGAAGGCACTCTTGACATCCATTTGATAAACTGTGAAGCCCATGAATGAAGCATAGGCCAAGAATAGTCTAATTGCTTCAATTCTTGCTACTGGAGTAAAAACCTCTTCATAGTCTATACCTTCCTCTTCTGTGTACCCTTGAGCTACAAGTCTAGCCTTGTTTCTAACCACAATGCCCCTTTCATCCCTTTTGTTCCTGAAAACCCATTTAGTTCCAATTACCCTTATACCCTTGGGTAAATCCACTAGCACCCAAACCTTCTGAATCTTAAATTGGAGAAGCTCCTCTTGCATAGCTTCTACCCAGCTTGAATTATCTAAGGCTTTGAGCATATTTTTGGGTTCTATTTGTGAGAGAAAACATACAAATAAGCAAGAGTTTGCATCTTCATGCTGCTTTGATGCATAAAGAGCATTAAGAAGCCCTTGTTGGTCTGAAGTCAGAAGTTGCTTCCTTGTCTTCACTCCAGATTACACATCACCAATCACATTATCCAGGGAGTGGACTTTGTGAATTCTTGTGTGTGGTGTAGTAGGAACTTGATATGATGATGGTAGATTGTTGAAATCCACCTCATCTTCTGAGAAATCCACTGCATAAGAGTCTGATGAGCCAGCAGTATGAATACTTGGACTAGCAGTATCAAAATTTGGCCTAGCAGTATCAAGTTAGGGCTCAGCAGTATCAAGTTGGGGCTCAGTAGTATCATCATCATTAATACTGTTAACTTGATTCTCTTGTTCCTCAATCTCATCTACATTGTTTTCACCTTCAATCCCTTCCTTAGCTTCATCAGTAGAGGGTTTTCCATCCATTGAAGTTGAATCCACACTTGTCCATATTGGCATCAACACATGATCTTGATCTTTCTCCTTTTCCAAACCTGCCTCATTTGTTGCATCATCAGCTTCTGAACCTGCAAAATCATTAGTTCCTGCAACAACTGGTACATAGTTCATGGATTGGGTTAGAGTCTCAAGATCAAATAGCCATTTTGGTCCTTCACCTGTAACATTAGATTTGTTCTCAAGAAATTCAACATGCAGGTTTTCCTCAACTTTCCTAGTTCTTGTGTTGTATACTCTAAATGCTTTACTATTGAGAGAATATCCAACCAAGTATCCTTCATCTGCTTTACCATCAAATTTGCCTAGATGGTATAAGGTATTTAGAATGGTCACATGACACCCAAAAGGTCTTAGAAATCCTAGTGCAGGAGTTCTACCTCTAAAAAGCTCATAAGGTGTCTTATTGTGAGACTTAACTACCAAAACCCTGTTCTGGACATGGCAAGCAGTATTAACTGCTTCAGCCCAAAAAGTGATAGGCAACTTAGAGTCAGCTAACATGGTTCTAGCAGCTTCTATCAGTGTCCTATTTCTTCTCTCAGCAACTCCATTCTGCTGAGGAGTTCTAGCAACACTTAATTCTCTTCTAATACCTTTTTCTTTGCAGAAATCATCCATAACTCTATTCTTAAACTATGTCCTATTATCACATCTAATGACTTTTACCTTCTTATCCATTAAGTTTTCTATCTCTGTAATGAATGTCTTAAGAATGCTAGGTGTCTCATCCTTAGAACCTAAAAGAAAACCCATGTAAACCTGCTATAGTCATCAGTAACAACAAGACAAAACCTCTTATGCTTAATACTACTCATAGAAGTAGGTCCAAATAAGTCCATATGAAGCATAAACAATGGTTGATCAATAGAGTTAAAAATCTTGGGCTTACAAGAAGCCTTATGTTGTTTGCCTTTGAGACAAGCAACACAAGTTTGATCATTTTCAAATCTTTTCTGAGGCAAGCCTCTTACCAAACCATCTTTTACAATCTTATTAATGGTTTTAAAATTAATGTGACCAAGTCTCCTATGCCATAACATAGATTCATCCAATGTGGCCTTTGCAACAATACAAGTAAGGGCCTCTTTAGGAACAATCTTCTTCATATCAACACTGTACATGTTGCCCTTTCTTGGAATTTTGAGCAATACCTGACTTTCATCAGGTAGCTTAAAATCTGGAGAAAGAACAAGACATTCAGTGTCAGTAAAAAGAACCTTGTTCTTTTTGTTACACATCTGTGAGACACTAAAAAGGTTATACTTAAGTTCTTGCACATAGTACACATCTTCAAAATCTAATTTACCGATTTTAAGAGTACCTTTACCAGTAATTTTTCCTCCTATTCCTCCCCCAAAGGTAACATATCCTCCATCCAATGGTTGAAAGTCTGAAAGATAGGACATGTTGCCTGTCATATGCCTGGAATACCCACTATCTGCATATCCTTGATCTTCATCATCTGCTTGTGAATGACCCTGCACATGAAATAAGGAAATTAGTTTCCTTGGGTACCCAAGCCATCACTGACTTGGGTTTGCCTCATGCATCAATATAGTTAAATCTTTTTAGAACAGTTGATGCACCATTGGATTGAAGAGGTCTCCAAATCCAACATGCTGAGTCCTTAACAGCATTAGCCCTCTTTTCCTTACCAGTGTTTTTAAAGTTGCTAGTACTAACTGCTTGGCTAGCAGTATGAACTGCTGGGTTTGCAGTTGTACCATTTGGTTTCCAAATTTGTTTTTGTACCACTGCTTTTGGTGAAAAGGCCTCTTAGCAGTTTTTGATGCATATTTGAAAGTTGTTTTTGCACTTTGAGCTACTGGTTTTGGGTAAACAGTCTTAAATGGTCTGGCAGTACTAATTGCTGGTCTAGCAGTATGAATTGGTTTTGGGCCAGACTTCAATAAAAGTGTTCTGGGTGACATTTTGTTAGGAATATAAATATTCAGATGAAGGCTCGGTCACCCCGAGCATCTATTTAGCATTCACATAGCTCGTAGGCTTATTTATATTAGTTTAGTATTATTAGTAATATTTGTATTATAGTTTTATTAGACTAGTCGTATTTATTATTGTGGAGTGGGTCGGGGCTTTCCCCACTGTCAGATCACTCCACAGCCCACTAGGGGCACAAATATTAGTAACTATATAAGACCCTTCTCTCACATGGGAAGGGTTGGAACTCTTGTCACTTTACACACATTAATCTAATAGATACAAGTTTCTCTCAAGGTTCCCCCTCTCTCTAACTTCTCTCTAAAACTCCACCATGGATCTCATCTTCCATAACCCAAGACCACCCGAATCATCCACACAATCAATATGTTTCGATCCTACAATTGGTATCAAGAGCCATGGCTAGGTTCGGTTGATTGTGTGTCGGTTTTATTTTTATGTGTGGTTCGAACAATTTTTTTTCTCAAAACTGTTTGCTATCTATTTTTCTTACTTTATTTCTTTTGTTTTGTTCGAATAACCATTTCAAGACCTGGTATCCTTCTCGTGCCTTTATGTTTTTTCTTTGGATCAAACATTTGTGTGGGCCTTATTATGGGCTTCAACTGATTCGGTTGACTATCTTTGTTTTTAACAAGATTCTTGGCTTTCAACACGTGAGTTTTGTTTGGCTTTTAACAAGATTCTTGTCTACTGATATGGTTGTTTTGCTCACAGATCTATTTTTTTTTGGGTTTGTTTTAATTACACGAGTTTCATGTCAAGTGCAACCTCATCTTTCGGCTCGATCCCGTGGTAATTTCATGATATTCGAAGCTTATTTGACGGTTAAAAGTGTGTTTTTTTGTGGGTTGTTCTTGGTTGCTGTTTGTGTCAAAAAGAGTGTTCATTGTTGCGGTTTGTGTCATGTTGGGATTGGTGTTTGGAGTGTAGCTGCAAAAAGAGGTATAAGACAAAACTAGGTGAAAGTGACAGCTTTGACTGGTCAAAGTTGTGGTTTGTCTATATGTTCATGGATGCGGTTTGTCTATATGTTCATGAATGCAGTTTGTCTATGTTCATGGTTGCTGTTTGTCTATCTGTTCATGGTTGCGGTTTGTCTATCAGTTCATGGTTGCGGTTTGTCTAACCTAAACAAAGTGCTGCCAAAATTTTAGCTGACCATGCGGTTTGTCTGTCTCTCGGTCAAACGGTCAAATTTGGTCAACGAGCTATCGAATATCAAAATAAAAGATTAGAACGAGAAGAAGCAATCACAGAGAAAGAATCATTTCACAACACTTTCCCCAAACAATCCAAGATTCAAAACAAATTATAACAACAAACACAATTTCATTCGATACAACAAATTCATTCAACTACTACATGAGTTGTACAACAACAAAGCTTAACTGTATCTGATTACAACCACAAATCCTCAAGAACATGAAACTACAACAATAACAGGTTCACATCCCATTCTATCCTAACTACAACAACCACTTCACTTCTATCCTAAATCTTTCTCATAAGAATATCATCAAAAGCATTCTCCAAACTGACAATCGGTTGACTTCAAAGGGTCAATCTCATGAAAGAAGAAGTGCCATTACCGATTAATAACAACTATGTTATTAAAGAGAGATTAATAACAACTATGTTATTATCTGCCTTTGGTTCGATCTAAATCACAAACAAAACAAACAATTAACACCTACCCGAGACCCACCAATGGATCTTGAAGCAATATACATAGTTATCTTGATTCAAATGAAGCAATACATGAAGATCCGGTTCGGTTATGTGTGTATTTGTGATGTTCGATCTCCAGGATCTGTTATGTAATCGGTCATGATGATGATAGATGAAGATTGATGAAGGAGAGATGATAGACCGGTTTCATTATCTTGAAGTAGGGGTTGGTGGCTAAGTGAGTGGAAGAGAGGAAGGGGCGGATAGTTTTGGTGATTTGGGTTTGGTAATTGTGAGTGAAATTAGGGATTATGGATGTTTATACCCGAATTAGTATGGTACGGGTCATTAGTTCCCTTTTGGATCGGATCTATGTTACGTTTGGGCTTGGGTTCTTTGTTACCAAAAAGTCAATTAAGATGGACTAGATCAGTTGTGTTTATTGGGCTGATGCTAGGCTGAACATGTAAATCCGAAACAGGTTCCTAGTAAGCTTGTGTTGTGTGGATTGTGGGTTAGTTAATGACTATCCATATTATAACTACTTGAGCCGAAAAATATACTGTCCGAAAATCACTGTGATTTTTATGATTGAACTTAAAATTTAACAAGACTAATTCTTCGGAGATTAAGTGATTAACGGTAATATTCGGGTAAGCAGTTAATGGTTCTTTATGACGAGGTGACTTATAGGATTCAGTTAAAATGTCACGGCTAGTATTTGGGTTTGTAAGGAATTAAATATTCCATAGATTTGATGATCAGAAACAAGAAGAATGAAACATATAGAATACTGAATGATAAGCAAAATACATGGTACTGCCAGTTCAAGAAAGGTACTGTTAGTGTATTTTATGGTACTGCTGGTCCAAGAGCAAGGTACTGCTAGACCAACAAGGTACTGCTGATTCACAAGCAAGGTACTGCTAGTGCAAACTCAAAGGTACTGCTAGTTCAACACAAAGGTACTGCTAGTACAACAAGGTACTGCTAGTACAAAATGAGACTGCTGCTAGTGTAACAACCTGCTGCTAGTTCAAACGAAGGTGCTGCTGAATCAATGAGTCACTCTGCTGCTACAAAGATAAGAATGAAGAAGATATTATTTTGTATGAGTCATGTTTATACAAATATAATATCTAGATATTTTATCAAGTCATCAAGTTGAACACTCAAGATACAAGTTGTATCTTATTGACTTGACACATGTAAAAGCAAGTGGATGACTAAAGACTTATCAAGTTTGTAATGATCTCCTTATGTTATAAAAGGAAGATTATACCCCTTAGATAAAAGTGTGTCTTGGTTGTGATTGAAACAATCAACACCAAAGTGCTTCATACTCTCAAATTACAACACAAAGTTGTGTTAAAATGTAAGAGCACTTAAAGAGTGTGTGTGGGAACGTTAGACATGGGGTCTAATGTTGTTTAGGTTTGTTTAGCCTCAAGGATCTTCGATCCCTGATTAGATAGTAATCGTGTTATATTGATCATGTAACATTGGGGCTTAGTTGGAATACACAAACGGTGAAGTTTGACAAAACCTTGTTGTGATAGTATTGTATTCGTTCATTGAATATTCCGCCAATATTATCATTGTTCTTTAAACTTAGAAATCCTAGGTCAAAGGCTTAAAACCCTAGAGCCCATAAACGATCACGTAACTTATTTTAGTAATGTAAGTACCTCTAAAATAAGTTTCCACATTTGGTATCAGAGCGGGGGGGGGGGGGGGGGGGGGGGGCTCTAGATCTAGGAAAAGAAAAGGTTTTAGCTAAAAAAAAAAGAAAAATTCGTTTTTGCTTAATTTTTCGCAACTTTCTGCAGAGCAGTTTTGCAAAGGCTATAACTCCTTCATTAACTGTTGGATTGGGCTGAAATTTTTGTTGAAGGTTCTTGGTATATCAAGGTAGATTCTCACTGAAGGGATCTTCAATCTGAGCCTTAAGTTGCAAGATATGCATCGTTGAAAACTACTGCAGAAACAGTTGAGGTATTATCGAATTTTTAGTTTTTCTTTCTTGGTTTACACACACATAGGGGAAGAATCACACACAGAAGAGAGTTGGTTCTTAAAAGATATAAAGGCTTGTTTATCAATTTATTATTGGTGAAAAAGGTTATTTGTTGCTTATTTGAAGTTGAGGTTGTATTTTTCAAGATTGTGTTTTGTCATATCTTTGGAAGAAAAGATAACTTGTTGTGCTACAATTTCATATGATTACGACTTGTTAAATCTAGTTTTCATAGGTCAAGGGGAGGATGGACGAAGACCTAGTTAAATATCACTTAAAGGAGTTGCTTTGTCGCGCTCAGTGTCTCATAGGAAATGAGGATTTAGTTAAGATTCAAAGTCAGTTTTAGTACAAGATATAGGACACAAGATTGGTTTATTCAGCTTCATCAACAAGTTGGTAATGTTTGGTTTTTCTTCATCAGTCATAAAAGCCTACAGAAATGGAGATTCGAAATGGTTAACATATGGGTTTCAGGGGAAGCTTAAATGTTTAAATGTATAACCATTTATTATATTTGTGCAACACCACAAGGGAAAGTTATTGATTCTTACTACTATTGATTAGTATTAGTTTGTAGTTGTAAAAATCATATTTGTATACTTTTTCTATTTGTTGATAACAAAAAGGGGAAGAGACGTGGCGGATAGCATAGATTAAGGGGAAGACAGTATGGTGTCATTTATGGTGAGATTTAGGTATCTCAATTTCTCTACTTCGTCTAGGGAAATTCGTACAAGAATGTGTTTGTTTTGTAATCATCAAATAGGGGAAGATTGTAAGGAATTAAATATTCCATAGATTTGATGATCAGAAACAAGAAGAATGAAACATATAGAATACTGAATGATAAGCAAAATACATGGTACTGCCAGTTCAAGAAAGGTACTGTTAGTGTATTTTATGGTACTGCTGGTCCAAGAGCAAGGTACTTCTAGACCAACAAGGTACTACTGATTCACAAGCAAGGTACTGCCAGTGCAAACTCAAAGGTACTGCTAGTTTAACACAAAGGTACTGCTAGTACAACAAGGTACTGCTAGTACAAAATGAGACTGCTGCTAGTGTAACAACCTGCTGCTAGTTCAAACGAAGGTGCTGCTGAATCAATGAGTCACTCTGCTGCTACAGATAAGAATGAAGAAGATATTATTTTGTATGAGTCATGTTTATACAAATATAATATCTAGATATTTTATCAAGTCATCAAGTTGAACACTCAAGATACAAGTTTTATCTTATTGACTTGACATATGTAAAAGCAAGTGGATGACTAAAGACTTATCAAGTTTGTAATGATCTCCTTATGTTATAAAAGGAAGATTATACCCCTTAGATAAAAGTGTGTCTTGGTTGTGATTGAAACAATCAACACCAAAGTGCTTCGTGCTCTCAAATTACAACACAAAGTTGTGTTAAAATGTAAGAGCACTTAAAGAGTATGTGTGGGAACGTTAGACATGGGGTCTAATGCTTTTTAGGTTTGTTTAGCCTCAAGGATCTTCGATCCCTGATTAGATAGTAATCGTGTTATATTGATCATGTAACATTGGGGCTTAGTTGGAATACACAAACGGTGAAGTTTGACAAAACCTTGTTGTGATAGTATTGTATTCGTTCATTGAATATTCCGCCAATATTATCATTGTTCTTTAAACGTAGAAATCCTAGGTCAAAGGCTTAAAACCCTAGAGCCCATAAACGATCACGTAACTTATTTTAGTAATGTAAGTACCTCTAAAATAAGTTTCAACACCGTCCATATTTAATGGTACCTTACGTTATATTTAACAGTACCGTGACTGTTTTTACAGTTTTGAACAAAACCAACCACATTACTTTACGACTCGTTCTATAGACATGACCGGACACTTACAAACTCTATTCTTTTAGTGGTTTAAGAAAACCTTCAAGCTAGTATGACAAAGTATACTTAACAACAAAACTTGTAAGTATTAAGCAAGTAAATACTTTTCATATTTTATCACCTTCATGGGTAATTTGATACATGGATCGTACTCAATTTTGAAAACCATTTGTTTTAAAAATTTGAGCGACGTGGCTCTGGTACCAATTGTGGAAACCGTAGAGGGGGGTGAATATGTTTCCATTTAAAAACTTAAAAACTTTTTGTATCAAACACCCGATCAAGTGCGACGTAATATGAAAAGTGTCAACAATGATCATATAACATCTAGAGATGAATAAATTAAACTACATCACAAGCACAATCAAATCATGACACATACATAAACAACATAACATAAGCAACTAGCCACACAAACATAAACGCAATGCAAATATAAATATAATGCGATAAAGAATAAAATGAAAGTAAAGAGATAAGTAAGAAGGCGCAAACCGGACACGATGATTTATAGTGGTTCGGTCACGAAGCTCCTCTTCGCCCTACTTCACTCCCCGAGTACCTAACTCGAGAGTTACTTTACTAATCCACAAGCTCCCTTCAGGCGGAGAAAACCGTACAACGTCGCTTATCCAATTTCCGACACTAAGCTAAATGTCAAGTGCTAATCTTAGCTAGCACCAATCTACCACGATCCACATGATCTACCACGATCTACCCAATCTACCCTTGATCTACTTGATCAATACACAATCATACAATCTACAAGAGATCTCCAAGATCTCACCAAGATCACAATTATCTACTCATACTTGACTCGATCTACCCGATCTACCCTTGATCTTCTTGATCAACACACAAGCCCACAAGCTACAAGAGATCTCCAAGATCTCGACAAGATCACATTGATCAACCCTCATTTGACTCAATCTACCCTATCTACCTTTGATCAACTTGATCAACACACTAGCTCACAAGCTGCAAGAGATATTCAATATTTCTATAAGATCACAATGATCTTCCCTCACAAACTCTCAAAAGAAAGATAGACTTGATGTATACTATGATACAATCAAGTGTGTAACAAATGTTACAAGTGCTCTACCTACAACTACAACACTTTGTATCTTCTTGGATACCTTGTGTTCTTCTCTTGCACTAGAAGAGGAATGAAGAGGATCTCTTGGTGGGATGAAAGGATCACTCTTAAACAAACTAAGACTCTCCAAATGATCAAAGAAAGTGATCTAAGTGAGGAGGGATTAGACCAGAGAAAACTGAATGGAAAAATCAAGTTGGAAGTGTAAAATGGTCCACTATTTATAGGCAAAGAAAAACTAGCCGTTATGAGGACACAATACCACTAATTGTCACATGGTACCACTAAATTTAGTGGTACCTTGGTACCGTCCCAGTCAGAAACGATCCAAATTTTGTTTTTTAGTGGTGAAAGCTTATTTGGGGGGAAAATAGCTGTTACTATTTTTGAAATGATTATCCCAAATAAAACATTTCTTTCTAATTCAAAAATAATTTGTAAAATGTATTTTTGAAAAATATTTTGTCACATTCATAAAAATGTGAAGTTTAGAACAAAAAAATTATTTCTTTGATCATCCGTCAAGTTTAAATTTGTTTGTTCATACTTGGAGTGATTTACGTCGGGATGGAAATCAACGACTCTGTTGAGGCATACTTGATACGTTGAGAGATGTTGATGTAAGTATACGTTGATGATTTGTGTTTACAAGTAACTTGCATATTTTACGTTATGCATTACAAGTTACATGTTTGTCATTATTAAAACCGAAGAAATCGTTTAGTTTAAATATCATAATATTTGCACTAACAAAAATGATTAGATGTGACAATGGGACTGAGTTCAAGAATAGAGTGATGAATCAGTTTTGTGAGATGAAGGGTATTTTGTGACAATATAGTGTAGCTAGAACTCCTCAAGAAAATGGAGTAGCTGAGTGGAGAAATATGACACTAATTGAGGCTGCTCGGACTATGCCAGCTGATTCTAAGTTGCCAACTACTTTTTGGGCTGAAGTAGTTAGTACTGCTTGCTATGTGCAAAATAGAGTGTTAGTTGTTAAGCCTCATTACAAGACCCATATGAACTTTTTCATGGTAGAACACCAACTTTAAGTTTTATGAGACCATTTGGGTGTCCTGTTACTATTCTCAATACCATAGATCACTTAGGCAAATTTGATGGTAAGGCTGATGAAGGTTTCTTTTTTGGATACTCTTTGAATAGTAAAAGATTTAGAGTATTCAATAGTAGAACAAGGATAGTGGAAGAGAACTTGCATATTAGGTTTAGTGAGAGTACACCTAATGTTGTAAGTAGTGGACCAGATTGGCTGTTTGATATTAATACACTAAAAAAAACAATGAATTATGAGCCAGTTGTTGCAGGTACACAGTCTAATGATTTTGCAGGTACAAAAGCAAGTGATGGTGCAGGTCAAGCTAGAAAGGAGACAAAACCTGCAAAAAGATTACATCTTGCTACCATTATGGACTGCTGACCCACCATTCTCCTAGGATCCAAAGAGTTCTCAAGAAGATGATGATGAAGCGAAAAGTGTACCGCTTTTAAGGGGTCATTTAAGCCCAAAATCGTATTTATTTGATCAAATATTGCCCTAAATCGTTCCTTTTGTCATTTTAGGTACTTTTGAGGAGAAATCTGGAAAAGGAGGCATTTTGGACGTTTTTGGAGCATTAAAGTGAAGAAAACGGCAAAGTCTCAAAAATCGGCTCAAAGTCACCTTTGACGGCGTCACATTTAACCCCGGACGGCGTCATGCTTTGGCAAGAAAAGTTGGACGTGAAATTTACTCATGACGGGCCAGTGAAAATAGCATGTGAATTCTGACGGCGTCACGCTTTAACTTGATCGAGGGCGTCACGGCTTAAATCATAAGGGGACGGCGTCACGTTCATGGTTGGACGGCGTCAAGCCTTGATAAGCCAGAATGGATTTTTGAAGAGCTAAAGAGGGACGGCGTCAAGATGGTCATCCGGGAACCCTAAAAGCGGCGAGGTGACGGCGTCACACTCCATAAGGTGACGCCGTCAGATCCAAAAATCTATATATAGTTTTCTAATTTTTTGTCATTAGAGAGAGCTTAGTGTGTGGAATTTTGGGAGAAAACCCTAAGACGATTTTAGCTACTTTTTCAGGGCTTTTTGCCTTGAGATCTTCCATGTTTCATTGAAAGATAAGTTATCAATTAATCATTCAATATGTCTATGTGTTGTTTGATTCTATCTTATTCTTGTCTTTTGTTTAACATGTTAGGCTAAATTTATCTTGTGTTTGCTTAGATCTAATGAAACCTAGCTATTGATTATTGGTTGTTAATGTGTTATTAGTTGTATTGGATGATTGTTTATCTATGTTAGGCTTAAGAAAACTGGCTAACTTCCTATTCGGTAACTTGCTTGAACGTCTTAAGAAACATGAACCAAATGCGTACTAAAGGTTTTTATGGTTGTATTTAATGCACAAGCGAATTCTAGTGATCCCATGTTAGGAGCTTCCTAGCCGGCTCGACATAGGAGTGAAGTAGGAGCTTGTAGAGTTGGGGAAGTAAGTACGCCACCCCACGAATGGTATTAAGGAATACACCCTTCATCCACGCAACTAATACACACTAATTAACCGGTAAAAGATAGTTAGGGAGTAAGGAAATCTAAGTAAACACATTTCTCTACACATAAGTTTCTCACCACATTTTCATTTTTGTTATTTTATTTTATTTGCATTCGTAGTAATTTGGGTTAGTTGACTAGCAACTAATTCCGCCCACTCTATCAAAACCGAGATTTTACTTGCTTTCATAAAAATATAAAAACATAAAAAGAATCTTCCTCAACCCTTAGACCTAATTAGAGTAGTCTTTCATACCTAACGAACACTATTCCCTGTGGAGAACGATCAATCCCCCGTACTTACCACTACACTATACTACATCGGTCAGGTACACTGCCTGGTGGGGTTGTAAGCCTCTTGAGATCCCTCGAGAGGTAAAACCTGTTGTAAGGTTACAAAACCACGCAATCAAGTTTTTGGCGCCGTTGCCGGGGAATAGTTATTGTTTAGGTTGAATTTTTATTTCTATTAGGTCTACTCACTAGATTCCTTTCTAGTGAGATTTTTATTTTATTTTTCTAGGATTTCTTTAGTCTATCTATTTTCTTCGTGTCTTTGTTCGTAACCATTACCGTCCGACATCATGGAAGATGGTAATATCCTTAACCCACACAACCCACCACCACAACAACCACAACCACCTCCTAGAGCCCGTACTTTAGGAGAGTATTCCCGTCCTAGCCACCATGGCTATCGAAACACCATTGAGCTCACTCAAGGAGCCAATATCACACCCTTGCGATCCGACACCATCCGGTTGGTGCAAAGCGGATGCGCATTCCATGGACTTCGTTCTGAAGATCCTAATCAACATCTCAAGGACTTTCTTAAAATCGTTGATTCTATAGACCTTGATGTTGCC
The DNA here is from genome assembly GCA_021014915.2 of Artemisia tridentata subsp. tridentata. Lineage (NCBI taxonomy): Eukaryota > Viridiplantae > Streptophyta > Magnoliopsida > Asterales > Asteraceae > Artemisia > Artemisia tridentata. The sequence continues at coordinate 61,747,258 of CP139502.1, read as the reverse complement.
ACTCGAGAGACGACCCGATTGCGTCTCTTTCAATTCTCTCTGCGGGACCAAGCTAGTCAGTGGCTAGAACGTCAACCCGCAGGATCCATCACCTCTTGGGATGATCTCACCACTCGTTTCCTTGCTCAGTTTTTCCCACCGGGAAGAACTACCAAGCTAAGGAATGATATCTTGATGTTCCAACAACGTCAAGGCGAAACTCTCTACGAGGCATGGACTCGATTCAAGGACTTACTCCAAAAAGTCCCTCACCATGGCATAGAACTTTGGCTCCAAGTCCAAATCTTCTATGACCATATCAATCTCTCCACGAGGCAAACCATTGACCAATCGGCCGGTGGCAAGCTACGTGATCTAAGTGCGGAACAATCATGGGCTCTCCTAGAGGATCTTGCTCTTTATGACAACGAAAGTTGGAGTGATCCCCGTGATTTGAATAAAACGGTCAAGGCAATATCTTTGCCTTCGAATAATTCAAGCACTTCCGACCGTAGGATCATAGAACTTGAAGACCAAGTCAAGTTTCTCATGAAATCCTACGAGGCTCCTAAACCTTCAAGCCAAGTGAACAAAATCACTTCTTCATGTGAATTATGTAGTGGTCCCCACGACACTCGTGATTGCATGGAACTCCCCGAACAAGCTTTTGTGGACTACGCATCCTCGCGTACCGACGGAGCGGGAGACAAGTGGTACACTTTCAAACCCGAGCCAAACCATTACGGTGATTCATACAACCCCTCATGGAAAAATCACCCGAATCTTAGGTGGAAACAAAACCAAAACTCACAACAAACCAATTCTTCCAACCCACCTAATCGTTTCCAATCAAGCGGTTCCAACTCGAACCGTACTTTCAACAACAATCCTTCCGGAAATGGTAGTACCAATAACTTTGAAGGATTGATGTCTCAATTTATGGCATCTCAAGAAGCTCGTTTAGCCAAGTTTGAAGCCGATTTCAAACAAAAACAAAGCGAGATGACCGATAAGATTGACACCTTGTTGAAAGCCCTCAATGACCGAGAAATGGGAGCACTCCCTAGCAACACGGTCAAGAACCCGAAACTAAACGTCAACGCTATTTCATCGGTTTCGTCCCCTAGTTCTTGTCCACAATATTATTCGGTCAATTCCATGAGCACGTGTTTCAAACAAACCCAAGTCGTTCCAAATGACCAAGAAGTTATGACATCCAAATTGGTCAACAACATAGTTGAAACACCTCCCACTCAAAACCTTGACGAAGAATTCAAGGAGCTCCACCTTGAAAGTCCGGTTGTTGATGTGTTGGATGAGAAGAAGCTCAAGTTAGGCGAAAAAGGGACCGCCTTTGTTCAAAACAAGCTACCTAAGAAGTTAGATGATCCAGGCTTATTTGTTCTACCTTGCAAGATCGGTAATTCGGAGGCTTATGACACATTAGCCGATCTTGGATCAAGCCTTAACCTACTTCCGTTACCTCTCTACACCTCTCTAAAACTTGGAAAACTTGAAGAAACCGAGGTGATAATAGGCTTAGCGGATGGAAGTGTTGCTTACCCGGTTGGAGTAGTTAAGGACGTGTTAGTGCACATTGGAAAACTAACCATTTTAGCCGATTTCCATGTCCTTGATATGGTTAGCGACCCTACATGCCCCTTGTTGATAGGTAGAGGATTTTTGGCGACCGCTAGTGCTATGATTGATTGTAAGGAATCCAAGATAGCGGTAGGAGAAGGAGATACTTGGTCAGTCTATGATGTTAAGAAACACGCCTATGATACTAGTGAGGAACCGACACCCCATTGGTTAGAGTTGAATAGGAGACCATCTAGATATGGACCTTGGATAGATAGACGCTTCATAGGACCCCAACGCCCATTTTACCTAGAAGAGGACTTTGTTAACCGAACGCATTCGGTGGAGCAACTCTTGGCTAGGGACACCGAATTGGATCCATTTGAAGACCCTCTAGTTTTTAGAAGGATGATTGATTTCCTAGGAGTTTTGCCAATTAACCTAGGAATGAATAAGTGGATTTGTGAGGAAGATGATCATAAGTGGAATTGGGATAAACCACCCAATGATGGAGATGGGTCATGGCATATTAAGATGACGTTGTATGACCCGGATGGGAGAGAAGTTTGAAAAGATATATCGTACTAAGCGAACCAATAGGAAACTTCAATCCAAGCTTAACCCTAAAGACGTCCTTGATGACGAGCTCACTTACATAGGGTAGAGTGACTTTGAGTCTAGCTACAAGACTCGTTAATAAAGAAAAGCGCTTCTTGGGAGGCAACCCAAGCTTTATTTGTTTTATTTGCTATGTGTGTTTATTTATTTGTTTGTTTGATTTTATTTGTTTCCGTATGTGTGTTTAATTTTTATCATTATTGATTCATGTTCAAAACTAAATTGTGAAAATGCTTTATGTTGTTTTTAACTTCGTCTTAACTACATATAAAGGTATTTTGCAAAAGATAAGTGTAAGGGAAATCTAAATCGGTTTGTTAGAACACAAATGAACATGAATCATAATAATAATAAATTAGCATACATATTCGTATTTGTTTGAGTCAAATGCTTGTATCGAGTCATAATGATGTTTTGCAGGATTTCCAGGAAGTAAGGTAAAGGTTTTTCCAGAAATTTTCCGGAAACTAAAAATGAAAATTTTTGTCAGGTCATTTCTGACGGCGTCAGGGGTTATAACCTGACGGCGTCAGATTTAATTTCCAGAAATTTTTGAAAGTTTTGTTTTCATAAAAAGTTTTTATTAAAATCTCCAACTTATAATCTCCAGGAATCTGCAAAATTATCATTCCACAAGCATTATATCCTTATATATAGATTTTTCCCGCCGATGTTATGCAGGTTTTCGTGTTTGTTTTCTCAGGTTTAACAGGTTATTTTGGACAAGGAAATGTTTTTGGATCAAGCTTGTGGCGATGCATTAGTCATGGAGCTTCAACATTCTCTTTGGAGGAAGATCTAACCGTGTAATTTCATTATCCACCGAGCGAATCAGGGGAGTATTTGTTTTCATTCTTTTACCTTATTTACTTTTACATCCTTTGAATGAACATTGGGGACAATGTTCAGCTTAAGTGTAAGAGGAGGGTAAATGATGATACCTTAGAGAATACAATTGCACTTGATTTTTGTTTGTTTGATGGTAGATGTGTAATAAAACTGAGATAAATACTTGTTAGGGCAATTTTAGTGCCAAATTTAAAAATTTTTACAACATTTAGGAATGAAACTTTGGTCTTAATGAGCGTCTCATGGATAGGAAGTTATATGACTAGCACAAAACCGTACCACTAAAAAATTTTCCACTCCCAAATATGTGAGGTTCGCCCCTAGAATTGGTAGGAAAATCATTTATGCTATGATGTGTGTACCGGTAGCACTTATATTCTAGAACTTGCGTTAGGATCATTCCGAGGCCACAAGTGAGACTGCATTCGTGTAGTTAGATTTACTACATGATAAGAGGCATTAGGATTAACCCATTGTTTTACACCTGTGTTTTTGTTATAATTACATTGGCTACATTGGTCAAGTAATTCTCCCACACCTTTGCGTTGTACTCATTTTTAGTACACGATACCCCTAGTACACCCCTCAGAGCATATCTTTTCGTTTCTAACTTTAAGCATTTTACTTAAAGTAAGAATTTGTTTACACCCCACTTAAATGTACACCCAAATCGCCTTAGCCTACCTTGTATGCACTCATTTTTAGTGCATTATTGTTACAACATTTGTTTAAACCCAAGTTAATTATCTAGTTGATTACATGGTTGCTAAGTCGAGTCATATCCTTGTACATATTGTTTTGGGACGATTGGGACTCATGGGTAAAGTACTAGTGTAATGGAGTAATGGGGAAGAACATCATTTATTACCCCCATATGTGCTAAATGTTTTAAAAGTACTCCAAGTTTTTCAATTATCTTAATTCGAGTCATTAGATTAGTATTTGTAAAGTTATGTAAAAGTTCAAGTGTAAGGGGAATGCAACGCCCCTATGATGTATTATTTTGGATGGTAGGGTAAAAGTGTATGCAAAAAAAAAAAAAAAAAAAAAAAAAAAAAAAAAAAAAAAAAAAAAAAAATACAAAAAAAATGAGAAAAAGAAAAATAGAAAAAAACATACGGACTACCATCCCGTTTCATTTTATGTTTGTTTTATGTTTTTGTTATTTTCTTTCATTAGCTTAAGATCGAGTCTAGTCTTGGCTTAGCAACATTGTATAGTACATGTAATTGATCAAGATTTTTAACTCGCCACCAGTAAAATATCCTTTGTCCAACAAAACCGTGTTTTCCTTTTCCCTACACCTAACGTTATAACCCATTTAAAAGCCCTCTTTGATAGTTTATCTTAGGTGCTTACGCCTAGTGGAGGAGGTTTTCGATCCTTTCCCAAGCCTATGGTAATCTATTTGCTATGACAGGTAGTGAGAGATATTATCCGTTTTCATTTATGAGATTTATTTTGATGACACTTGAGGGATGTGAGTATCTAAACACTACTTGTGAGGTGCTAGTATGTAATCTCCGTGCTTATTATGATTGAAGTGGAACGATTATTTGTTGTAATTACTTTTATGTTTGCATTAAATGACCCCTAACTTGTATTTTAATTAGAATAAAAGCACATTTGCTTGAGGACAAGCAAATCTCAAGTGTAAGGATATTTGATGAAGCGAAAAGTGTACCGCTTTTAAGGGGTCATTTAAGCCCGAAATCGTATTTATTTGATCAAATATTGCCCTAAATCGTTCCTTTTGTCATTTTAGGTACTTTTGAGGAGAAATCTGGAAAAGGAGGCATTTTGGACGTTTTTGGAGCATTAAAGTGAAGAAAACGGCAAAGTCTCAAAAATCGGCTCAAAGTCACCTTTGACGGCGTCACATTTAACCCCAGACGGCGTCATGCTTTGGCAAGAAAAGTTGGACGTGAAATTTACTCATGACGGGCCAGTGAAAATAGCATGTGAATTCTGACGGCGTCACGCTTTAACTTGATCGAGGGCGTCACGGCTTAAATCATAAGGGGACGGCGTCACGTTCATGGTTGGACGGCGTCAAGCCTTGATAAGCCAGAATGGATTTTTGAAGAGCTAAAGAGGGACGGCGTCAAGATGGTCATCCGGGAACCCTAAAAGCGGCGAGGTGACGGCGTCACACTCCATAAGGTGACGCCGTCAGATCCAAAAATCTATATATAGTTTTCTAATTTTTTGTCATTAGAGAGAGCTTAGTGTGTGGAATTTTGGGAGAAAACCCTAAGACGATTTTAGCTACTTTTTCAGGGCTTTTTGCCTTGAGATCTTCCATGTTTCATTGAAAGATAAGTTATCAATTAATCATTCAATATGTCTATGTGTTGTTTGATTCTATCTTATTCTTGTCTTTTGTTTAACATGTTAGGCTAAATTTATCTTGTGTTTGCTTAGATCTAATGAAACCTAGCTATTGATTATTGGTTGTTAATGTGTTATTAGTTGTATTGGATGATTGTTTATCTATGTTAGGCTTAAGAAAACTGGCTAACTTCCTATTCGGTAACTTGCTTGAACGTCTTAAGAAACATGAACCAAATGCGTACTAAAGGTTTTTATGGTTGTATTTAATGCACAAGCGAATTCTAGTGATCCCATGTTAGGAGCTTCCTAGCCGGCTCGACATAGGAGTGAAGTAGGAGCTTGTAGAGTTGGGGAAGTAAGTACGCCACCCCACGAATGGTATTAAGGAATACACCCTTCATCCACGCAACTAATACACACTAATTAACCGGTAAAAGATAGTTAGGGAGTAAGGAAATCTAAGTAAACACATTTCTCTACACATAAGTTTCTCACCACATTTTCATTTTGTTATTTTATTTTATTTGCATTCGTAGTAATTTGGGTTAGTTGACTAGCAACTAATTCCGCCCACTCTATCAAAACCGAGATTTTACTTGCTTTCATAAAAATATAAAAACATAAAAAGAATCTTCCTCAACCCTTAGACCTAATTAGAGTAGTCTTTCATACCTAACGAACACTATTCCCTGTGGAGAACGATCAATCCCCCGTACTTACCACTACACTATACTACATCGGTCAGGTACACTGCCTGGTGGGGTTGTAAGCCTCTTGAGATCCCTCGAGAGGTAAAACCTGTTGTAAGGTTACAAAACCACGCAATCAAGTTTTTGGCGCCGTTGCCGGGGAATAGTTATTGTTTAGGTTGAATTTTTATTTCTATTAGGTCTACTCACTAGATTCCTTTCTAGTGAGATTTTTATTTTATTTTTCTAGGATTTCTTTAGTCTATCTATTTTCTTCGTGTCTTTGTTCGTAACCATTACCGTCCGACATCATGGAAGATGGTAATATCCTTAACCCACACAACCCACCACCACAACAACCACAACCACCTCCTAGAGCCCGTACTTTAGGAGAGTATTCCCGTCCTAGCCACCATGGCTATCGAAACACCATTGAGCTCACTCAAGGAGCCAATATCACACCCTTGCGATCCGACACCATCCGGTTGGTGCAAAGCGGATGCGCATTCCATGGACTTCGTTCTGAAGATCCTAATCAACATCTCAAGGACTTTCTTAAAATTGTTGATTCTATAGACCTTGATGTTGCCACTCGAGAGACGACCCGATTGCGTCTCTTTCAATTCTCTCTGCGGGACCAAGCTAGTCAGTGGCTAGAACGTCAACCCACAGGATCCATCACCTCTTGGGATGATCTCACCACTCGTTTCCTTGCTCAGTTTTTCCCACCGGGAAGAACTACCAAGCTAAGGAATGATATCTTGATGTTCCAACAACGTCAAGGCGAAACTCTCTACGAGGCATGGACTCGATTCAAGGACTTACTCCAAAAAGTCCCTCACCATGGCATAGAACTTTGGCTCCAAGTCCAAATCTTCTATGACCATATCAATCTCTCCACGAGGCAAACCATTGACCAATCGGCCGGTGGCAAGCTACGTGATCTAAGTACGGAACAATCATGGGCTCTCCTAGAGGATCTTGCTCTTTATGACAACGAAAGTTGGAGTGATCCCCGTGATTTGAATAAAACGGTCAAGGCAATATCTTTGCCTTCGAATAATTCAAGCACTTCCGACCGTAGGATCATAGAACTTGAAGACCAAGTCAAGTTTCTCATGAAATCCTACGAGGCTCCTAAACCTTCAAGCCAAGTGAACAAAATCACTTCTTCATGTGAATTATGTAGTGGTCCCCACGACACTCGTGATTGCATGGAACTCCCCGAACAAGCTTTTGTGGACTACGCATCCTCGCGTACCGACGGAGCGGGAGACAAGTGGTACACTTTCAAACCCGAGCCAAACCATTACGGTGATTCATACAACCCCTCATGGAAAAATCACCCGAACCTTAGGTGGAAACAAAACCAAAACTCACAACAAACCAATTCTTCCAACCCACCTAATCGTTTCCAATCAAGCGGTTCCAACTCGAACCGTACTTTCAACAACAATCCTTCCGGCAATGGTAGTACCAATAACTTTGAAGGATTGATGTCTCAATTTATGGCATCTCAAGAAGCTCGTTTAGCCAAGTTTGAAGCCGATTTCAAACAAAAACAAAGCGAGATGACCGATAAGATTGACACCTTGTTGAAAGCCCTCAATGACCGAGAAATGGGAGCACTCCCTAGCAACACGGTCAAGAACCCGAAACTAAACGTCAACGCTATTTCATCGGTTTCGTCCCCTAGTTCTTGTCCACAATATTATTCGGTCAATTCCATGAGCACGTGTTTCAAACAAACCCAAGTCGTTCCAAATGACCAAGAAGTTATGACATCCAAATTGGTCAACAACATAGTTGAAACACCTCCCACTCAAAACCTTGACGAAGAATTCAAGGAGCTCCACCTTGAAAGTCCGGTTGTTGATGTGTTGGATGAGAAGAAGCTCAAGTTAGGCGAAAAAGGGACCGCCTTTGTTCAAAACAAGCTACCTAAGAAGTTAGATGATCCAGGCTTATTTGTTCTACCTTGCAAGATCGGTAATTCGGAGGCTTATGACACATTAGCCGATCTTGGATCAAGCCTTAACCTACTTCCGTTACCTCTCTACACCTCTCTAAAACTTGGAAAACTTGAAGAAACCGAGGTGATAATAGGCTTAGCGGATGGAAGTGTTGCTTACCCGGTTGGAGTAGTTAAGGACGTGTTAGTGCACATTGGAAAACTAACCATTTTAGCCGATTTCCACGTCCTTGATATGGTTAGCGACCCTACATGCCCCTTGTTGATAGGTAGAGGATTTTTGGCGACCGCTAGTGCTATGATTGATTGTAAGGAATCCAAGATAGCGGTAGGAGAAGGAGATACTTGGTCAGTCTATGATGTTAAGAAACACGCCTATGATACTAGTGAGGAACCGACACCCCATTGGTTAGAGTTGAATAGGAGACCATCTAGATATGGACCTTGGATAGATAGAGGCTTCATAGGACCCCAACGCCCGTTTTACCTAGAAGAGGACTTTGTTAACCGAACGCATTCGGTGGAGCAACTCTTGGCTAGGGACACCGAATTGGATCCATTTGAAGACCCTCTAGTTTTTAGAAGGATGATTGATTTCCTAGGAGTTTTGCCAATTAACCTAGGAATGAATAAGTGGATTTGTGAGGAAGATGATCATAAGTGGAATTGGGATAAACCACCCAATGATGGAGATGGGTCATGGCATATTAAGATGACGTTGTATGACCCGGATGGAGAGAAGTTTGAAAAGATATATCGTACTAAGCGAACCAATAGGAAACTTCAATCCAAGCTTAACCCTAAAGACGTCCTTGATGACGAGCTCACTTACATAGGGTAGAGTGACTTTGAGTCTAGCTACAAGACTCGTTAATAAAGAAAAGCGCATCTTGGGAGGCAACCCAAGCTTTATTTGTTTTATTTGCTATGTGTGTTTATTTATTTGTTTGTTTGATTTTATTTGTTTCCGTATGTGTGTTTAATTTTTATCATTATTGATTCATGTTCAAAACTAAATTGTGAAAATGCTTTATGTTGTTTTTAACTTCGTCTTAACTACATATAAAGGTATTTTGCAAAAGATAAGTGTAAGGGAAATCTAAATCGGTTTGTTAGAACACAAATGAACATGAATCATAATAATAATAAATTAGCATACATATTCGTATTTGTTTGAGTCAAATGCTTGTATCGAGTCATAATGATGTTTTGCAGGATTTCCAGGAAGTAAGGTAAAGGTTTTTCCAGAAATTTTCCGGAAACTAAAAATGAAAATTTTTGTCAGGTCATTTCTGACGGCGTCAGGGGTTATAACCTGACGGCGTCAGATTTAATTTCCAGAAATTTTTGAAAGTTTTGTTTTCATAAAAAGTTTTTATTAAAATCTCCAACTTATAATCTCCAGGAATCTGCAAAATTATCATTCCACAAGCATTATATCCTTATATATAGATTTTTCCCGCCGATGTTATGCAGGTTTTCGTGTTTGTTTTCTCAGGTTTAACAGGTTATTTTGGACAAGGAAATGTTTTTGGATCAAGCTTGTGGCGATGCATTAGTCATGGAGCTTCAACATTCTCTTTGGAGGAAGATCTAACCGTGTAATTTCATTATCCACCGAGCGAATCAGGGGAGTATTTGTTTTCATTCTTTTACCTTATTTACTTTTACATCCTTTGAATGAACATTGGGGACAATGTTCAGCTTAAGTGTAAGAGGAGGGTAAATGATGATACCTTAGAGAATACAATTGCACTTGATTTTTGTTTGTTTGATGGTAGATGTGTAATAAAACTGAGATAAATACTTGTTAGGGCAATTTTAGTGCCAAATTTAAAATTTTTTACAACATTTAGGAATGAAACTTTGGTCTTAATGAGCGTCTCATGGATAGGAAGTTATATGACTAGCACAAAACCGTACCACTAAAAAATTTTCCACCCCCAAATATGTGAGGTTCGCCCCTAGAATTGGTAGGAAAAGCATTTATGCTATGATGTGTGTACCGGTAGCACTTATATTCTAGAACTTGCGTTAGGATCATTCCGAGGCCACAAGTGAGACTGCATTCGTGTAGTTAGATTTACTACATGATAAGAGGCATTAGGATTAACCCATTGTTTTACACCTGTGTTTTTGTTATAATTACATTGGCTACATTGGTCAAGTAATTCTCCCACACCTTTGCGTTGTACTCATTTTTAGTACACGATACCCCTAGTACACCCCTCAGAGCATATCTTTTCGTTTCTAACTTTAAGCATTTTACTTAAAGTAAGAATTTGTTTACACCCCACTTAAATGTACACCCAAATCGCCTTAGCCTACCTTGTATGCACTCATTTTTAGTGCATTATTGTTACAACATTTGTTTAAACCCAAGTTAATTATCTAGTTGATTACATGGTTGCTAAGTCGAGTCATATCCTTGTACATATTGTTTTGGGACGATTGGGACTCATGGGTAAAGTACTAGTGTAATGGAGTAATGGGGAAGAACATCATTTATTACCCCCATATGTGCTAAATGTTTTAAAAGTACTCCAAGTTTTTCAATTATCTTAATTCGAGTCATTAGATTAGTATTTGTAAAGTTATGTAAAAGTTCAAGTGTAAGGGGAATGCAACGCCCCTATGATGTATTATTTTGGATGGTAGGGTAAAAGTGTATGCAAAAAAAAAAAAAAAAAAAAAAAAAAAAAAAAAAAATACAAAAAAAAATGAGAAAAAGAAAAATAGAAAAAAACATACGGACTACCATCCCGTTTCATTTTATATTTGTTTTATGTTTTTGTTATTTTCTTTCATTAGCTTAAGATCGAGTCTAGTCTTGGCTTAGCAACATTGTATAGTACATGTAATTGATCAAGATTTTTAACTCGCCACCAGTAAAATATCCTTTGTCCAACAAAACCGTGTTTTCCTTTTCCCTACACCTAACGTTATAACCCATTTAAAAGCCCTCTTTGATAGTTTATCTTAGGTGCTTACGCCTAGTGGAGGAGGTTTTCGATCCTTTCCCAAGCCTATGGTAATCTATTTGCTATGACAGGTAGTGAGAGATATTATCCGTTTTCATTTATGAGATTTATTTTGATGACACTTGAGGGATGTGAGTATCTAAACACTACTTGTGAGGTGCTAGTATGTAATCTCCGTGCTTATTATGATTGAAGTGGAACGATTATTTGTTGTAATTACTTTTATGTTTGCATTAAATGACCCCTAACTTGTATTTTAATTAGAATAAAAGCACATTTGCTTGAGGACAAGCAAATCTCAAGTGTAAGGATATTTGATGAAGCGAAAAGTGTACCGCTTTTAAGGGGTCATTTAAGCCCGAAATCGTATTTATTTGATCAAATATTGCCCTAAATCGTTCCTTTTGTCATTTTAGGTACTTTTGAGGAGAAATCTGGAAAAGGAGGCATTTTGGACGTTTTTGGAGCATTAAAGTGAAGAAAACGGCAAAGTCTCAAAAATCGGCTCAAAGTCACCTTTGACGGCGTCACATTTAACCCCAGACGGCGTCATGCTTTGGCAAGAAAAGTTGGACGTGAAATTTACTCATGACGGGCCAGTGAAAATAGCATGTGAATTCTGACGGCGTCACGCTTTAACTTGATCGAGGGCGTCACGGCTTAAATCATAAGGGGACGGCGTCACGTTCATGGTTGGACGGCGTCAAGCCTTGATAAGCCAGAATGGATTTTTGAAGAGCTAAAGAGGGACGGCGTCAAGATGGTCATCCGGGAACCCTAAAAGCGGCGAGGTGACGGCGTCACACTCCATAAGGTGACGCCGTCAGATCCAAAAATCTATATATAGTTTTCTAATTTTTTGTCATTAGAGAGAGCTTAGTGTGTGGAATTTTGGGAGAAAACCCTAAGACGATTTTAGCTACTTTTTCAGGGCTTTTTGCCTTGAGATCTTCCATGTTTCATTGAAAGATAAGTTATCAATTAATCATTCAATATGTCTATGTGTTGTTTGATTCTATCTTATTCTTGTCTTTTGTTTAACATGTTAGGCTAAATTTATCTTGTGTTTGCTTAGATCTAATGAAACCTAGCTATTGATTATTGGTTGTTAATGTGTTATTAGTTGTATTGGATGATTGTTTATCTATGTTAGGCTTAAGAAAACTGGCTAACTTCCTATTCGGTAACTTGCTTGAACGTCTTAAGAAACATGAACCAAATGCGTACTAAAGGTTTTTATGGTTGTATTTAATGCACAAGCGAATTCTAGTGATCCCATGTTAGGAGCTTCCTAGCCGGCTCGACATAGGAGTGAAGTAGGAGCTTGTAGAGTTGGGGAAGTAAGTACGCCACCCCACGAATGGTATTAAGGAATACACCCTTCATCCACGCAACTAATACACACTAATTAACCGGTAAAAGATAGTTAGGGAGTAAGGAAATCTAAGTAAACACATTTCTCTACACATAAGTTTCTCACCACATTTTCATTTTTGTTATTTTTATTTTATTTGCATTCGTAGTAATTTGGGTTAGTTGACTAGCAACTAATTCCGCCCACTCTATCAAAACCGAGATTTTACTTGCTTTCATAAAAATATAAAAACATAAAAAGAATCTTCCTCAACCCTTAGACCTAATTAGAGTAGTCTTTCATACCTAACGAACACTATTCCCTGTGGAGAACGATCAATCCCCCGTACTTACCACTACACTATACTACATCGGTCAGGTACACTGCCTGGTGGGGTTGTAAGCCTCTTGAGATCCCTCGAGAGGTAAAACCTGTTGTAAGGTTACAAAACCACGCAATCAAGTTTTTGGCGCCGTTGCCGGGGAATAGTTATTGTTTAGGTTGAATTTTTATTTCTATTAGGTCTACTCACTAGATTCCTTTCTAGTGAGATTTTTATTTTATTTTTCTAGGATTTCTTTAGTCTATCTATTTTCTTCGATGAAGTCTTTGCCCCTGTTGCAAGAATTGAAGCAATTAGGCTGTTTTCATTTAAAGACTTTGTGGTGTATCAGATGGATGTAAATAGTGCTTTTCTCTATTGGAAGATTAAAGAAGAGGTGTATGTTTTTCAACCACCAGGGTTTGAAGATCCAGACTTTCCTGATAGAGTACAAGGTTGAAAAAGCATTATATGGACTACATCAAGCTCCTAGAGCTTGGTATGAAACCTTGTCAACATACTTGTTAGACAATGGGTTTCACAGAGGAAAGATTGACAAGACCTTATTCATCAAAAGGCACAAAGGTGATATTTTGCTGGTCCATGTGTATATGGATGATATCATCTTTGGTTCAACAAAGAAGGAGCTATGCATAGAGTTTGAGAAGTTGATGCATGAGAAATTTCAGATGAATTCTATGGGAGAACTTACTGATGCGCGTGATGTGTCGTTGCGGTTTAGCAGTTTTAATGCCTACTCAAGTTTTAAATTTATATTTAGCCGACTTATCAATAACACACACACTTAACGAGCAGTGTACCCGGTCAGTATGAAGATAATGGTAAGTAGAGTGTCGATCACTAAGAGTGGAACGTATTATCTCGTTATTCTAATCAGTATTTTAATATCCTAACGCAAGGGGGTTTCAGCCTGAGAGACTGGCACGATTTGTTTGCAATTAAATAATAAAATAAACCAATAGGCACGAATCAGCAAGTAGCACACACGTACACAGATAGATACTTGAGACAATAAGAGGGTTGTCCTTATGATTAAGTAGATTGTCACTTGTTTTATTGATAGCCTTATATGAAGTGTATGTAGTTAACCCTTTCTCGTTGGTCCTATTCTTATCGGCGAGTAAACCCTTAATGATTACTTATGTTTAAAAGTTATTCCTAAGTGATCAATTTAGTAATAACTGTGGGAGCCACATTATGTCCCGCAGTCAAATGCCCGCAAGCCACTAATAAACACAGAGGTTATCAATGCACTAATAAGTAGTAACCAAAGACATCAACATATAAACTTTAATTGATGGGAAAGCAAGTATTAAAGGGAGTGCAATCTTTCGTTGTCACATTACACAAGCCACCAATCCTGATGAATTAAAGTTTGCTAACACAATAAAACAAAACTACTTAATGAATTAAACACATGCAGCACCTTCTTACAGCTCTTGTATCTTTGATTTGGGTGTGTCTTGTGCTGCCTCCTTGACTGAATTCGTCCTAGGGTTTTTCCTGTTCGGTCTTCGAAACTTATATATTCCCCCCGAAATTCGTCTGGTCTTGGGGTATTTATAGTTTCTGTCTGAGGGAAGATGCGGCGCATCTAAGGAGTAGATGCGGCGCATGTACTTAACTTCGCGTGAGGTCCAAGATTATAATATTCAGGAATATTCATACACGCCAGAAGATGCGGCGTAACTCAATGATTGGATGCGGCGCATGTCCTCTTGTATCTTGGATCGAATCTGGTGATATCTTGATAGAGATGCGGCGCATGTCATGAGTGAGATGCGGCGCATCTGGAGCAGATTAGTCTTGATCTTCTTCATTTCAGTAGACTCTTAACTTTATGCATGTTTTGCTCCATAATCAGTCCAAAATCGCTAAGTTTCACCAAATGCTTGTTTTTACCTGAGAATTACAAAAGTAAACGATTAAGTATCAATCCTCATACATAATATAGTAAAACAAGTCAATTTAATAGGATAAATGATAGTAATAAAATGTACTTATTTGAGTTCATCAAATATCCCCCACTTGAACTTTACTTGTCCCCAAGTAAACCTTAGAATTTCTTTTATGAAAATGTATCCTAAAAGATGTTAGGATTTATTTTTATATTTAAGCATGTATTCGTTTATTTCATAATCACACAACTAAACACTTAACGAATTAGAAGTAAAATAAAATAAGTCGATAAAAGCAAATCTAATCGTTTAACTGTCCAGTCGTGACGAATATTCTATCATAAGCTTGGCAAGTATACACATCTCCACCACTAAAGCTAAGGAATAACAAGTCTAAAGCGGTAAAAAGGGTTTTTAGGCTTAAGGGTTAATTATTCTCTTTCACTATCGATCTCAAATTCCAGAAAAGGCGACAAAATCACAAATACATGATCGAATCCACGAACACGATACTTGCAATTGCTCAAATCCTTAACTCGAATAGGCTAAAGATAGGTCCAAACTTCACCAATAATAATATATCAAAAAGGGCGACAAAATCATAAATACATAGCCGAATCCACGACTACGATACTTAAGATTGCTCAAATCCCTAATCTCAATAAATCAAAGGTTTGGTTGGATAAAGAATAATAAAGGGTATGGATAATATTTGGGATACAAATTGGTGTAAAATGAAAAATAAACAAAACGGATAAATTAAAATTCTAAGTGTGGTTAATCACTATCCCAACCATCCCATGAATAAGACTCATATCATTGAATAACTCACGCTTTAACACTTGAAACACACGCTTTAGGTAGACACGAATTATACTCAACAAGATCTCAATCAAAGAATAAACCTTAGTTGGCATTCCCATAACGGCCAACTCCCATTCAATCCATAAATATAGTACAACAACAATAATGATAACTTTACATAACTTTACAATGTTGGTAAAAACAAACTTCCAACTTCTTCTTTCTTTTTCTTTTCTCAATTTTTCGATTTTTTTTTTTTTTTTTTTTTTTTTTTTTTTTTTTTAATATCAAACTACTAACATAAACATAGATGTGTAAAATTTCACCACATCACTATAACGATAACTCTGGATAATTTTTCCATACTTTTCATGACTTCAGAAATAACAGTAATAGTGAAAGTAGTAAACACACGAAAAACAAGACTCAAAATATACAATATTTACTTTCACTCCAATTGCATTGTGCAATTTCCCGACCTAACCATAGATAATGAATTACGCACGCGAACACAGGTAATGTAAGGAAACACACTTTG
This sequence comes from Artemisia tridentata subsp. tridentata, assembly GCA_021014915.2. Lineage (NCBI taxonomy): Eukaryota > Viridiplantae > Streptophyta > Magnoliopsida > Asterales > Asteraceae > Artemisia > Artemisia tridentata. Next base: position 61,731,318 of record CP139502.1, on the reverse strand, counting down.
CCTATAGCAATTAACCAACCACGGATTCTAATCTACAGGGTAGGCTAAGGTGTAAGGGTGTAACGAAACATTGTAAACATAGGTGTAAGAAACGAAAGGAATGGCTCTGAGTGTTTTTCTAGGGGTATCTTACTCTAAAAATGAGAGTAACAAAAGGGTTTATACGGGGGTTAACTAACCAGTGTAGTTAGTTAATAACACATAACATATAATAGGCTATTTTGGGTGTAATCCTAGAAATTTACCAATTTAGACAAGTCATTCCAATTATATAAAATAATACTCATTATGGTGGTCTCGAATAGTATACAAGCCAAGTTCTAAAGTTTACAAGTCACCGGCACACTCATAGATTTGTGAATTTTGGAAAATCACAATTTTTGAAAATAACGTCATGTGTGCAGCTATGCAACTTAGATCTTAAACAAAAACATGCTAAATTTTTTTTTAAGTTTGATATATTAAGCACATTTTAAGCATAATTTTTGAAAAAGTTTAGGACAAGTAAGTGTTAAGTGTTCTAATTCTCCAATCCCCCCACTTAAGTTAAACAACGTCCTCGTTGTTTGTATAAAAGGTTAAAAACTGGAAAATAAAAGAATTAGAACAGAAAAACTCCCCTGAGATTTGCTCGGTATGATCCTCCATTAGTATAAGAGCAAAAATCATCTTTCTTGTGGATTAGAACGTTAAAGCTTCATACTTGATGTATCCACAGGAAATCCAGGAAACTATAATACCACCAATGCTTTAAAACACACCTAAGATAAGAAAGGTTCAACTTGCATAATACATTAGTAGTTAGGAAAAATAAAACTTTAAAAATTAAAACTGAAAATCATCAGGTCAGTCGATGCGCCGTATCTTATGGAGGAAGATACGCCGTATCGAGCCTGGAATAAATACGGATCAGAATAAAGATGCGCCGCATCCTTAACCAGGGATGCGCCGCATTAAAAATAAACTGATAAAGAGTTTTAAAGTCGAAAATAAAAATGCAGAAAAATAAAATAGGATATGACCATTGCAGGAGATGCGTCGCATCTCAGAATTGAGATGCGCCGTATCTTCGTACGGGCCTGACTGACTCGACACAGAAAACAGAAAATTAAAAGATAAATCCGGGTTGTCTCCCGGTAAGCACTTGTCTTTATTCCAGAGTCTTCAAGTTAGACTCACGTTCAGCTCTTTAATATCGATCATTGAAGGAGTCGGAAACATCGCGCTCCCTCATCGCCAATTCAGTAATATTGAACACTCCTTGCTCGTCCTTAATTTCCACGCCGTTCTTCTTCAATATCTGTATAAACAAAGTCCTGTCCCTTTCGGGCAGAGATGACAAAATGATAGACGGGAAATTCTTATTATCATATAGGCATAAATAAGCAAGGTGGGGTGGTAGTTCAATAAACACATCATTGTTCAAATTCGTTTTCTCAACTATTCTCCTACGCTTATTAATTACCACACAATCATACCACTCATCATCAGAATCATTAACAACATCGCGTCTAAGTTCGGTAGGTACATTAAGGTCAATGAATTCCTCAAAGTTCTCATGATTAGGATTAGTTGAGTTGTTTTGAATCAATGTTTCTCCCATAAGTCTAGCTTCAAGATCGAGGTCCATACGTTCTCTTAATCCTAGCACATAAACACCTCTAATTATGCTCTTAACAGGATCTTGACATTTATAGACTAGTTTATTATTCCCTACCCTTAATGAGATTTTTCTCTTAAACAAATCAATCTTAGCATGGGCAGTAGACAAGAAAGGCCTTCCGAGGATTAAAGGAATCTTAACATCCTCGGGCATGTCTAGTATAATAAAGTCTACGGGAAAAATAAACTGCTCAATCTTAACTAGTACATTATTAGCAATCCCTTCAGGTCGTTTTACCGTTTTATCAGCCAATTCAATAAGTAACTTAGTTGGTGCTAATTTTCCTAGTCCTAGGGTAGCGAATGTCTTAAGAGGCATAACACTAACACTAGCTCCTAAGTCAGCTAACACATTATTGAAAGATATATCATTAATAGAACAAGGTAAAGTAAAACTTCATGGGTCTCTTTCTTTATGAGGCAAGGCATTTGAGTCGGTTGCAGGGCTCTCTTCTTTCATTGTTGCCTTGATCTCCTCTTCAATCTTTGTCTTTTCTTTTAGTAGTCTCCTTAAGCTGATTGAAGAATTAAAGAAAAATTTGGGTCCTGCACCATCATCACCATTCATCGATCTTCTAGGTATATTAGGAGTGACTTCTTCAGTGGTGCTTATGGCCTTGACATGATCTCTTGGGTTGGTTTCAGTTGAGCTCGGTAAACTTCCATATCCCCTTTCTTGAAGAACCTTGCTCATTTGACCAATTTGTTGTTCCAATGCTTTGATCGAAGCTCCTTGATTTCTTGTAGTAGTGTCCGTTGAAGCTCGGATTTCTTTGATCATAGCAGTATTCTCTTCATGTCTTTTAGCAGCATCGGCCATAATTTGCTTTAAAGTATCGTCTAAAGTCTGCCTCCTCTCTTGATAAGCGGGATTGAAGTTGTTCTTTTGATAGAATCCCGGACTAGCTTCCCTAAATCTTCCCGAAGGTCGGAATGGTTGTCCAAATTGGGTGTAATATGCTTCTTCAAACGTCTCACTTTCATTCTTATTCGGGCAATCTTTAGTGTAGTGAGGTCCTTCGCACTTTTCACATCCAACTTGGGCAGCATACGCTCTTTCATCACGCTTCTTCATTTCTCTACTAATTTTATCCAATTGAGCTTGAATAGCAGCAATCCCGTCAAAATTAGTGCTGCTCTTAGATCTAGTAGAGGTCCCATCGTGCCATTTCTGAGAATGATCAGCAGCTTCTTGGATCGCTTTCCTAGCATTAGTTGCACTCATTTGAGGTACAGCTCCCTTAGCATCCAAAATCTGTCTTGTAGGCACGTCCAATCCTTGATAAAACAATATTATCTCCTGCATAGGGGTTAGATAGTGTTGAGGACATTTTATCAATAAATCTTTAAACCGTTCCCAAGCTTGATAAAGGGTTTCATCAGGCTCTTGCTTGAAACTATTGATAGCCTCCATCTTTTTAGCAGTCTTAGCAGGTGGACAATATCTCTTCAGGAATTTGCTCTTCAAATCTCCCCATGTAGTGATTGAACTAGCAGGTTCATTCCTTAGCCACTTGTTAGCAGCTCCTTTTAGCGAGATTGGAAATATTCTTAGCATGATCTGATCGTCAGTGACTCCTTCTAAAGTAAACAAATCTTTAATCTCCAGGACCTTTTCAACATGCTCATTAGCATCCTCATGTTCCGTCCCACTGAAAGCATTCTCTCTTAGTTCTTTGAGAAACTGACCCTTCAACTCAAATTTTGACTTATCATCAAACTTTGGTCTAGCAACTCCTGAAGTGTAATCAGCACGGGTGCTGTTCATGTATTCCTCCATAGTAGTGTTTTCGCCCATTGTTTCTGTTTCAACTTCCTCTTTTTCTTCAGAAAAGTAATCAAGCTCGAGTGAACTTGAAAGATCAAAGCTTCTTGTGTTGAAAAGCCTTTTAAGCGAATGCAGGGCTCGTTCAGGATATTCGAAAGGTTGAATCAAGTTCTTCGTAGAACTCCTGGTCATGCACTTCCTGAAATCAACACAAAAAATATCAGTAGGGTATGCTCGAGAAAGTAATATATCAGATAATTAATAACGAAAACGGAATACGAAAAATTAAAGTTACTGATATCTGCAGACGATGCGCCGTATCCAAAGAATTGGATACGCCGTATCTTAATACGTTAAAATTTAATCAGACTTTATTCAGAAAATAGATACGCCGCTTAGAATTTTGAATGCGCCGTATCGAATTAATTAATCAAAAATCAGCTTATCTAATTAAAATTAAATGCGTCGTATTAACGAAAGTTAATGCGCCGTATTTTCGTTACGTTTAAAAATAAATATCGATTTTTGATTCAGAAAGATGCGCCGTATCGACAAAGATCGATACGCCGTATCTGTTTAATAATTCGCAAACTGTTTTTAATTAAAATAATAGATACGCCGTATCTACGAAAGCAGATGCGTCGTATGGCGTTAACGTTTAGAAAAAAAAAATTTATCAAAAACAGATACGCCGTATCTGCAAAAGCAGATGCGTCGTATTACTTTATCGCTTAGAAAAATTTCTTATTAAAAACAGATACGCCGTATCTTGGGGAAAAGATGCGTCGTATCGAATTAATTAAACGCGTTGTATTTTTAAAATTAAACGCAATACGCCGTATCTGAGAGATCAGATGCGCCGTATCGTTTGATTTAGCACAGTACAACGATAGCAGAACAGAAAAAAAATACGAAAAATAAAAACAAAAATAAAAACACACAAACAAAAAATAAACACACAAAAATAAAAGCAAACAAATAACACACAATACAACAAATATGCAAAATAGTACAATGATGCAATTAATCTAATAAAAAGAAAAACCTAATTAAAATACTAATCAAATTAACAGATAATAACAATTCACTCCCCGGCAACGGCGCCAAAAACTTGATGCGCGTGATGTGTCGTTGCGGTTTAGCAGTTTTAATGCCTACTCAAGTTTTAAATTTATATTTAGCCGACTTATCAATAACACACACACTTAACGAGCAGTGTACCCGGTCAGTATGAAGATAATGGTAAGTAGAGTGTCGATCACTAAGAGTGGAACGTATTATCTCGTTATTCTAATCAGTATTTTAATATCCTAACGCAAGGGGGTTTCAGCCTGAGAGACTGGCATGATTTGTTTGCAATTAAATAATAAAATAAACCAATAGGCACGAATCAGCAAGTAGCACACACGTACACAGATAGATACTTGAGACAATAAGAGGGCTGTCCTTATGATTAAGTAGATTGTCACTTGTTTTATTGATAGCCTTATATGAAGTGTATGTAGTTAACCCTTTCTCGTTGGTCCTATTCTTATCGGCGAGTAAACCCTTAATGATTACTTATGTTTAAAAGTTATTCCTAAGTGATCAATTTAGTAATAACCGTGGGAGCCACATTATGTCCCGCAGTCAAATGCCCGCAAGCCACTAATAAACACAGAGGTTATCAATGCACTAATAAGTAGTAACCAAAGACATCAACATATAAACTTTAATTGATGGGAAAGCAAGTATTAAAGGGAGTGCAATCTTTCGTTGTCACATTACACAAGCCACCAATCCTGATGAATTAAAGTTTGCTAACACAATAAAACAAAACTACTTAATGAATTAAACACATGCAGCACCTTCTTACAGCTCTTGTATCTTTGATTTGGGTGTGTCTTGTGCTGCCTCCTTGACTGAATTCGTCCTAGGGTTTTTCCTGTTCGGTCTTCGAAACTTATATATTCCCCCCGAAATTCGTCTGGTCTTGGGGTATTTATAGTTTCTGTCTGAGGGAAGATGCGGCGCATCTAAGGAGTAGATGCGGCGCATGTACTTAACTTCGCGTGGGGTCCAAGATTATAATATTCAGGAATATTCGTACACCGCCAGAAGATGCGGCGTAACTCCATGATTGGATGCGGCGCATGTCCTCTTGTATCTTGGATCGAATCTGGTGATATCTTGATAGAGATGCGGCGCATGTCATGAGTGAGATGCGGCGCATCTGGAGCAGATTAGTCTTGATCTTCTTCATTTCAGTAGACTCTTAACTTTATGCATGTTTTGCTCCATAATCAGTCCAAAATCGCTAAGTTTCACCAAATGCTTGTTTTTACCTGAGAATTACAAAAGTAAACGATTAAGTATCAATCCTCATACATAATATAGTAAAACAAGTCAATTTAATAGGATAAATGATAGTAATAAAATGTACTTATTTGAGTTCATCACTTACATTCTTTTTGGGATTGCATGTGAAGTAGAAGAAGGATGGTATATTTATCAGTCAAGATAAATATGTTGCTGAAATTTTGAAGAAGTTTGGGTTTACAGATGTAAAGACTGCAAGCACACCAATGAAAACTGGAAAGCCTCTGATCAAGGATGAAAATGGTGAAGAAGTAGATATTCATTTGTATAGATCAATGATTGGTTCATTGATGTACCTCACATCTTCAAGACCATATATTAATGTTTGTAGTGTGTGCATGTGCTAGATACCAAGTCACTCCAAAAGTTTCACATCTTCATGCTGTGAAAAGGACTTTTAGGTACTTAAAAGGTCAACCAAAGTTGGGCCTTTGGTATCCAAAAGATTTTTCTTTTGATTTGGTAGCATACACTGATAGTGATTATGCTGGAGCAAGCTTGGATAAGAATTCTACAACAGAAGGTTGTCAATTTCTTGGGTGTAGATTGATCTCATGGCAGTGCAAGAAACAGATTGTGGTTGCAAATTCCACAACCGAAGCTGAATATGTGGCTGCTTCAAGTTGTTGTAGATACGTGCTTTTGATTCAGAATCAACTACTTGAATATGGGTACAATTTTATGCATACCAAGATTTTTATTGACAATAACAGTACTATGTGCATAATTAAAAATCCTGTTTTTCATTCAAAAACAAAGCATATAGAGATCAGACATCATTTTATTAGAGATTGCAATGACAAGAAATTGATTCAAATGGTTAAAATCCATACTGACAAGAATATTGCAGATTTGTTTACAAAAGCTTTTGATGTAAGTAGATTTCAATATTTGATTGCTAGTATTGGAATATTAAATCTTTAAAGTTTTTTATCTCTTTATGTTTTTGTAAAGTTTTATATGGATTAGTACTGTTATTCTAGTCATTAAATGTTTCTGCTGTTAAGTGTAATTAGTACTGATAGTTATACTTAATACTGTTAAGTTTCTGCTGTTGGTTATACTTAATACTGCTGTTAAGTGTAATCTTGTGATCATTGTGAATATGGTTATTGCTTGTGTTTTTGTGGTTTTTGGACTAACAATTTGCAGGAAAAGCAAAGATTGATGATATATTGCTGTTTGGAATGGAATTGGAGTTAATTCTGTTAACTCAGTGTTAATTCTGCTTGGCATAAGTTAATGCTGCTAGGCATAACTTAATACTACTGAGGTTACTACTGCTGGTTTGTTCAAGGGACTGTTTCATAAATTATGCGATTAAGGGTTTATAACCACCAATCAGTCATTTAATCGGTTTCATTATTCACGATTAATCTCTCAAAACAAACCCTAACTCACTTTTTATCATCTAATCACAAAACCCACCACAATCTTTGAATCTAACATCAATGGCGACTTTAACTTTTGCTGATACTCACAACATGGTCGTGTTTTTGTCAAAACCCAAAGAAAGCGAAGGATTTGCAGAAATTGTTGATTTCTTGAATGCACACCCTATTAGGTATGCATTAACTGTGAATCCTACCATATATGTTTCCCACATTGAACAGTTTTGGTCTACTGCTAAGGTTAAAACAGTCAATGAGGAAGTACAGAGCCATGCCCTAGTAGATGGCATGAAGATAATCATCACCGAAACATTTGTTACGAGATCTCTTCGACTAGCAGATGAAGAAGGTGTTGAGTGTCTTTCAAACTCTACTATTTTTGAAAACCTTGCATTGATGGGGTATGAAAAGCAATCTGGTAAACTGACTTTTTAAAAAGCACTTTTCTCCCCTCAAAGGAAGTTTCTTATCCATACTGTTTTACAATGTTTAAGTCCAAAAACAAATTCTTGGTGATCCCAGTTATGCACTTGATCAAATTCCTTATCTTGTATCAGGTTTAGATATGCTAGATAAATCTAACACAACTATTGTAGAAACTGTGTTTGAGTTTATCAAATACTATTCGGAATCTAGTCTTTGATATTAAAAAGAACTCTTTGATGTAACAGTAAACACAAGAACAAAACTGTTTAACAATCAAAACAGCCTCAATATTATTAACAAATAATACGAATACTCTTCCTAGTATTAGGGTTACAAAACCTTGAAGCTATAAACTTTATATTGAATCACGTATCTAACTCTATGCCCTAGGACCTCCTTTTATAGACTAAGGGGTCATAGTCGGCTTACAATAACTTTCTCTTCAAGATAAATCTTTCTAAATCTTTTCTATAATTATATAACCGACTTTACATGTATATATCATAAACAGCTTTAACAATAACTCTAACAGTATTAACTAATACACCAGCAGTAGTAATTCTGAACTTAGACTTGAGCAGCATTAACTTTGAATTGGCAACACTAAGTTTGTTCTGGCTGCATTAACATGCTTAGCGTATATTCTTTGAAGTTCAGCAACAGTAAAACACTTAGCATATTTTCATGAGCAGTCTTAAAACCTTAGAGCAGAAGTAATACCAATTGTGAGCAACATCAACAACAATAAGCTTTAATCCCAACAATCCTCCCCTAAACATGATATTTTCTCCCAAAATCATCAAGTTTCTTCAATCAAAGCTTCATATTCACCAGGAGGATGCTTCCAAACACTTCACTTCCTCATCTTCTGTTGCACAATAAACCAAATAAGCTTAGTAGACATCTGACTGTCATATTCAATTTCCAGCTTACACTCCAACATCTGATGTAGTGTAGATAAGGAAAGGGGAGACTTTTTCTCAACCAACATGTAAATCTGAATTCCTCCCATTGCCAAGGTATGAACTCTACAGGAGTCATATAGCTTCCATAACAGTACTTTATTTCCATGCTGAGCTCTCCATACTTCATCTTCACAATGTGGTTCAAACATTATTTTCAAATCTCCCCATAAAACTCTGTCATAAATATCAGTTGGCCTTGTTGAACCATACGTATCCTTAACCAACTTCCACAGAGTTTCTAAATCCTCTCTATCAAAACTTTTAAGCATATGACCAAAGGTGATAAACATCTGGGATTTTCTATCAGCTCTTATTATCTCCCAATATGTTTTCTTTCCTTCTTTGTGAATCTTCCAATCAACAATGCTAGGGGGCTTTGTAGCCAAAGGTTCAGCATCTATAGGTATTTTCTCATCATCTGAAACAAGTACCATGTATTGTTTGAGATCATCTGTACCTTTGTCATCACTATCCTTTTGCTCCTTTTGCTCATCAACCTTTTGATCCACTCTTTTCTCATCCACCTTTTGTTTCTTAGACATCTCCTGCTCTAACTCTGCTCCTGCTCTCTTAGAACTTCCCACCACCTCTGTTTTCATATCAATGAATGTGTTTACTCTTTTGAAGACTTTGTCAAACACTTCTTTAATCTTTTCAAAGCTCATATTATTTAATTGACCAGGCTTCCAGTTATCCATATTCTTCAAATAAGTACACATTATTGATCTTTGTTGAGCCTTGGTGGGTGGTTTGTTCCTTTTTGCTTCTGCCCTCTTTTGTGCAAAGAACTTTCTCTATTTCTCTAAGAGCTCCATTAACAATTTAGCTTTTTCCTCCATGGATAACTCTTCCTGTTCTTCTTGCAACATCCTCTGAGCCAACAGATGATCAGCCTTACATTTAGCTTCAATATCATCTGTTGTTCCCGTTACACTTATAGAAATAACTAGAAAGTTATCCTAATTGTGTACTAAGACTGATGCAATGTATGATTAATTTTACCAAATAAGTTATAACGTAAATATAAAAACAACAAAGGTTTTTCAACGTTTAAATTCTTATTAGAAATTAATCAAAGAATCTATTACCCAAAGTGTTTTGTGGAATAAACACTTTGGGATTGAATAGACAAGGTATGGTATTCTCCTTTTCTAAACTCAAGCTTTTCTTGAGTGACAACTAAAAGACCCTACTGAGCTATCTCAGTGAGTAGGTTGTTCTATGGAGGAGAAAAGTGGGTTGTGAAAGTCTAAGCTTTTAGTGCACAACCTTAACTCACTTTTCTCCTCATCTATCTATTTATACACAAGTATAAAAGAACGCCTATAACTAAAGTACAAGTTGACTTATGCTGGTCTGAAAAAAGTACAACTGTGTTTTGTCATTACCAAGAATCTACATCGGGAATAAGCTAAAAGGTCCTTTTGAGTGTCTGTCCAACCACTCTCTGACTTTAAGCCATTTTAAGGAAAGTTTGCTTTCGGCGTGATAAGACTTGTTCTTATCCTCTTCAAACTTTCCCGCTCGATCCCGCCTTTACTTCAGGTCTTAGATTCATTCTGAGTCTTCAGTCTTTAGTCTTCAATCTTTATGTTGTTCAGGAGACTGAGGGGTTCAGTGAGCTCTTTTCAGTACTCACTGAACCCATCATCTTCTTCTTTGGCTTAAGTCTCACTCAAGGAGTACCGCCTTCCTGAGGAGTGAATCCTTCGCCTTGAATTCCTCTTAAGCATCCTGAAGATGACTCACTGAGTTACTGTTAACTCAGTGACTTGAATTGTTCTCGGTTGGTAAACACTTGGCTTAATTTGTGTTCAAATCCTGTTTTAGATAATTGGGTATTTATGGACCCAACAATCTCCCCCTATTTGGATATAAATTATGCCCAAGTGTTATTGATCAGTATGAGTGAGCTAATGGCTTCTTCTCATACTGAATATACTAGAAGACAGTAAGGACTATAATATAACATAAACATGGGACAGCATTTTATTCATGTCATTACAAAGTCCTATCAGCTAAACAAAATGCTTAAGGTTCCTGACGGAGACCCATTAGTTCAAGCTTTGCCTTCTTCGACACTAACACTTCTTTGTCAGGTCGTTCCTTCATCAACTGATCCATCAGTCTGACAAACTCCTCATTATTAGAGCCCCTGATATTAAGTGCCATTAGTTTGTAGGCTAGGAGTGTTGTCGTTTCCACTTTGTCAATGTCAGAAACTCTCTGAAAGGCTTCCTGACCAAATTCATCCACGAAGAAGATGCCATACTCAGGTTCTTTGATGACTAGGTTAGGACAGAACTTTACTCCCTGAGGAGGAACTCTGTTGCATTGAAGTGCAGCTATGTATTGTTCAGGCTCCATAGCTACAGCTTTCCTTTTCTTCCCAACCTTCTGAGTAAATTCAGGGATAGTTAGTCCCTGAGAAGCAAGTGCCTCATCATGGTTAATGCCTAGACTCTTTGCCACTTTTGCAAGTTCCTCATACTTGGCACTCAGTGACTTGATGATGATTGGGGCATTCCTGCTTGTGGTTTTCTTCCTCAGGATGGGCATCATCATATCCCATCCTCTTAACCCATAGGCTAAAAATTTGACTGTTGGAAGATGTTCAGACTTTCTTCGACCTCTATGGATTGTTAAGCTCAGAGGTCTGGTGGGGTGAATGGTGATGTCAGTGATTTTGCCTTCACCTTTGGTTTTGGTCATGTGCCATACATACCTCTCATATGCCCTTTGCCTCTTTTCTTGCCTCAGTTTGGCTTCCATGTTGTGTTTATGAAGAAGTTGGGCTTGAAGCCTGATGTAACACCCCAACCCGGCAAGGGTAAAGGTATCACATCACGGAGTCAAATCAGAGCACACATACATAATACACAGCGGAAGTCTTAAATAAAGTTCATTAAAGAGAGTCAAGTCAAACATAACTTGAAACAAAATACATAAGTCCAGAAATAAGAAGTGCTCCATAACATGAGGAAAATCCAAAGTCATAATAATGTCATAAGATAAAAGGTGGTCATCTAAGGTAAAAGCTCCATCTAAACTCTCATCCCATCCAAAGCATAATCCCAAGCTCCTAGCTTAGATACCTGCCGCGGAAAAAGAAACGCGGCTGAGCTTAAAAAGCCCAGTGAACAGATATATATAATAAACGGAAATGAAACGAACAGAAATGAAAGCAAACGGATCTGAACAGATATAGCATAATGAAAAGATAAAAATAAGGTACAAGAGTAAAGGTCTAGGACAGTAATCCACCACGAGCCCAGAAACAGAAATATCACATCCATGTAACCACATCAGAAATCCAGAGGGGATGCCTCTCAAGTAACCAGATAATATGAGGGGTGACCTCATGTATCCAACAGAAATGTATGGAGTAGCTAACTCCCAGAACATGAAAGACGTGGATTGCACCCATCATCAGTCACCACATATCAGATCATATCATCACATATCAGAAACAGAACGAACCTAGGATGCATCCATTCGCCCCCCAGAACAGATTGGCCATAATAAATCATATAGTGTGCATGCATAATTAGAATCAGAATGGGGACGGTGTAACCAAATCACTAGGGCTACACGCTAGTCATGCCAGTGGTGCATCACAGACACAGCCATGTTACCTTCATGGCTAGGGAACAAATTTTGGCTCGGGTATCAAACTGGGAGTCAAAGGTCAAAGGTCAAAGGTTCAAAGGTTCAAAGGTTCATATCATGATCAGGGTGTCATATCAGAAGGTTCAACATCAGAAGGTCAATATCAGAAGGTCAATATCAGGAGGTCAATAGTCCAAGTTCCATAGTAACAGTTCAATTAAAAAGGTTTCAAATTAAGAGTCCATTTAAAGAATCTTTTAATAACGGTCTTCATAAAAATGATCTTTCAAAAAGGGTTTTCATAAAGATAATCTTTTAAAATGGTTTTCATAAAAATTAGTAAAAATCCCAATTAAAAGAGTATTGTATCACATTTGTAATCATCATTTTAAAATAACTTTTTCTCAAATCATTTTCAGGTCAGAATTAAAGAGGTCTTCACAGTCTAGGTTCATATCATATGTCAAAGGTTTCAAGCAAAGGAATCATGGCAAAGTATCAAGTCAGAGGCTAAACAGATCAGAATCATGAAAGAGATCACAGGAAACCTTACAGAGAAGGTCAGAATATCTGTACCTTATTCCAAAGCAAACACAAACTCAGAAACGGATGACACAGAGTAGATCAGGACCTCTCTTTCTTCACACCTAGAGGGGTAGACAAGAATTATAAACCCTTCCATTTTAAGTAACTTTCTATATTTAGCAGGTTTCCTTATTTAGAATGTTTCCATAATTAACAGGGTTTCAATATTCTCATTTATATTCACAAGTTATTCAGAGTTTCCTTTTTAGCCTTTAGATTACCCAAGTTACTCTTTTAATCCTTTAGGTTTTGTAATTTACACTTTATAACCCTTTACTTATCAAAGTTACAAAATGAAACCCTAGATTCACATAGTTTACATTTTAACCCCTCTCATTAGTTTATTAACACATCAAGCATTTTATTTTCCAAGATTACAGAGTGTACCCTCAATTTAACCTATTATACGAATTATACCCTCAAGTTTCATGATTTACAATTTATAACCCTTAGTTTTGGACAATAACAATTTACATTCTTTTTAAAAGTCTTAACAGCTTTTAAGCCTTAACTGAACCTGTTTCAAATAATTTATGAACCATATTAAATCTTCGAAATAAAATATATAAAAATTCAAAGACGTTCCCCAGGGTCTTAAGTATTTTATGTAATTTTTCCAGATTTTATTAAGTTTTCTAGGTACGAACTAAAAATCCTTTTTCCCAACCTGTTCCAGAACCGGATCAATTAAAAACACCCGACCATTATCTATCTGCTTACCCAGTCTAGAAAATTTATAAAATTCTACAAAAATTCCAGTAATTAGCTAACATGTGTTATATTACTCAGTTAAAAGTAAATGTCCTAATTCGTTATGGTTTTAAAATGATAAATGAAAAACCCGGACTGTTTTCCCAGACTTCACAAATCCGATCAGACATGTGATTTCCAAAAAATCAAAAAGTAGCCTTCTATGTCTCTAAAAATTACAAACTAAATTTCTCCAGGTACCCACTTCATTAAACTACAATTTAGACTCTAGAAACATAAAAATATACGTTCATATGATTAAGTTACAGCTGGTTAAAGTCGAGCAAAGTTCCAGATCAGAAGCAGTTATCACAGAATCATATATATACTTAGGGTTTCTTCATCCCGTTCGTTAATTCTCGACACCAAACGATTTTAGGTGAGTCCACAACATATTTAGGTTGATTATTACAGGCCTTAACATATTCAAAACTATTTAAAACATCACATAAACTCCTGGTCGATTATATACACATTAGAATTTAGGGTTTTTGATTATGATTTTATGTACTTATTTATGTGGTCTTTCATTCGATTGAACACACAAGAACATGGACAGGAATTGAACAAGATGGATGATATGTTACCCTAGAAGATCACACGAAGGAACAAGAACTCCTACAATCGAATCACCAACGAAAACCTTCCTTCTTCTTCTTCTTGGTTGATCGACAAACACAAGAGATCAAGGAGTATATTTAGTTTCTTGGATTAATAATTCAATGATTTAGATTATGAGGAACATGTTTAGGATTACCTTATGAAGACAAGAACATATCAAGAACTCCTTGGGGATTTTCTTGGATCGACAAAGCAGCCAGAGGAGGAAGAACCGAAATTTTATGGAGAACTTTTAGGGATTATAGAAGATCGGCATTGTGAAAAATGATAAGGATAGTTTTTTTTTTTTTTTTTTTTTTTTTTTTTTTTTTTTTTTTTTTTTGTATAGAGGGCCGATTGGGGGGAGTATGGGCCTCAAAACCGGATCTTAAGGGATACCCATTATTCTTTGTGATTTGATTTTAAGTTTCCAAATATAACATGATTTTTGAGTAGTTAGATGATTTAAAAGGTATTTTCAACATATGGTTCGGCCGAGTAAGCTTTTAAGGTGTCCAAATGACAAATTTTAATGTGTTAAAATATTATTTAGGTACCTTAGTGTTGTATTGTTTCATATGTTATTTGTTTACCAAGGTTTGGGATCAATTTGGTGCTTCAAGGACTCATTAAATCAAAATTTTAGATTGTAGGGGCATTTTAGTCTTTTAACATGTTTTAAAATTTTCGGGTTTTACAACTCTTCCCCTCTTAAAAAAAATTTCGTCCTCGAAATTTGCAAAGAAGTAGAAAGGAAATGGAACGGAATCAAAATAGAGACATACCAGGCGCCTTATCAGTACTCGAATAATCGCGACCAGAATTCGGAGGAGGAGGAAGATAATTCGCCACAGGTGCCGGATCAGGACAATCCCTAACTCTATGCTCAGACGATCCACATCTAAAACAAACACCCGAAGCCCTACGACAAGCTCCATAATGACCTTTCCCACAAGTAACACAAATAGGAGTAGAAGGCAAGTACTCAGATGATCTTCCCCGAGAATTCGATCCAGAACCCCGACTCTGCTGGTAACTCCAAGGAGACTGATCTATCCACTGTCCCTGACTGTCGCTGCGCCCCCGACGATCTCTATCCTGCCTAGGAGCTGACCTCGAATCCCTACCTCTCTGATCACGATCACGATCCGCCCGATCTCGTGGCTCCAAACTCCTACTAGATTGCCCCTTCCGCTCATAATCCTGGTCCCGGTGGCTCCTATAATCCTTACTCTGGTCCTGCTGACTCTGCTCCCTGGAATACACACGGTTACCGTCCCTATCACGCTTATTAGAAACCTCATCAGTATGTAACATCTCAATGTTACGAGCATCGTTCGCAACCGCAGCCACATCATCATAATGCGTATTCACGATACGGTCCAATATCCATTTCTTTAACGCCCACTTAAATGTCTTAGCCTGACGGTAAGCATCTCCCGTAATCTCTGGCCCAACGAAACTGGCCAGCCTCATAAATCGCTGCATAAACTCCACAGTCGTCTCTCGGTCCCCCTGACGGATGTTCCCATATTCCCGCTCATATCGCTGCTGTTCAGCCACTGGAATGTACTGCTTATAAAAGATACCCATAAAATCCTCCCAAGTACAAGTCTCCTCAAAACCCTGCTCCTGAGCCTGAGCATAAGCTGTCCACCAGCTCTGTGCATCGCCTTCAAACTTAAATGCAGCCAATCTCGTCTTAAACTCATCTGGACAACCCAAAACCTTAAACATCTTTTCCATGTGGATAATCCAGTCTTCTGCCTCAGTGGGGACGGCAGCTGACCGGAAAGAGAGGGGTTTGAGCTTGTTAAACCTCTCAATCCAAACATGGATGCCCACTGGTGGAGCACCTCCACCACCACTACCAGGACCTGAACCTACACCACCACCTCCGGAAGAACCTGCCCCATTCTGAATATTGTTGGTGATCTGAGTCACCAAGTTAGGAAGAGCGTTGGCCAAAGCTTCTGCTATCATGGCCTGAAAATCAGGGGTCCCTCCATTATATTCCTGATGTCGTGTATTCACCATCTGAACGATTTCAAAAACGATTAGTAAGGTATGAAAAATAAGCACGAAAGGAGAGACGGAACAGAATTCTAATGTCTACCCAAACCTCACCAGTCAAAACTTAAGCCTTAAGGGTCAAATCCTAGGGTCCATAAGACTCACAGGCCATTGCTTATGTACTACAGGTCGCAACCTGGCTCTGATACCATAATTGTAACACCCCAACCTGGCAAGGGTAAAGGTATCACATCACGGAGTCAAATCAGAGCACACATACATAATACACAGCGGAAGTCTTAAATAAAGTTCATTAAAGAGAGTCAAGTCAAACATAACTTGAAACAAAATACATAAGTCCAGAAATAAGAAGTGCTCCATAACATGAGGAAAATCCAAAGTCATAATAATGTCATAAGATAAAAGGTGGTCATCTAAGGTAAAAGCTCCATCTAAACTCTCATCCCATCCAAAGCATAATCCCAAGCTCCTAGCTTAGATACCTGCCGCGGAAAAAGAAACGCGGCTGAGCTTAAAAAGCCCAGTGAACAGATATATATAATAAACGAAAATGAAACGAACAGAAATGAAAGCAAACGGATCTGAACAGATATAGCATAATGAAAAGATAAAAATAAGGTACAAGAGTAAAGGTCTAGGACAGTAATCCACCACGAGCCCAGAAATAGAAATATCACATCCATGTAACCACATCAGAAATCCAGAGGGGATGCCTCTCAAGTAACCAGATAATATGAGGGGTGACCTCATGTATCCAACAGAAATGTATGGAGTAGCTAACTCCCAGAACATGAAAGACGTGGATTGCACCCATCATCAGTCACCACATATCAGATCATATCATCACATATCAGAAACAGAACGAACCTAGGATGCATCCATTCGCCCCCCAGAACAGATTGGCCATAATAAATCATATAGTGTGCATGCATAATCAGAATCAGAATGGGGACGGTGTAACCAAATCACTAGGGCTACACGCTAGTCATGCCAGTGGTGCATCACAGACACGGCCATGTTACCTTCATGGCTAGGGAACAAATTTTGGCTCGGGTATCAAACTGGGAGTCAAAGGTCAAAGGTCAAAGGTTCAAAGGTTCATATCATGATCAGGGTGTCATATCAGAAGGTTCAACATCAGAAGGTCAATATCAGAAGGTCAATATCAGGAGGTCAATAGTCCAAGTTCCATAGTAACAGTTCAATTAAAAAGGTTTCAAATTAAGAGTCCATTTAAAGAATCTTTTAATAACGGTCTTCATAAAAATGATCTTTCAAAAAGGGTTTTCATAAAGATAATCTTTTAAAATGGTTTTCATAAAAATTAGTAAAAATCCCAATTAAAAGAGTATTGTATCACATTTGTAATCATCATTTTAAAATAACTTTTTCTCAAATCATTTTCAGGTCAGAATTAAAGAGGTCTTCACAGTCTAGGTTCATATCATATGTCAAAGGTTTCAAGCAAAGGAATCATGGCAAAGTATCAAGTCAGAGGCTAAACAGATCAGAATCATGAAAGAGATCACAGGAAACCTTACAGAGAAGGTCAGAATATCTGTACCTTATTCCAAAGCAAACACAAACTCAGAAACGGATGACACAGAGTAGATCAGGACCTCTCTTTCTTCACACCTATAGGGGTAGACAAGAATTACAAACCCTTCCATTTTAAGTAACTTTCTATATTTAGCAGGTTTCCTTATTTAGAATGTTTCCATAATTAACAGGGTTTCAATATTCTCATTTATATTCACAAGTTATTCAATGTTTCCTTTTTAGCCTTTAGATTACCCAAGTTACTCTTTTAATCCTTTAGGTTTTGTAATTTACACTTTATAACCCTTTACTTATCAAAGTTACAAAATGAAACCCTAGATTCACATAGTTTACATTTTAACCCCTCTCATTAGTTTATTAACACATCAAGCATTTTATTTTCCAAGATTACAGAGTGTACCCTCAATTTAACCTATTATACGAATTATACCCTCAAGTTTCATGATTTACAATTTATAACCCTTAGTTTTGGACAATAACAATTTACATTCTTTTTAAAAGTCTTAACAGCTTTTAAGCCTTAACTGAACCTGTTTCAAATAATTTATGAACCATATTAAATCTTCGAAATAAAATCTATAAAAATTCACAGACGTTCCCCAGGGTCTTAAGTATTTTATGTAATTTTTCCAGATTTTATTAACTTGTCTAGGTATGAACTAAAAATCCTTTTTCCCAACCTGTTCCAGAACCGGATCAATTAAAAACACCCGACCATTATCTATCTGCTTACCCAGTCTAGAAAATTTATAAAATTCTACAAAAATTCCAGTAATTAGCTAACATGTGTTATATTACTCAGTTAAAAGGAAATGTCCTAATTCGTTATGGTTTTAAAATGATAAATGAAAAACCCGGACTGTTTTCCCAGACTTCACAAATCCGATCAGACATGTGATTTCCCAAAAATCAAAAAGTAGCCTTCTAGGTCTCTAAAAATTACAAACTAAATTTTTCCAGGTACCCACTTCATTAAACTACAATTTAGACTCCAGAAACATAAAAATATACGTTCATATGATTAAGTTACAGCCGGTTAAAGTCGAGCAAAGTTCCAGATCAGAAGCAGTTATCACAGAATCATATATATACTTAGGGTTTCTTCATCCCGTTCGTTAATTCTCGACACCAAACGATTTTAGGTGAGTCCACAACATATTTAGGTTGATTATTACAGGCCTTAACATATTCAAAACTATTTAAAACATCACATAAACTCCTGGTCGATTATATACACATTAGAATTTAGGGTTTTTGATTATGATTTTATGTACTTATTTATGTGGTCTTTCATTCGATTGAACACACAAGAACATGGACAGGAATTGAACAAGATGGATGATATGTTACCCTAGAAGATCACACGAAGGAACAAGAACTCCTACAATCGAATCACCAACGAAAACCTTCCTTCTTCTTCTTCTTGGTTGATCGACAAACACAAGAGATCAAGGAGTATATTTAGTTTCTTGGATTAATAATTCAATGATTTAGATTATGAGGAACATGTTTAGGATTACCTTATGAAGACAAGAACATATCAAGAACTCCTTGGGGATTTTCTTGGATCGACAAAGCAGCCAGAGGAGGAAGAACCGAAATTTTATGGAGAACTTTTAGGGATTATAGAAGATCGGCATTGTGAAAAATGATAAGGATAGTTTTTTTTTTTTTTTTTTTTTTTTTTTTTTTTTTTTTTTTTTTTTGTATAGAGGGCCGATTGGGGGGAGTATGGGCCTCAAAACCGGATCTTAAGGGATACCCATTATTCTTTGTGATTTGATTTTAAGTTTCCAAATATAACATGATTTTTGAGTAGTTAGATGATTTAAAAGGTATTTTCAACATATGGTTCGGCCGAGTAAGCTTTTAAGGTGTCCAAATGACAAATTTTAATGTGTTAAAATATTATTTAGGTACCTTAGTGTTGTATTGTTTCATATGTTATTTGTTTACCAAGGTTTGGGATCAATTTGGTGCTTCAAGGACTCATTAAATCAAAATTTTAGATTGTAGGGGCATTTTAGTCTTTTAACATGTTTTAAAATTTTCAGGTTTTACACCTGATGAATTCATCTCCTTGAATCTCTTTCTCAGACTCCTTTATTTCTTCCGTGGCAACCTCATAGATGGTAGATGTGGTGAGGTATTGGGCTTTCCTGCGATCTTCCTCATCTAAGATCTTAGCAAGTTCCTCCTGAGTCCCATAGACTCTTCTCCCATCTTCTAAGTCAACAAAAGACGGTGCTTCAGGATCTGGCTGTCTTATGTTTGAAGCCTTGACTAAGTGTGGTTCAGGAGAAGAGGTTTCAGTCATAATATCCTTCCCTTTGTCAGTGCGAGGAGGTTGACTGGTGGATGCATCAGGATTTGGAACAGTTACCAAGGCAGAGGAAGGATCAGGGATTTCATCATTTTTCTCCCCCTCAGCAGGTGTAGGAACTTCAGTGGAAAGACCTGCTGATTTTCCCTGAGACCTTTGAGATCTACCCCCTGAAAGAGCTTAAGAAGCTCAGTCAGGTTGGTGGAGGCAGTCGTCTGAGTGGCCATATGGTCTTTCATTGATTGAATCATTTTGGGATCATCAGTAAGTTGTTCTTGGACTGATTCAACGGCCTTGAGGAGGTTTGCAAGGTCCTGATGCTGACCAGTGGCTGTTTCATCAAAGGTTTTGGTCAGTTCCCCAAGTTGTTTGTCAGCCAGCCTGGAAGCCTGAAGAATCTTGTCCTGAGATTCTTCCACAGAGGCCCTGAAGTCAGCATAGGAGGCTGCCGCTTCAGTATGCTGATCCGTTAGTTCATCAGTAAGAGCATTGTAAAGACCTTCGTTGGCATGGCAAAGGAATTTGGCCATACTTCTTTCAGAAGGCGGATGAACATTATCATACTTGGTTAACCACTCAGGGGTGGCTGACGCACCTAATGAAGATGATGGTGAACTGGGTTGTTGATCCTCAGGATGAGGAGAAAAGAGTTATTGCTTAGACTGTGGAGGAGAGTTAATTGGACCCTCCATTTCCTCCTCAGCATCAGGAAGTGGTTCATCCTCACCAAAATTGAAATCCGTCTCCTCCTCTGACTCATCAGCCAACAAAATTTCATAGTCAGCCAGAGAAGGAGCCTTCAGGGAATCCAGCTCCCCCTCAAAAGAGGGCTCACTTTTGTTGTGGCCAAGTCCTGATCCTTTAGCCATAATAACTGGTGGGGTTTTACCAGCCTGACTAGCCATAATAACTGAGGAGGTTTGCCCAGCCTGACTGTTAGGATCAGTTCCCAAGTGACTTGGACCGCCTGAGGGGGTGATGGGTTCCGTATCAGTGGGTGGTTTGTTTCCCCCTGAGTCTTTGTCCCCCTGAGCACCTTCATCTACTGACAGGTGTTTTCCAGTAGAATCACTAGGTACTATTGGTGATTGTTGATGGCCTCCATTCCCATCAGGATTGAGCTGTCCTTTTGGGGATTTAGAGGCCTGAACTCCCTGAGACTCTAAGAGTGATTGCTTAGAGACGTTAACAGGATGTGAATGGGTATGGGTCCCCTTCTCAGTGGAGTAGTACTGCTCCACCGAGGATATAGAACCCTGAACTCCCTCAGGCTCTGATTGTGATTTATCAGTGCCTTCATTAGGATGTGAGTGGGTGGATGCTCCTGACCCACCTGACTTGTTTTTGTCAGTAGGGACATTCGGAAAGGGTGTGCCCGAGGATACTCTGGATGATTGCCCAGCACCCTCCGTTGGCGGTTGTTTTGTGGCCAATGTGGTCTCTTTTATGGGAGTCTTAGAGTTCAAGGTCACAACAGCTTTCTTAGTGCCTGAGGCAACAGTCTCGGTGACGAGTGGTTTAGGTCTAACCACCTTACTGGACTGTCCCCCTTTCCCTTTGGTCTTCTTCACCTTCTTGGTTGGTGAAGGAACTGGTGAGCATACATATTCACCCTGAATCACCATTAACATGTAGGTGGTCAGGGTGACTGGTTGTACCTCAGTAATGTCACTACTAAAGTTAGTCTTATGAAGAACGTCAGGATTTGACCCTTCGTCGTCAGATCTTAAGTAGTCAGAACCAAGGAGGTCCTGAAGCACACAGGAAATAAAACTAGGATAAGACATGTGTCTTTGCCTATGTTTCCCTGAGAGCTTTGACACGAGGTCACGGTAGATTATTCCACCGATATCAATTTTTCTACCCTCCAAGAGACTGAACATCATCAATTGTTGTGATGAGTTCAACTGCTCAGTGGAGGATTTGTTTCCTCCGAGTACTTGAATGACGAATGTCATCATAAGTCTCCAGAAAAGGTGAAACCATGTCTTCACTATTGGAGCCTTTGCCAGCAAGGCTTCAGGGGACTCGGTAGGACGCCTAATATCATGAGGCCCTAGGAAAAGCATTTCAGCTTTTATTTCCTGATCAGTAGGGTTTGCCTCAAAGTTCTCAACAAAGTTAAGACCTGTGGCCATGATGAAGGTCTTGTAGTTCAGGGAGAGAGTCGTAGTCCCATTCATCACAGTGAAAGTGATGATCGACTCTTTAGTGTCCTTAGGGCTAGTAGCCGTTGCGGTACACCAAAACTCCCTAAGGTAGTCATTATAAATGACTTCTGGGGTAGTTGTAAAAGCTGTGGCAAGGAAGCAGTTTTGTAAATACTTAACTACATCCTTGTAACCCCCATATTGCTGGGGATAGTGGAAATTTCCAACCACATTATTTTTGGTCAGGTCCACGCCCTCCATTGTGAAGCTCACATTAGGGGCGGTGGTTATAGCATTTAGAGGAAGCTATTTTATGATCGGGTTTAGGTCGGAAAATTGTCGGATGTTTCTCAATGCTAAGAACACACACACAATTTGTTTGAGAAAAAAAAGAGGCAGAGTTTGCTTATAATTTTCTAAAAACGTGTGTGTGTATTCTTTTTGGATGGGTATTTATAGGGAAGTGGAAAGGTTGGGGGTATTTAGGGCATAAAGCAATTAACTTCAAAAAATTTGAAAATTGTTTTATAAAAATTTGAAGTCCGCATTTAATGCCACGATTCCACTTCCCCATATTTTCGGCAACCGTCATTTTGAACAGTTGTGCCATCTGTAAAAAGTGTAGTTTACAGAGATGAGTCATCACATTTCTATAATGTGATTGGAGAGGCATTTAATGCCTAGTGGGAAAGTGGGGGCCCCAGACGTGTATGCCAGAAAGGTAAAGAACATATATTCCTATATTAAATAAGAATTCAGTTATCTACCTAGGACATTTACTAACTAAATACTTAGAGCATTTAAGTTAGCATTGAATGACATCTTGAGGGCCCTGAATGACTTTTCATTCACTGAGGGTTTCAGGAAGGGGGTTCAGTGATACTTGACACTGAGGGACACATTGATTCAGGGACCTGAGGTTCTAAGAATGTACATTTCAGTTGGATGGATTCAATCAGTGGACTGAGTCTCTATATCCAACATTCCTAACTCAGCTTTCAGTCTAGTGAAAGTTGGTTCATCCAAAGGTTTGGTGAAGATATCAGCTAACTGATATTCAGTAGGGATGAAGTGTAATTCAATGTCACCATTCATGACATGATCCCTGATGAAATGATATCTGATATCAATGTGTTTTGTTCTCTGATGAAGAACAGGGTTGTTGGAAATTGCAATTGCACTTGTGTTATCACAAAAGATGGGAACCATCTTATACTGAATGCCATAGTCACTGAGTTGACTTTTCATCCATAGTACATTTGCACAACAGCTGGCTGCTGCAACATATTCAGCTTCAGCTGAGGACATGGCAACTGATTGTTGCTTCTTAGCACTCCAACAGACTAATTTTCCACCAAGAAATTGGCAGGAGCCTGAGGTGATTTTCCTATCCATGTTGCATCCAGCATAGTCAGAGTCAGAGTATCCCTTGAGGTCAAACCCTGAGTACTTAGGATAATACAATCCAAGGCTTGGAGTACCTTTCAGGTACCTGAGGATCCTTTTCACGGCAGTGAGATGAGATTCTCTTGGGTCAGATTGATATCTGGCACACAAACATACTGAGAATTGGATGTCAGTCCTTGATGCAAGGAGATACATCAGTGACCCAATCATTCCTCTGAATAGAGTCTGATTGACTGATTTACCAGTGAGGTCATAACCAAGGTTGTTTGGTGGGACCATGGGAGTCTTGACTGAGGCACAGTCACTGAGATCATATTTTTTCAGTATGCTTCTGACACACTTCTCTTGACTGATAAAGGTTCCTTTATCAGTCTGCTTAATTTGTAACCCAAGAAAGTAAGTCAGTTCTCCCATCATGCTCATTTCAAATTTCTTTGCCATCAGTTTTTCAAACTGTTTGCAAAGTTTATAACTTGTTGAGCCGAAGATGATGTCATCAACATATACTTGAACAAGTATAACATCATCATTTGTCTTGTAGATAAACAAGGTATTGTCTATCTTGCCTCTGACAAATTTGTTTTGGATCAGGAAGGATGAGAGAGTTTCATACCATGCCCTGGGAGCTTGCTTCAGTCCATAAAGGGCTTTGTCAAGCTTATAGACATAGTCAGGAAACTCACTGCTCTCAAATCCAGGAGGCTGTTGGACATAAACTTCTTCTTTCAGTGAACCATTTAAGAATGCACTTTTAACATCCATTTGGTACACTTTGAAGTTCATGTAGGTTGCAAATTCAAGGAAGATCCTGATGGCTTCTATCCTTGCAACTGGTGCAAATGTTTCCTCATAGTCAATGCCTTCTTGCTGGTTGTAGCCTTTGGCAACCAGTCTGGCCTTGTTTTTGATGACTATGCCATTCTCATCAGATTTGTTTTTGAATACCCATTTCATGCCAATGACTGTAACTCCATCAGGACACTTGACTAAGGTCATCACCTTATTTCTGTCAAATTGTTCCAATTCATCATGCATGGCCTGAACCCAACTAGGATGAGTAAGTGCTTCTTTGACACTTTTGGGTTCAATGGTGGAAATGAAGTCCACAAATAGGCATTCATTGGCTGAGGCTGCGGATAGTTTAGCAGCCATGCTTCTGGTGAGCATGCCTTCAGTAGGCTCTCCAATAATGTTGACAAGTTCTATATCCTGAGACCTAGTCCATCTGTCCTGAGGTCTTGGATACTGATTAGAACTTGTGGAGGCCAGATTGGGTAGAGGTGAAGGGATTGGTTCAGACACTTGAGGGCTTTCAGGGTGTTGGGTGTCTGAATGATTTGTCTGATCACTGAGATTATTTGGTTCCTGAGCACTTTGAACAGACTGATTGTTAGAGTCAGTGTTTGTTTGTGCTTCAATAAACTCAGTGATGTTTGGGTGAGGAAGGTTATGAGGAAGGATGTGATAGGAGATATCAGCATCAGCTTGATACTGAGTGGAAGGATTGTTTTCAGGATCAAACTCATCAGGAGGATATCTTGATGAGTCATCGATTCCTATCTCTTCCACTGAGGAATTTGAGAACCTGATGACTTCAGTGCTCTCATCAAAGGTAACATGAAATGTTTCCTCAGTTTGTTGTCTCCTTGTGTTGAACACCCTGAAGGCTTTTGAGACAAGGGAATATCCTAGGAAGTATCCATCATCAGCCTTTGCATCAAATTTCCCTAGGTGATCTTTGTGATTATGAATAAACACAGGGCACCCAAAGACATGAAAGTAGCTGATGTCAGGGATTCTTCCCTTGAATAACTCATAAGGAGTCTTGCTATGTATCTTGACAATGATGGATCTGTTTTGTGTGTAACAGGCAGTTTTGACTGCTTCAGTCCGGAAATGTTTTGAGAGGACTGATCTATTTAGCATTGTTCTAGTAGCTTCAATGAGTGTTCTGTTTTTCCTTTCAGCCGCACCATTTTGTTCAGGTGTGTAAGGTGAGGAAAAGTTTTGATGGATACCTTTCTCATCACAGAAACTTTCAAGTTCATGGTTTTTGAACTCAGTCCCATTGTCAGTCCTAATCTGTTTGACTTTGATGTCATTTTGATTTTCAATGTTCCTGACAAAGGACATGATAGTTCCTGCTGCCTGACTCTTTTTGGTCAGGAAGTAAACCCAAGTGTATCTTGAGTATTCATCCACTATGACCAGAGTATACTTCTCATGGTTAATAGATCTAGGACTGATGGGTCCAAAGAGATCCATATGAAGAAGGTGTAGGCAGTTCCTGATGGAAAAGTTGGTTTTGGTTTTAAAGGATGCTCTCTTGTGTTTGCCTTTTTCACAAGCTGAGCAGGGTTTATCCTTTGAAAACACAAAAGATGGTAAGCCAAGGACCTTGTTTTGTTTCACAAGATGATTTATGTTTTTGAAGTTCAGATAGGAGAGTCTCTTATGCCAAAGCCAATTGAGAGTTTCAGTGGCCTTAGCAAAGAGACAAGTACCATTCTGAGTCAGACTAGTCATGTCTAACACATAAACATCTTGTCTTCTAGGTGCAATAAGGACAACTTCCTTGTTTGCATTGAAGATGGTTCCTTGCTTATCATCAAACTGAACTATGTATTTTGCATCACATAGTTGACTGACACTGATCAAATTATACTTAAGGCCATTTACATAAGCTATCCTAGTGAAGACTATACCATTGCAGTTTACTGAACCATAACCTTCAGTGGGACATGATGAGTTATCAGCAAATACCACCTTGGGTCCTGATTCTTCCACATATTTGTGCAGATACTGCTTCACACCAGTCATGCTCCTTGAACATCCACTATCTAGATGCCAAATTGGCTCCCTGGCATGTCTCTGCACAAATAGTAAACTGGGTCAGTTCTTTCTAGGACCCCTCTTCTTAGAGGGCTTGGCTTTAATAGCCTGCTTAAAAGTAGATAATGATTCATGGTCAGTGGTTGAGTGGACTGAGCTCCCACAAATTTTGCATTTAATTGCAGGGGAAGACTCAGCAGACTGAGAGGATGATTTGGTGTCATGAGTGGGATCACCACATAGGTCACAGCATGTGTCCATTAAGCAATCCTCAGGGAGGTGGTCATTGAATCCACAATGAGGGCAAGAGGCAAAAGGCTTTGCCTTTTTCATTCTCTGCTTAGCATCAGATGGATACTTAAGAGCAACTGCTTTAAAGTTTGCCATCTTAGCTGAGGCTGTGTATGACTGATGATCAGAGGTTCTGTGATCTTCCTTTTTGCATACCATGCAGTAAAGGATTCTGTAGCAATCATCAGCAACATGATTTCTAAAGTGACACAGCTCACATATCAGCAGAGGTTTGGTGGGCTTGGTTTTGGGTTTGGAGCTTGAGGAAGCTGATTTTGTTTCCTTAATCTTAGATTTAGGATTTTTCTCAGAAGATTCAATCTTCTTACTCAGCTTCCTGACCATTTTAGTCAACTGATCAATTCTTGGATAAGGACTTTGGGATTTTACCTCAGAAGGGACTGAAGTAGATGAGTCATCAGTGTTTACTGAGACTTTTGCTTCAGAGGGGACTGAAGTTGTTGAGTCATCAGTATTTACTGAGACATCAGGGATTAGCCTTTTCAGGATTATTTTTCCCGGTCCTGATTTCTCCTTTGGAGAATGTTCAGAGTAGACCAATGGAGTGAGGTCTGAGCTTGGAGAAGCTCCCTGAAGGACTTTCAATGGTGGGAGAGGTATAGCTGATTCTGATTCTGACTCAGTGATCAACTCAGTACTACTGGGTTCTTCAATAAGTCCTAGCATGCTTTTCAGAGCCTGACTTTCATGGAGCAAGATTTTCCCAGTCTCAAAGTTGGGTAACTTACTGACTGGGTTGTCCCTGACAATCCAGTCATTTGACTTGGGTTCCATGTCTTGCTCAAAAGCAATGCCAGCTGGGATAAAGACTCTTTCTTTGTCAGTCTCACTGAGGGTGTCAGTGAGTGGGTTAATTCCTATGACCTTGAAGTTTTCACTAGGATTCTTACTGACAGATTCATAGACTCTTGGATTCTTTTTAGTCCAGCTTTTTATGACAGCTCTTTCTTTGTCAAGTTCATTTTGAAGGGCTTGGTTCTTTTTCAAAATCTCAGTGTTTTGAATTTGTAGTGTGACTACTTCTAACTTGGCTTGTTTCAGTACAAGCAATTCATCTCTACATTTGTTCAATTCTAACACAAGATTATTATATTTTGAAAGTAGGTTAAGCCTTTGTTCTTCTACAAACTTGAGATCAACAGAAATATAATTTAAATAAGACTGCCAATCAGAATCATCATCCATTGAAAGTAAAATGTTTACCTTCTTCATTGTGATGTTGACCCATTCTCCATCTCTAGCATGGCTCTTTCCAACAGCTAGCTGATCACCATCTGAAAGTGCCATCAGTGCACTCACATGAATTTCTTCATCATCAGAGACCTCTTCATCATCCCAGTCATAAGCTTCAGCCATAAGGACCTTGTTCTTGGACTGAACAGGTTTGGGAGCTGGAGCCTGAGAGACTGAGGGAGTGGCCTCAAGAAGAGCAAGCTTGGCTTTTACCATCCTATACTTAGTTTCATAATCCTTTTGACCACTTTGAGAAGTTTGTGGAGACTGAAACATCTTAGGTTGAAATTTGCTAGCTCTTGAAAAAGAACTGTTTCCAGAAAATTTGTAAGAGGGTTCTAAGGTTGTTTTTGAATAGCATTCTTTTGCAAAATGACCCTTTTTACCACATTTAAAGCATTCAGTGGTCTCATTTGCTTTAGCTTTTGAAAAGTTTGACTGATTTCTTTTGTTAAAACGTTTTGAGTTTGCAAGAAGTGACCTTTCTTGGAATTCCAAGTGTAAGTCACTTAAGTACTCCTCACTGGTTCTATCATCAACCTCATCATCAGAATCCTCTTGAAAATCCTGCACAATACCATTAGAATAAAAGGCAGTTGATATGGGTGAGGAAGTCAGGGCCTTTTTGGACTCAAGAGCTTTCTTTGAGTCTGGGTATCTTCTTGATATTAGGTTATCTTCATAGACAAACTTCCCATAGATCTCAGCAAGCTCAAGGGTCTGAATGTGGTTTGCATTCCTAAGGCCCTGAGAGAAGTTTAACCACTTCTCAGGGAGACTGTTGACAAAGCCAACATTGATCTCATGCTTAGACAAAACTGCACCATCATTGGATAACTCATTTATCAGAGTCTTGTACCTCGTGTAGGTCTCAGAGAGACTTTCAGAGTCTTTGGCCCTGAAGGTATTATACTCAAGTTTAAGATCCATGATCCTATTTTCCTTGGTATCTGAGGGACCTTCGAAGCTATGAACCAAGTCAAGCCATGTTTCTTTGGCTGATGTACAGTTAATGACTGATTCCATTATATCGTTAGGGAGAAAAGATATAATTATGCTTCTCAGGCGTTGGTCTTGGTTGACCACCCTTCTCTCATCTATAGTCCATTGAGCTTCAGGTTTGTTTAAACCTTCAACAGTTTTAGGGACATAGGGACCTTCATTGATACAAGTGATGTAGTATGGTTCCATACCAGTCAAGTAGCAAAGCATGCGCTTTTTCCACTTGCTAAATTTTCCAGCTTCTAGTCTGGGAGCAACAGCTGAATAGCTACCTCCCTTTTTGTCGACTAGCTGGGGCACATTTATATCAGTCATAGTAGGATCTTGGTTTTAAAAACCTTGAGCACTCTTAGTTTTGGAAAGATTTTATAAACCAGAGGCTCTGATACCACTTGTTGTTCCCGTTACACTTATAGAAATAACTAGAAAGTTATCCTAATTGTGTACTAAGACTGATAAAATGTATGATTAATTTTACCAAATAAGTTATAACGTAAATATAAAAACAACAAAGGTTGTTCAACGTTTAAATTCTTATTATAAATTAATCAAATAATCTATTAACCAAAGTGTTTTGCGGAATAAACACTTTGGGATTGAATAGACAAGGTATGGTATTCTCCTTTTCTAAACTCAAGCTTTGCTTGAGTGACAACTAAAAGACCCTACTGAGCTATCTCAGTGAGTAGGTTGTTCTATGGAGGAGAAAAGTGGGTTCTGAAAGTCTAAGCTTTTAGTGCACAACCTTAACTCACTTTTCTCCTCATCTATCTATTTATACACAAGTATAAAAGAACGCCTATAACTAAAGTACAAGTTGACTTATGCTGGTCTGAAAAAAGTACAACTGTGTTTTGTCATTACCAAGAATCTACATCGGGAATAAGCTAAAAGGTCCTTTTGAGTGTCTGTCCAACCACTCTCTGACTTTAAGCCGTTTTAAGGAAAGTTTGCTTTCGGCGTGATAAGACTTGTTCTTATCCTCTTCAAACTTTCCCGCTCAATCCCGCCTTTACTTCAGGTCTTAGATTCATTCTAAGTCTTCAGTCTTTAGTCTTCAGTCTTTACGTTGTTCAGGAGACTGAGGGGTTCAGTGAGCTCTTGTCAGTACTCACTGAACCCATCTTCTTCTTCTTTGGCTTAAGTCTCACTCAGGGAGTACCGCCTTCCTGAGGAGTGAATCCTTCACCTTCAATTCGTCTTAAGCATCCTGAAGATGACTCACTGAGTTACTGTTAACTCAGTGACTTGAATTGTTCTCGGTTGGTAAACACTTGGCTTAATTTGTGTTCAAATCCTGTTTTAGATAATTGGGTATTTATGGACCCAACATCATCCCATGTGTTTAATAATGCAAGGCTGGCTTCTTCCTCTTTAGCTGCTTTCTCTTTGATCATTCTATCTTCTTTATCAAACTCTTCTTGTAATTTTCTAGCAGCCTCTTCATCAGCTAAGAGTTGATCTTTCCTAGACAAGGGTCCTTCTTCCATAATACCTTTTCCCTTACCTTGTGGTTATGTTTGAACAGTTGTTGTTGTTGTTGTAGATGGCTCTTTGGTGACAACCCCTTTAGTTGGTGGCTTTACACTCTTTAAACCAGCAAGAGCTTAAGCCAAAGTGATGTCATCTTCAGTAATTATTTTTGAAGCACTGGCAGTAGTAACTTTAAGCCCAGCAGTACTAACATTTTCATTAGTAGCAGTAACTTCAACACTAGCAGTACTATCCTTAGCAGCATCATCAATCACCTCAGCAGTTTTCACCAATTCAACTTGTTCTTCTACAATAGTTTCAGCAGTATTAACCTCTTCAACCACAAAGTAATTTCCCTCATCCAGCATCTGCTCATCCTCGTAAGAGAATTTATCATGCACCTTCTCAAACCAAAAAGATTTTTAGTAACATGAAAAGAATAGGTAAATGTTTTTCAGGTACTATTACACCATTGTTTCAAACAATGCTGGTGTAGAACCAACAACAAAACCAGGGTGAAGGTTCAGAAATCCCAACTGAAACCCAACACACACCCACAATTTTGCCACCATCAACCTCCCAACCTAAAAAGACTCAAAAACATAGGAAGCCCAAAAGAAAGAGCACTCAGATACCTCATTCTGGTGTTTCTAGTATGGTTGCAGATGAGGCTGTCAATGAGAAAGAGGCTGACAGTTTGGTGAGGGCTGCCACTACTGCTGCTAGCTTTGATGCAGAGCAGACCAGTGGTAATATCATTAAGACCCAATCCAAGGCAACACTTAATGAACCAAGTTCCCCAGGAACTAGTTCAGGTAGTGGTCCTAGGCGCCAAGAGACCATGGGGGGCACAGATGCTCAAACTAGGCTTTAGACTGTGTCTAACATACCCAATGATTCACCACTCAGGAGAGGTAACACACTTCGAAGTGATAAGGGTAGTATGCAAATCAATGAATTGATGGTTTTATGTATCAACTTACAAAAAGAAGTTCTTGATCTAAAGAAGACCACTTCTTCACAACAGAAGAAAATCACAAGTTTAAAGAAGAGGGTCAGACAACTAGAAAAGGGAAAGAGGTCAAGATCTTCTAGGCTAAAAAGACTTTACAAAATTGGTGCTAAGGCAAGGTTGGATTCCTCAGATGATGCACAGATTTTAGGGGAGGATGCCTCCAAACAGGGGAGGAATGATAGCATGGGTGCAGGGGAGGATGAGCAGATGCTGGATGAGGGAAATTACTTTGTGGTTGAAGAGGTTATTATTGCTGAAACTATTGTAGAAGAACAAATTGAGTTGGTTAAAACTGATGAGGTGATTGATGATGCTGCTAAGGATAGTACTGCTAGTTTTGAAGTTACTACTGCTAGTAAAAATGTTAGTACTGCTGGGCTTAAAGTTAGTACTGCCAGTGCTTCAACAAAAATTACTGAAGATGACAACACTTTGGCTCAAGCTCTTGCTGGTTTGAAGAGTGCAAAGCCACCAACTAAAGGGGTTGTCATCAAAGAGCCATCTACTACAACAACAACAACAACTGTTCAAACATAACCACAGGGTAAGGGAAAAGGTATTATGGAAGAAAGACCCTTGTCCAGGAAAGATCAACTCTTAGCTGATGAAGAGGCTGCTAGAAAATTACAAGAAGAGTTTGATGAAGAAGATAAAATGATCAAAGAGAAAGCAGCTAAAGAGGAAGAAGCCAGCCTTGCATTATTAAACACATGGGATGATATTGAAGCTACATGTGAGGCTGATCATCTGTTGGCTCAAAGGATGTTTTAAGAAGAACATGAAGAGTTATCCATGGAGGAAAAAGCTAAATTGTTTATGGAGCTCTTAGAGAAACAGAGAAAGTTCTTTGCACAAAATAGGGCAGAAGCAAAAAGGAACAAACCACCCACCAAGGCTCAACAAAGATCAATAATGTGTACTTATTTGAAGAATATGGATAACTGGAAGCCTGGTCAATTGAATAATATGAGCTTTGAAAAGATTAAAGAAGTGTTTGACAAAGTCTTCAAAAGAGTAAACACATTCATTGATATGGAAACAGAGGTGGTGGGAAGTTCTAAGAGAGCAAGAGCAGAGTTAGAGCAGGAGATGTCTAAGAAACAAAAGGTGGATGAGAAAAGAGTGGATCAAAAGGTTGATGAGCAAATGGAGTAAAAGGATAGTGATGAAAAAGGTACAGATGATCTCAAACAATACATGGTACTTGTTTTAGATGATGAGCAAATAACTATAGATGCTGAACCTTTGGCTACAAAGCCCCCTAGCATTGTTGATTGAAAGATTCACAAAGAAGGAAAGAAAACATATTGGGACATATTAAGAGCTGATAGAAAATCCCAGATGTTTATCACCTTTGGTCATATGCTAAAAAGTTTTGATAGAGAGGATTTAGAAACTCTTTGAAAGTTGGTTAAGGATAAGTATGGTTCAACAAGGCCAACTGATATTTATGACAGAGTTTTATGGGTTGATTTGAAAATAATATTTGAACCACATTGTGAAGATGAAGTATGGAGAGCTCAACATGGAAATAAAGTATTGTTTTGGAAGCTATATAACTCATGTGGAGTTCATACCTTGGAAATGGGAGGACTTCAGATTTACATGTTGGTTGAGAAAAAGTATCCCCTTTCCTTGTCTACACTACATCAGATGTTGGAGAATAAGCTGGAAATTGAATATGACAATCAGATGTCTACTGAGCTTATTTGGTTTATTGTGCAACAAAAGATGAGGAAGTGAAGTGTTTGGAAGCATCCTCCTGGTGAATATGAAGCTTTGATTGAATAAACTTGATGATTTTGGGAGAAAATATCAAGTTTAGTGGAGAATTGTTGGGATTAAAGCTTGTTGTTGTTGATGTTGCTCACAATTAGTATTACTGCTGCTCTAAGGTTTTAAGACTGCTCATGAAAATATGCTAAGTGTTTTGCTACTGCTTGTGGAAAGTTAAGACTGCTCAAGTAAAGTTAATGTTGCTGCTGAACTTCAAAGAATATAGGCTAGGTATGTTAATGCTGCCAGAACAAACTTAGTGCCGCCAGTTCAAAGTTAATGCTGCTCAAGGCTAAGTTCAGAGTTACTACTGCTGGTGTATTAATTAATACTGTTAGAGTTATTATTAATGTTGTTTATGAGATACACATGTAAAGTCGGTTAGATAATTATTGAAAAGATTTAGAAAGATTTATCTTGAAGAGAAAGTTATTGTAAGCCGACTAGGACTCCTTAGTCTATAAAAGGTGATCCTAGGGCATAGAGTTAGAAACGTGATTCAATATAGAGTTTATAGCTTAAAGGTTTTGTAACCCTAATACTAGGAAGAGTATTCGTATTATTTGTTAATAATATTGAGGCTGTTTTGATTGTTAAACTGTTTTGTTCTTGTGTTTACTGTTACATCAAAGAGTTCTTCTTAATATCAAAGACTAGATTCCGTATAGTATTTGATAAATACAAGCACAGTTTCTACAATAGTTATGTTAGATTTATCTAGCATAGCTAAACCTTATACAAGCTAAGGAATTCGATCAAGTGCATAACTGGGATCAACAGGTATAATAAACTTCCTATCATACCTCTATACTTAGTGCTATCTATGGATTCACCCTCTTCATCTTTGCTGAGCTTTGTGTCCGTAGCCATGGGAGTTTTCATAGGTTTAGTATATTCTAATCCAAACTTCTTAATCATTTCCTTGATGTACTTAGATTGATTAAAGAATATTCCATCTTCTAATTGTTTTACTTGAAGTCCAATGAAGAATTTGAGTTCGCCCATCATTCTCATTTCAAACTTGTCATGCATGATTTTTGAGAATTCATCACACATGTCTTGACAAGTTGATCCGAATATAATGTCATCGACATATATTTGGACGATGATGATGTTTCACTACTAGAAAAAGGTTTATCCTTAACTCGCATTTTATGACGCACGCTACAAGATGACGCGCAAATAGCAAAGTCATAAAATAAGAGTCATAACGAGTAAATTTTTTATTGGGGATGACTCATTTTCAGAAGCGTCATAACATAGGGTCATAATCAGTTAAAATTTAGCCTGCTAGATGACGCTCGTTTTGCTTCGTCATAAATAGGGGTCATCTATGTTTTTTTTTACCATCTGCTTCATCAAAATCTATAGTTTTTTTTTTTGCCAAAACACTTCCCGCTCTCAAAAAAAAATCCCAAAAAATCAAATTCTCCCTCCATTGACCAATTATCTACCTCACATAAGCCCAACCCTAAAAATATAACACGCCTCCTCTCTCTCCCTTCACAGCCACCACCACTTCACTGTCGTGACCACCAGGGCACCGCCGCCGCCACCTTGCTTCACTGCCACTTGTCCTTGCTAGGTCAAGAAGATACAAGACCGTTTTAGATCGTGGATATTCTTTTGGTTCGTGGTTTTTGGGTTATGTTTCGACTAATCCACCACAGCCGCCGCCTTATTCTCTCCTCCTCTTCATTTCTTTGGTAAGATGGAACCCTAATCTCGTTCTGTTATTATTTTTTTAATTTTTTTTCTTTATTATTTAAAAAAATCGAATGTAAATCAATTTATAAGTTTTCGTGGATTGAAAATCTAATTAAAAACACTTTTAAACCAAGATTTAACTTGATTTCGTGTGGTACTAAATTTTATAGGGTGTTTGTGTTATTGATTAGAAGTCGAGTGGCTGAACTCTATCAAGGCAGACTTAGTGGTAATTACCTGTCTATATATTCCTTTTCGTTATTTGGGCTTTTAGGTTGCTTATGGATTATTTGTGAACGTTGATTTGTTGAATTTGATGAACCATCTAAGTTGTAGTGGTATCATCAGTATTGTAGTTAACATTTTTGAGTGTCACTATGGTAAAGACTCATACGGTGAAGATTATCTTATGGAACATTTCCTGATGTGGTTACAGAACATGCCAAAGTCAGAACCCGCATTGCCATAATAAGATAACACTAAGAGGGCGTCACTTTTTTATAATAATTATAAGAATGACACAAAGAATGCATCAATGTTTTACACTATGGATGTTGGGAAGTTGGTCTCTTGTGCTAGCATACCTGCTCAATCTGTCATTACCACAGTGAGTCCGATCTGATCTAATTTGTTCTGTTTCTATGTAATTTTACTCAAGTGATAGATTTATGATGTATGTGTAAAATTGTTGAAAACTTGAAATAACAAGAGAACTAACTACTTATAAGTTTTCTGATCGTTTATGGGCTCTAGGCTGTTAAGCCTTTGATCTAGGATTTTGTCTATGAAAAGCATGATGATAATATTGACGGAATATTCTAATAAAGAAACAATACTATCACAACAAGGTTTTTCCAAGTTCATCATTTGTTATTCCATTAGCCCCAATGCTATGTGATCATTTATAGCACGGTTACACTCTAACAGGGATCAAAGATCCTTGAGGCTAAACAAACCTAACAACATCAGACCCTATGTCTAATGTTCATCAGACCCCATGTCTGATGTTCCCACACACACTCTTTAAGTGCTTTACATTTTAACACAACTTTGTGTTGTTGTAATTTGAGAGTACGAAGCACTTTGGTGTTGATTGTTTCAATCACAACCAAGACACACTTTTATCTAAGGGTGTGATCTCCTTTTTATAGTATAAAGGAGATCATTACAAAATTGATAAGCTTTTAGTCATCCACTTGCTTTAACATGTGTCAAGTTGAGTGTTCAACTTGATGACTTGATAAGATATCTAGATATTATATTTTGTATAAACATGACTCATACAAAATAAATATCTTCTTCGTTCTTATCCTTGTAGCAGCAGAGTGACTCATTGATTCAGCAGTTACTTCATTTGAACTATCAGCAGGATTGTAATACTATCAGCAGGAACACTAATCAGCAGAAACAATACACTATCAGCAGGAATGAGGTTTTTGCACTATCAGCAGAGTGCTCTGGCTAATCAGCAGAGTTCTCAGCAGGAACAGAACTTTGCTCTTGAATCAGCAGTACCTTCATGGTCTAGCAGTACCTTGTTCTTGAACTAGCAGTACCTTGCTCTTTGGACCATCAGTACCATAAAATACACTAGCAGTACCTTCACTTTAGCGTATTTTTCTTATCATTTCAGTATACAATATGTTTCATTCTTCTTGTTTGTGATCATCAAATCTATGGAATATTTAATTCCTTACAAAAATGTTATTCAAATTGAATGCTTAATCGTAATTTAGGCTATACTTATGCAAATTGATGATTCATGAACCTGTTGGCACTAATCTGGTTTGACAGGCAGCCATGTTGTACCAAGTATCCAAATGAGTTTTATCCATGTTATCGTGACTGTGTGAAAGTGACCAGTGAAGATAGGATTCCTAGCAATAAAGTGACCAATATTTGCCTTTTAGTGTCAGACTTGTTTGTAGTTGTTCAAAAACTGAGTAGATATTTATTATTATCTTTCGTTTATTAATAGTCGTTATTACTAATTTTTCAGGTCTACTAAGAGATTTGGCGAAAGAAAGGAGAGGTTTGAACATTTGGCGTTCTTAAACCTAGCACAAAGTGCTGTTTGTTTACTATGGTCATTCATCAGTGAGTAGTTCTTGTATTGGTTTATTTACTTGCTTGTCGTGATTTAAAATTTGAGTGACGAACATTCATAAACCTTGTTGTGTCTTAGCATACATCAAGTTTATGTTCAGTTGTCACATATCTTTCATCAACTATGCTGCATGAGAATACGTGATACTGTCCCGGCTTCAGATAAATAAATCTTTGTAGACGACTTCATGGAATTCGGCTGTTATTAGTTAGATTCTGATGTTTTAGACCGGTTTATCAGCATGTTGTTCTTGTTCCATACAATTATTGTTCTATTTTCAGTATTCTTCGATCTTTTCCATGGACGAAAATGTCATACATAAGCTGTTTTCTCTACTCACCTTCACATTACTACTTGCAAATCCTTGCAAAATCCTCAAAGATGATTCCAGGTGAGTTCTG
Organism: Artemisia tridentata subsp. tridentata; assembly: GCA_021014915.2. NCBI lineage: Eukaryota > Viridiplantae > Streptophyta > Magnoliopsida > Asterales > Asteraceae > Artemisia > Artemisia tridentata. The sequence continues at coordinate 61,693,872 of CP139502.1, read as the reverse complement.
CCTAGAATTTGAGTGACTATTTTGTAGCATTTAATAAATGTTAATCACCTTTAAAATGTTTCTTTAAAAAAAAAAAGTCTTTTCACAGTGATGCTGATGGGGTGTCAATATTTGCATTGGCAAAGGTGAATATGTGTTTAAATCCGTTAATTTAATTAGGATGCGTTGTGGGAAACTAGAAGAGGGGTTGAATAGTTTACCGGTTTAAAAACTTCTTTTAAAAATCTTGTTTTAAAAGTATGCTATTGGAAACTTTGATTCGAACTCTATGTGTAATCAAACAACACCAATATGAACTACAAACTAAGCTACGTAATAATAACAAATAAAAGTAAAGAGTAGAGTTGGAAAGATCAAACCGAGACAGAGGATTTATAGTGGTTCGGCTACGAAGCTCTTCTTCGCCCTACTCCACTCCCCAAGTACCACACTCGAGAGTTTCAAACACTATATCAACAACCTCCCTTCAGGCGGAGAAAACCATACACGTCGCTTATCCTATTACCGACACTAAGCTAGATGTCGAGTGCTAATCTTAGCTAGCACCAATCTACCAAGGTCCACGTGACCAAACACTCAAGCCCATTGGCTTCAAGAGATCACCAAGATCTCAACACGATCACAATGATCAACACTCACTTCACTCTACTCGACTAACACTAACCTAATGACCCTTGATCTTCTTGATCAATCACACAAGCCCAATGGCTTCAAGAGATGTTCACTATCTCTATAGATCACACTTGATCTTCACTCTCACTCACAAAAAGAAAATAAACTTGATGTATGCTAAGACACAACAAGGTTGTAACAAGAGTTACAAAAACCTATCAACTATAACTCTAGTATCTTCTTGATTACTTGAGTTCTTCTCTTGCTAATGAAGAGGGATGACAACACCTTGTATCAACTTGGATACTTGTGTTCTTCTCTTGCTAGTGAAGAGGTATGAAGAGGATCACTTGAAGGATGATTGGATCACTCTTGAAACAAAGAAAAACTAATCTAAATGACCCTAAGAAGTGAAAGGTGTGAGAGGATTTTACTAAGGGATTTTTCTGTGTGTGAAGGGTGCCTAAAACTGTGAAAGAGGTGGGTATTTATAGGCAAAGAAAATCTGAATGTTACAATTCAAAATGGTACGGACGGCTCCATTAAATGACCCACGGCTCCGTTAAATTTAACGGTACCGTGGAGCCGTGGTAGACTAGGACGCTCCAAATTTTGTCTTTTCTGGTGAAAACTTATTTGGGGAAGGTTGGAGCTGATTTTGGGGGGGAAAATAGTTGTTGTGATTTTCAAACTTATTTTTCCATTAAAACATTTCTTAATATTTCAAAAATAATTTGTCATGTGTATTTTTGAAAAAATGTTTTGTCCCATTTAAAATGTGAATTTTCAAAACATGAATTCACTTCTTTGATCACTAGTTCAAGTTGTAACTTTGTTCAAGAGTGATTTGCGTAGAAACGGGATCTTCCGATTAAAAACTTGTTAACGTTAATTTTAACGTAACGTGAGTTCACATTTTGTCATCCTCAAAACGTGAAGTAATCGAAAGATATAAATAACGTTTTTAGAACATTATTTGCATCAACAATCTCCCCTTTTTGATGATGACAAAATATAAACTCATTTTTGGTTAAAATTAGTTTTAACAAGTTTTTAATGAGTTTACTCCCATTTCTCCCCCTTTTTGTCAAATCAAAAAGATGGTTAAGGCTCCCCCTTGATGTGTACTCCCCCTCATTTGGAGAACACAAAGGAATCGAGCAATGGTTCGTGCTAGAAAACAAGGTTAGACGGCAAATAAACAATATCTAACAAGTAGCACATTAGACAAATATCCAACCACAATAAAAGGATTATGGCTAAGTAGCCAAAATGAAAAGCCCATTACATAAATATGAAATAAATGTCATACATAAGTATGACTACAATAGGGAAGCAAATTAAACTAACAAGAAGACACATAAACATCTAAAGTAACATGAGGCTTCTAGATTTGCTTCCAACTTCAAAAGGTTCCTAATCATTTATTGGAGGGACTAAACATAACCATGTTTAGTTTGGGCTATTGTGTGGTGGAGGTGGTGAAAGGATGATGGGTCCTATTGGTGGTGTGAGGAGGTGTTCTAGGTTTAAAAACCTAAAGCTAAGCTCATCTCTAAGGTTCATGATGAGTTCAAGGTTGTAGTTGCAACAAGGGAAACTCAAGGTGTGTGAGTGAAGGGGATACATGATTGGATAACCCATTAAGAGTTGAGGTGATGGTGATGGTGATAGTGAAGGTGATGATATGTTGCTCCCAAATTCAAAGGGAGTGTTTGGTGAAAGGGTGAGGGTGAGAGTTAGAGGTTGTGGTGATGTTGAAAGTGATGAGGGTGTTGTGTGAGTTCCCAATTCAAGGGAAGTTGATGGTGATGAGTTGAGTGTTAAGGTTAAAGGGTGAATGGGACTAGGTGGAGATGAGTGTGTGTTGATTCTTGTTGTGGAGGATGAGGATGTAGGTTGAATAGAGGTTGCCTTGGATGGAGCTTGGGGTGTAGTGAAAGAAGATGATGATTTGGTAGAGGTTATGGGTGTATGGGTTTCATCTTCATCATCCAAGGTGAGATCAATGAGGGGAATGTCATTGGTGATAGGTTTAGTTGATGATTGGGGTGTGTTGACATTCTTGATCCATTGATCAACTAGAGAGGTTTGGTTGGTTGGTTTGATGTTGAATCTAGGTTTCTTGAATACTCTTGATCCCATGATGATGGTATGGTGAATGTGAAGGTGTAAGGATGGGTGTAAGAATGGCAATGCATAATGTTAGCTTAAATAGCCAAAACATGAGCATGCAAGTTTGAAATGTTGGATTTGGGGATTTGGGTGCATGGGAGTCAGGTTTTGGTTGCAGATTTTCTGGAAAAGATAGTCAAAAAGTGGAAGAGAATAGCAGTTTTCGTCTTCCAGAGGCACGGCACCATTAAAGGTGCTACGGCACCACTAAATTTAGTGGAGCCGTGGCCTATTTAATGGAGCCGTGGGCTCTTTTGACCTCCTTTCCAGGTCTGCAGGTTTTAGGCAGCCTAAATGGGGAAAATTCTGGGGAATCCATTGGCTGCAAATCTCAAAGCCTCAAATTACTAAACACCTAGAATTCCTAAAGCTAGTTTCAACTAGCAACTAACATGATCATGTGATCATCTATGTATTTAGGAAACTATTAAGCATGCATGAATTCAAGCATTTTTAACATCTAGTGCATGTAATAAAATAAGCTAACATGCATGATTAAGGCAAGATAAACTAACATGAGGATTAATTAACAAGAGAATTAATCATGGTAATAGGAAATACATCAAGCAAGTTAATGTATTAGGCAACAATGCCACAAACTATTAGTAGTATTTTAATCATAATACTTATATTAATAATACTACTTAAGTTATTTCCATCTAATCCTTTCTTTTCCCCAACTTCTTAATTTTGTTCCCAAGCCCTTTGATCGCCTTGCCGATGGACTTGAATCCCCCGATAGTTTGCTCATGCATCTCCACTTGTCTATTGTACATTGTGGTTTGTCTTCTCATCACGTGGGATAGATTAACCATCCCATTTTCGAGGTTGGTTGTACGTCGAAATGATAAGGTATCAAGGTTATGAAAGTAGGTGTCGGGAGAAGGGATTTGAGAACTAGACATTCCTTCTTCGTTCACCTCATCATCGTCCTCATCCATGGGTTCAGATGATGATTCGTGACTGAAGGAGGAGGATGAATGGGGAATATCGAAAGTGGATTTACGACCACGTGTGGACCCTTTGTCCTTACGTTGCTTTGTGCGACGTCGTGGTCCACCAAGAGGTTTCATAACCGGATTGACTAGGACATAGTCGACATCATTGAGAGATGGGTAGGTTTGTATAACCCACCTGAATAAACGAGTAAGCAACATGCCGTATGGCATGAGCTCATCGGAACGACGATGAATACTGGCCATCTATTTGACCATGTAGTTTGCGAGGTTGTAAGGTTCCTTGATACTGAGACAGTAGAGCATGTGGGCAAGACTTGCCGGAACGTGATCGCGGTTGCCTGCAAGGCTTAACGCGTTCTCACGCAGAAGAAGTTCCCAATTTCTAATATCGGGACGGAGCTCTTTGAGGTATATTTTGTTTGGGTCGAGGTAGACGATGGAACCATCATGTTTTTTATACGTGTTGGTGACTCGAGGGATTTGAATTACTTGTTTAATTACTTCAATGTCGGGAACTTCGGTACAATAGGCACCTTCGTTCTCAAGATTGTAGTAAAGAGACTCTAGAGAATGGTCTTTAGTGAATGCACACTGACCATACGAGGAAATACCGAGAATGTGACCAATCTCGGTGACAGACAGTATGATATTTTGGTGTCGAATCCAAAAATCAAGAAAGACGTTTCCGTCAAGATCGGTGTAGGCACGGACACGACTATAGAACTCGAGAATAAAACGAGGACAGACTTGATCATTTATTTTGTATAAACAATCGAACTCGATAGAAGGGAAACAGGCATTGATGTTGTCTGTCGTGACATAGAGTGCATCGACTACACGCCCTTCGTGTATGTATCGATTTTGGACTTTAGCGAGATAAGCTCTTTGCTCATCGGGAATGTTTAGATTTTCAAGAGTGCTAAGAATGTATGGTTTGGTATCTTGATAATCATTTCGAGGCATTGTTTTTCTACAAAAAAAATATTTTTGTATATGTTAGTTCGTTTCATTTTAATGATTACACTTCTAGTGTGTGTGCCTAAATGCAAACAATGTGGAGGTGCGGCAATCTCGACTCTAAAATTATCCTAAAGAGATTACCCAAACGCTCCTAACTTCACTTTTGCTCAATCAAATATGTCGATCAATACATATCAATTATGTACTTCAAGCCATATTTGAGAGTTCATGTATGCATGCAAAAACGTTTTTAATTTGCATCAACAATGCATGAAAAAGGTTTCATGATCCTAGACTTGTGAAGTTTTTCGAAAAATGATCGAATTGGGGTGTTTGGCAAATGCCTCAACATGGTGCCAACAATCTTTAAGATTGAAAAGCTTTAATGCAGAACGTTCCTAATCCAATTTTAATGATCCTAAACAAGATTCCATTATAAATAATCAATCATAATCCGAATTTAGTGATTAATTTCGGATTAGGTTTTGCAACATAAATGGGTTTTTGGAAATTCTAGGTTTAGGAAATCATGTGAATACTACATTGTCTAATCCTAGTCTTAATTTCACAAGGGTTTAACTAATTTTGAAAATCCCCCAATTCGGATTTATACTCAAGAACAAACCCTAGACTCAAATTAAATGAAATTAAGAGTGATTTACTTACAATGAGTGATGTTGTGATTAGGATTTGTTGATTCCAATGCCTCAATCTTGATTTGTAAGAGTTTACTTGAATTATGGTGTTATGGTTCGATTTTGACAGCAACTAGAAGTGGTTTTATGTGTTTGGAAAATTTGTGCAGAAGAAAAGAGTAACTGGGCGCGTTTTTCAGATGCACGGCTCCACGGTTCCACTAAACATTAGTGGAGCCGTGGCTCTTTAGTGGAGTCGTATGTCTGATGGTCCAGTTTTTCTTCTGTTTTGACTTTTGGCTGATTAATCTTACTTATTTAGTAAGACTTTTTGACACGAGGAAAAAGTTTATACCTAGTAAACATTTTGACGAAAGATGATTAAATGGGATGACCGGAAATGACCTTAGTGTTTTCGAGGAAATTGACTAAGATGTCATTGGATGAGGATTTACTTCTAGTATTTCCCGTGAAATAAATAGAAGTTATGAGTTGTGTTTAGGAGGATGACTATAATATTTCCCATGAAATATTTAATTAGTCGGAGTACGCGACACAAGGAATGACTAGATATTTCCCGTGAAATATTCATGAGTCATGTGACGAGTGAAAGATATGACTTAAAAAGTCATGAGCGATTTGTAGAGAATGACTTCAATGTTTCCCGCGAAACTTTCGAGAGGTCATAGAAGGGATGAAAGGTTATGAGGATGACTTTAATATTTCCGAAGGAATATTCAAATAGTCATGAGCGGGATGACAGGGATGACTTGAAAAGTCATATGACGAGATACAAGGAATGACGTTAATATTTCCAGTGAAATATTACGAAGTCATGGGATGAGGCTTAGGGAATGACTTGAAATTTCCAATGAAATATTCAAGAGTCATGAGTCGAGAATAAGATGGATGTGTGAGATGACTTCAATATTTCCGGAGAAATATTCAAATAGTCATAAGAGGGGATGAAAGGTTATAAGGTATGACGCGAGGGATGACTTTAATATTTCCATAGAAATATTGAAATAGTCATGAGCGGGATATGAGGAATGACTTGAAAAGTCATATGATGGGACGTGAGAGATGACATTAATAAATCAAATGGAGTATTAAGAGATCATTTGACAAGAATGTAAAGGTTAAGGTGAGAAGAAATACTTTTCAAAGAAAAGATTTCTCTTTTGACGTTATCATGACGGAGGAGATGTCTTTCTGCGGGGAGATGACGTACTTCGACGAGCTTCGTTCATGAGCAAACTATAGGGTTCCCGGATAAGTCTAATGGCATCTTGACTGCTACTCTTCACAGGGAGTTGTTTCATCTATAGTGTTTGTTGTCATGCCTTTCTGGCGCTTGCGTACTCGGTTTCGGTCGTGGTGACAATAAGAGTAGTTTGTTTCTTGGGGAACCAAGATGTTTGTTAATCAACCTATGAAGGTACAAACATTACTCATTATGTTTCAACCCACATTAACTCTCTCATTATCAGAGTTGGTATAGAAACATTTTCTACATCAATCTCCTCAAGATATCGTAATCTCAAGTGTATAGTATCTTTAATGTATGGTATGATACATTAAACACTTTGATGTAAGAAGTTTTGGGATACTTCTTACAAGTGGGCACAAAGCCAACACCATTCATGATAATGGACCTACTTGCCGTTAGGTAAACTACTTTACCTATTATGCCCCTAACCTAGTTATATCCGCGCACTCACCTTCTTCGTCTCTTGTGAGTTTCGCATTTGCGGATATGGGCGTTATTGTCAATAAAGACTATTACTTAAACTATGTATCTCATACATATAGTATACATAAGTTTACAGGGATACTTCATTTAGGCAAGATTACGTATGTACAAGGAAGGGAACTTGATTCACTCATCAATGCTTAATTCAAGCTTGTCACGCATGATCTTCAAGCGATCATCGAACATTTCTGGACAAGTTGAATTTGGCATGATGAGATGTGAATAGAGTTTCTGTGTTATAGTGCCTACCATGTTAGATTCTAACTACACTATCTCATGCCAAACATTACTACTAACAAAGGGTGTTTTAAGAAAGCGTACCTGTGCCTGAGGTGTTTGCTCTTAAAACTTGAAGACTAGGGTACCTTTGTTGAATGTTAAGCATGAAAGACACGACTTCACTATTGCGTCACCGGATATGCTTGATAACGCATCATACTCCTTTTGTTAGACTCCAAAGTTTATTTACACTCATGTTTTCCTAGCAAAACAAATGTTCAAACATCTGGTCCCCAATATCTCATGGGTCCAAAGTTGTTAGAGTTAAACATCCTACGCATTTGTTGCGTTAGTTTAGGATGTGAGAATGGAGGACACATTTCCCATGGTAAGTAACTTTGTGGTGGACGATCATTCCAAGTTACGGGAAAGTTACTTGGATGATTTTGTCTTCTAAAGTTACCTCTCGGTAGAGGAGTTCTAGACCGAGGTTTGGGAGAGTTTACCTTTCTAGGTGGAGGAGTAGTTGACCTAGTGTCACGCTTTACAAATCCATGTTCGGGAGATGACAATGGTTTGTTAAAGCCTTTGGTTTCCTCTCTACTTGGAGTAGACACTCTAGATCTATTTCCAACTACTTGACTTGGTTTAGGACTTAAGTTACTTTTCAGAATTGACCCAGTTTTGTCCTCAGCACCACACGGTACCACTAAATTTAGTGGTTCCGTCTGTATCTTTAATGGTGCCGTCACCTTCAGACATGGACTTTTCAGGCATTACAAATTTTACTTGTTTAGTACTACTTGTAGAAGCCTGATTTGGGTCAAATCCTAAACCCGAACGGTCATGTTCACTATATCTAATATTTTCAAGTATATCATTAAGCTTTTTAGTTCCTTCATCAAACCTAATGATTCTTAAAGCATTTTCTTTAAGTTTTTCATTTTCTACTTGAAGACTAATACATGACCCGCATCCTAAGTCTACTTCCTTGTTTTTCTCAAGTCTCTTGACTTGATCATTTAGTTCTAAGACTTGTAGTTCTAGTTCTTTTAGTTTTAATTTTAGCTTTGTGTTTCTCCCTAAGATCTTAGTACTAACTATGCATAGTTTGTTGTATTCGTCATGTAATTCACTGTCATCTACTGACGAATTATTATCACTATAATAAGAAGAGTCGGAGTGTACCTCGTTAGAAGCTTGAGCCATTAAGCACGTTTCATCGTTAGGCATCTTCTCTTCTTCTTCACCGCTATCACTCCAAGAACCTCCTACAAAGGCTCTTTGGTTGTTAGATTTTGGTGGCTTAGGACATTCTCCTATGAAGTGATTAGGATCTCCGAATCTAAAGCATCTCCTATCACTTGTCCCTTTTCTTTCATCATGATTTCTTTGGGATGACTTCTTCTCATCTCGAGATTGTCTAGGAAATCTACCTTTCCTCCTAAAGAACTTTCTAAAGTTCCTAACGGCTAGTGCGTACTCTTCATCTTCACTACCGGAACTCGAACATTCCTCATCACTAGACTCCTTCTTGGCTTTTAATGCTAGAGATCTAACTCTCTCGCTTTTGCCTTTGACAATGTCAGAGTCTTTCTTGATGATAATCTCGTGAACTTTCAAGTTTCCTATAAGTTCATCGAGTGACAATGCCGCCAAGTCCTTTGACTCTTCTATGGCGGTGACCTTTGCTCTCCATTTAGGATGTAGAGCTCTAAGAAACTTCCTAACATAGTTCTTACTAGAATAACCTTCATCAAGAGCTTTAAGACTAGTGATAATAGTATTAAATCTAGCAAAAGCATTATCTATTGACTCATCCTCCGAAATGGAGAATTGTTCATATTGTTGAACAAGAAGATATATCTTGTTCTCTTTGACTTGGTTATTACCTTGGTGAGTGACTAACAAGGTTTTCCAAATATCTTTTGCCGTATTATAAATGAAAATTCTTTCAAACTCCTTTTTAGGCAAAGCATTATAAATCATCATTTTAGCCGCATTATTTTTGGCTAATTTCCTTTTTAGTTCATCACTTTGTTTATCATAAGAAACTATTTCATCCTTTTTAGTTTCCGGATTCTTTTGAATAGGTTGAAAGTCACCCTCGGTAATAACATGCCAAAGATCAATGTCTTTTGATTTCACATACGTTTCGAATCTTGTTTTCCAATAAATAAAACAATCGGTTTCGAAAAGTGGTGGTCTTTGCATAGATTGCCCTTCTAGATATTTGTCGGAATCCATTGATCGGTTCAAGCTTTAAAATACAATATACTTTAAAAACTTGACTGACGTGGCTTCTGATACCAATTGTGGGAAACTAGAAGGGGGGTTGAATAGTTTACCGGTTTAAAAACTTCTTTTAAAAATCTTGTTTTAAAAGTATGCTATTGGAAACTTTGTTTCGAACTCTATGTGTAATCAAACAACACCAATATGAACTACAAACTAAGCTACGTAATAATAACAAATAAAAGTAAAGAGTAGAGTTGGAAAGATCAAACCAAGACAGAGGATTTATAGTGGTTCGGCTACGAAGCTCTTCTTCGCCCTACTCCACTCCCCGAGTACCACACTCGAGAGTTTCAAACACTATATCAACAACCTCCCTTCAGGAGGAGAAAACCGTAAACGTCGCTTATCCTATTACCGACACTAAGCTAGATGCCGAGTGCTAATCTTAGCTAGCACCAATCTACCAAGGTCCACGTGACCAAACACTCAAGCCCAGTGGCTTCAAGAGATCACCAAGATCTCAACACGATCACAATGATCAACACTCACTTCACTCTACTCGACTAACACTAACCTAATGACCCTTGATCTTCTTGATCAATCACACAAGCCCAATGGCTTCAAGAGATGTTCACTATCTCTATAGATCACACTTGATCTTCACTCTCACTCACAAAAAGAAAATAAACTTGATGTATGCTAAGACACAACAAGGTTGTAACAAGAGTTACAAAAACCTATCAACTATAACTCTAGTATCTTCTTGATTACTTGAGTTCTTCTCTTGCTAATGAAGAGGGATGACAACACCTTGTATCAACTTGGATACTTGTGTTCTTCTCTTGCTAGTGAAGAGGTATGAAGAGGATCACTTGAAGGATGATTGGATCACTCTTGAAACAAAGAAAAACTAATCTAAATGACCCTAAGAAGTGAAAGGTGTGAGAGGATTTTACTAAGGGATTTTTCTGTGTGTGAAGGGTGCCTAAAACTGTGAAAGAGGTGGGTATTTATAGGCAAAGAAAATCTGAACGTTACAATTCAAAATGGTACGGACGGCTCCATTAAATGACCCACGGCTCCGTTAAATTTAACGGTACCGTGGAGCCGTGGTAGACTAGGACGCTCCAAATTTTGTCTTTTCTGGTGAAAACTTATTTGGGGAAGGTTGGAGCTGATTTTGGGGGGGAAAATAGTTGTTGTGATTTTCAAACTTATTTTTCCATTAAAACATTTCTTAATATTTCAAAAATAATTTGTCATGTGTATTTTTGAAAAAAATGTTTTGTCCCATTTAAAATGTGAATTTTCAAAACATGAATTCACTTCTTTGATCACTAGTTCAAGTTGTAACTTTGTTCAAGAGTGATTTGCGTAGAAACGGGATCTTCCGATTAAAAACTTGTTAACGTTAATTTTAACGTAACGTGAGTTCACATTTTGTCATCCTCAAAACGTGAAGTAATCGAAAGATATAAATAACTTTTTTAGAACATTATTTGCATCAACATGCGTGTTTTTGATAGCAATCATAATCACGATGAGATTCTCAAGCTTGTAATGCCTTTATTTGACTCAGACTAGCTCGAAGACCATAAACAAAGCTGGCTAATCCAAACGCCCCCACTTGGATATGGACTTTGTTTCTTAAACTTGGTATTTGATGGTTTCACAAATGCCACTCAAGATTCAATCTCAGCAAGGTATACATTCGATAAGCTTTGAATTTCCATTCAACATTAAAACTAGAGGTGGTAAACCGGGGTTGGTTGGGTAATGGCCTAACAGGTCAAAATGGGTCAGATCAAAACCGGTCTGGTCGGGTTGGCCTAACCCCTAACACTTTTTAGACCATTGTTATTAAACATTTTAGGATGCTGTAAACATGTAAAATGTCTTCTGACCCGTTATTAATCAAAATCAAATACTGCCCGAAATGACCCATTTTCTTGTAAATTGTTGAGATTGCCCCTGGTGTATTCAAAATCAAACATTAATGTGACTGAGAACTTGTTGTGTTTGCTGATTTTCTCATGCACAGATATTTGAGATTGTGAATTTGACAAATGAGCTTCTTCCTCCATTGCCCCAAGGAACCATATCTCTTCCTTCCAGCAGTAACTTATTTGTCAAAGGGCCTCTTTCAAGGAAGTCACCTGTTGGCGATTCTGTCAAGCAAGAAGAGACAACTGGTCATGCACCAGACGTGTCAGGTCGAGAGAAATTGTTGACTGATCAGCCTGAGCTTTTGCAGCAACTTGGGATGGATCTTATTCCCGTTCTCATTCAGGTCGAGAGAAATTGTCGACGATATTTGAGAAGAATGGGCAATTTATGTGTCGAATTTCATTTTTAGGTAGAAATCGTACATTGTAGTAACTTTAACTAATTATCGGTATATATTTTGACATTAATTGTTATGTAATGAATTGGTAACGCATGGTTTTGATATATATGAAATGCGTTAATTTTGTACAATTATCAGTAATTATGTATATAATCAGGTTTTAAAAAACAGAAAAAATTAAAAAAAAAATGATTTTAAGGTAATGACACGCAAAAACATATGTCAGAAATGTGGGTCATAAAAGTTAGTCAAAATGATTTTAAGGGTAATGACACGCAAAAAGGAGAGTCATAAAACGTGGGTCATAAGTGCGCGTCATAGAGGGATGACGCACAAATGCGAGTCATGAAGCTTTATGACTGGTCCATCCTTGACTCGCATTTGCGCGTCATAAGACCTCTTCTTGACTCGCATTTGGAGTCAAGGATAGCCCTTTTTCTAGTACTGTTTGATCCTTTCTTCTTAGTGAAAAGAGTGTTATCTACCATTCCCATTGAGTATTCATGTTTAAGGAGAAAAGCTTTTAACCTATCATACCAGGATTTAGGAGCTTGCTTAAGACCATACAAAGTTTTCTTGAGTTTATAAACATACTCGGGTTTCTCGAAGTCAATGAATCCTGGAGGTTGTGCTACATATACCTCCTCATTGATGAAACCGTTTAGGAATGCACTTTTCATATCCATTTGGAACAACTTAATGTGTAACGCACAAGCGTAAGTAAGTAATATCCTAATGGACTCTAGTCTAGCTACGGGTGCGTAGGTTTCGTCATAATCAATTCCCTCTTGTTGATTATAGCCTTGTGCTACTAACCTAGTTTTGTTTCTAGATACAATTCCATTTTCGTCTAACTTATTTCTAAATACCCACTTAGTTCCTATTATGGTTGTGTACTTAGGTCGAGGTACTAATTCCCAAACATCGTTAGACTTGAATTGATTTAATTCTTCTTGCATTGCGATGATCCAACTTTCGTCTTTCAATGCTTCACTTACGTTCTTAGGTTCAATGAGTGATACAAAGCAAAAGAAGTTGCTTTTATCTTGGACTTGAGATCTAAGAGTTCTTTGGTTCAAATTTCCTATGACGTTGTCTAAAGGGTGATTTCTAGATTCCTTAATGTTGGTGGTTTAATCTATTTCAATGGTTTCATCCACATTGTTGATCCCTAGGTTTTCTTTTTATCCTTGATGGTGTTTTCTTCATCTAAATCATCATCTACCAAAGGTGATGTTTTAGGTGGGGGAGGACTCTCATCGAATGTTACGTTGAGTGATTCTTCGACGGTCATTGTTTCCTTATTGAGAACTACATAGGCTTTACTATTCTGGGAATATCCTAGTAATACACCTTCGTAAGAATTTGGGTCAAATTTGGTGAGATAGTTTAGTATGAAGCATTTGCTTCCAAACACTTTGAAGTAATCTAGAGTAGGTTTCCTACCTCTCAAGATTTCGTATGGGGTTTTTCCTAAGATTGGCCTAATGAGAATCCTATTGAGTATATATGTGGAGGTGTCTACTGTAACACCCCCAAAATATCATAGCGGAATTTAATATCATTGGGGTGCTACTTATTAATACAACATCCATAATCATAGAAAACGACTCTAAATGAGACGTTTTAAAAGTTTATCATTCGATCTAAATAAAACATCAGAGTTACAAGAGGTCCCAAGTAATTTTAGAATACATAATATGTAAACATGAAAGTTTTTAAAAGTTTATCGAATAATAACAAAATGCAAGCCATCAAAACATTCTTTGTGCGACTTCGTGCTTGCTAAATACCTTAAGGACCTGAGATAAAACATGCTAAAAAGTCAACACAAAGGTTGAGTGAAATTCACAGGTTTATAAATAATTACTGGACCACAAGATTTCAGAGTTAAAATAATAATTGCAACGAATACAATTATGGTTAAATAATAATTATTGCTCTAAGCTCATGACACACAAATTGACTGAAGGTTCATAGAAAGAACCAACACCCTGAAAGGTAAATTGCCATTTTACCTAAATTTCAAATATAGTGCGTTTGTGGCATCTTAGCTGATCACACAAACGGGATTCGTCAATCTCAATACGCCTATTCACAATATTCGCGTTCACTTGCAAGTGATTAATGGTTCATGATACAGTTAGGGATTTATTTTGGCAATATCAGTACTTTAGCAATAATATGTTCTGATAAGCTTACAATTTAAAGCACTTGTGTCCAAATTGTAAAATAGCATGTATCTCCCCCAATGGGTTTATAAACAGTTAAAGTGGGGCTATGAACTCACCAACGATAAAGTAGTAGTAGAAACGGAAGTGTGCACATCGAGTAAAGTCGCAAAAGTCACAAACGGCCTAAATAAAATATAACACGACTTAGGCTCGGGGAAATAATACATGACGCTTAAACTTAAATGTTCATACAGTAAAGAAACTTATAATACCTTATGGTAATTTAGTTAGGAGTTTTATAACAAGTTGCGGTTCGAAAAGATATTTATTTATGTTTATATGGGTTAAAATTATAAAGCTGTTAGAATTTTAATAAAATTTTTGCACAAATCGGGCCGCCATTTCTAAACCGTAAAGGGTAAAATTATGAACTTTATATGCTTGGAAAGGAATCTATAAATCTCAAAAATCAAGGCCTCACCTAACTGAGAACTTCATAGTAATGGTGAAATTACTAATTTACCCCTGTATCTCTTTGCAGGAAAATCCAGCCTGCAGTTAGGCTTACCAAAATGAGTACATCTTTTTATCTACAGACCCTATGGACCTAAAACCAATGGGAAACGTTTTCTACATGTCTTAGCTCAAACTTTCATGTTTTGACCAACATAAGGTTCTTGGTAAAATTTTAGAGAAATTGGCCTTTCAAAACTGATATACATTTTTGGATAACTTTTAGTGTAGATTTTATCAAAAAATCATCGGGATGAGTTAGGATATAAGGTTTTTGGGGAAATGACCCTGAGATATGTGGCTAACTCACTATATTTTTATTTAAAGTCCAATGTCTACTGATTAGATCAGTTAATTCCATTTTTGCCGCTGGTCCAAAACATTTTTTACAAATCAAGTCCTAATCATGTTTTTTAGTGTTACAAACCATGTACAATGCATAATCAAGTCCAATAATTGTATAAAAAATATTATATATAAAATATAAGAAATCATAGAAGTGAAAAGAAAATAAATTTGGTTTTCTTACAAAGATTTAGTGGTGAAATGATGAGATCAAGAACAAAAACAAGAACTATGGACCAAGAATCACCCAACAATAAACCAAGCTTCCAAATCAAAAACCCTCCCTTAAAAATCTAAGATCTAGCTAGATCTAACACATGCAAGAACCCTTGTTAAACTTCAAGAAACTCATGGAAAAAGATGAGATTAAAGTGTTGTTTATGGTGGAAAAGAACTAGGATCTTGTTAAGAAATAGTTAAGCTTCTATATAAAGACCACAAGATCAATTAAAATATCAAATGGTGGATATGTTTAGGGGGATGATTTGGTTCGTACAAGATGGGAGAAAGAAGTACGAAGGCTGGACTTTTTATGTGGTACCTTATCTTTGTATTTTAAGAATGCATATTATAGAAACACATGCAATACTATGAGACATGTGTAGTTAATATGTATTAAAAGGATGACAACACATCTCAAAGACCACATGGATGTGGCAATGGTTGAGATAAGATAAGTATATAACTTATCTTGTGTAGTATTAAGTTTATAGAGGGTAGTTTGATCCCGGTAATTACTAACGTTAAGCCCTTAAGTTATGAAACTTAAAATTGAGCAACGTAAAAATGTAAAACTTATAAAAATATTAAAGCTTGACAACATAACCTATTTTAATAATGTAGGTGATCCTTGGGCTTGTTGGGTGATTAATTGCTGTTTAGAAATTGCAAACGTAGACTGAAAATGCGCAAAACACAAAATATGCAAAGTTTAATTAAAAATGGAAAATTAAAAATAGGATATTTAAAATATGATTGTAAGAAACCAAGAGTTAAATGTACATTTAACGACGTACGCGCAATAACCTATCTAGTTATTCGTAAGAGTGAATTTACTTAAAATAAAAATATTAAGTAAAATTAAATAATTAAATAATTACCTTAAAATTGTGAAATGTTACAGTACCTAATCCTTAAAGGGAATCCCGTCCCGGGATTGAGTTCGAGTTAGATGTAGAAGTTGTCATATTGAAAAGGTGTGGATATTTCTGACGCATCTGGTCTTCTCTTTCCCAAGTGTATTATGGTCTTCGTCGAGAGTTCCAACGAACTTTAACAATAGGGATACGGTTCTGCTTCAGTCGCTTGACCTCTCAGTCCATGATTTCTACAGGTTCTTCGATAAAATGTAGTTTGTCGTCAAGTTGAATCTCCTCTAGTAGAATGTCGAGGGTTTCCTCTGAAAAGTATTTCTTCAGGTTCGAAACGTGGAATGTATTGTGTACTCTACTGAGTTATGGTATAAGTTCGAGTCGGTAAGCAACCGGTCCATCTCCAGCCAAACTTTTGAAGGGTTCAATGTACCTCGGGTTCGTTTTTCCTTGTTTCTCGAAACGTATTACGTACTTTCATGGCGAGACTTTCGGTATGATTATATCTCCAACCTGAAATTTTTAATGGATTACGTGTCACATCGGCGTAACTCTTCTAACGACTTCGTGCGGCTTGCAGCCTGTTGTCTAGGGGTGTTGCTCCTAAGCCCTGATACGTACTAACAATTAATGTAGATGGGACAACCACATAGGCATACTAATATTCGAAAGAAGTAGATATCAATGTCATGGAAGAAATGATACTCACAAAAAGAAAAAGAAAAAAAATGAGTAACAATACATTTGAAAGAGCTAATGAATTATAAAAATAGTAATGTGATTCTGCCGTGCGTAATATTTAGGAGCAAAGATTGCTTAAAAGGGATAGATTAAATATCTGTATGAACAAAGGAGCAAACCATTATCAATCAATGCAAATGAAGGAATTGATGAATAACAATAATGTACCAAAATTAGATATTAACAACATTTGTACTTATCATGAGCAAAGAGTGCTCGAAAGAAAGATAGGTATTTGTACGAACAAAGAAACAAACTGTTACCAACCAATGCAAATGGAAGGATCAATGAATTTTAAAACAATAGTGAATAGATTTAGATATCAATATTATTCGTACTGGTATGAGAAAGGAGTGCTAGAAAGAAAGATTTGATATTCGTATGAATAAAGAAGCAAACGAAAGAGTGTGTAAAAGAGAAGCCAATGACTCAAATTTACGCAAATAGAATAATCATAATTTATCACAATAGTAAAGAGAAGAGATATAGAATATCAACACGAATTAATTCAATTAACCGAGAGAATCAATCGAATCAAACCAATAGCCAAAAGAGACCGATAATGAAAGACATAATTCTAAATGAGGTTCAATAATAATAAGACAGACAATATACATTATGAATGTCAAATGAGAATGAACAATGAAAATCCATATCTAAGAAGGATAATAAACATCATGATTGTTAAGAGAGATTAATTGAAATGGACAAGAATTGAGAAAGCAATAAGCATTAAAATATGTTAAATGAGAACAAATGAGATAGACAATAAATGTGAAAACAAACGATAAATGAGGAAGACAATAAGTGTCGCGAAGGAGATCAACAATAAGTGATGAAGTCCATAAATATTACGAATGTTAAATGAAAATAACTGAGAAATCAATAAATGAGAAAGACAATATGTATCTCAAATGCTAAATGAGAACGAATAATAAAAGAGAAAGACAACTGACAGCACGAATGCTAACTGAGAGTAAACAATTAATGAGAAAGGCAATAAGTGACAAAGACAATAAGCATTGTGAATGCTAATTGAGAATGAGTGGGGACCAACAATAAATGAGAAAAGTATTACGTTGTAAGCATGTATGTTAAATGAGAACAAGCATAAAATGAGAAAGACATTGAGTATTACGAAGATTGATTAAGGATAAATGAGAACAAATAATAAATGGTAAAGTCAATAAATATCACGAACGTTGATTGAGTAAGATCCGTATTTGGTTCCTCGAACTTTACTCTACTCCAACGAGATTATAGGTTGGCCATCACAGCTCGTGTAATATCTCTCATGATGTGTCATGTATGTCACCAGTGATGGGATGCTGTGGTGGATGGGCTCTCTGGTGATAAACTCTGGTCGGGAGGGAGGAGTAGGTGTAGTAGTGGTTATCCTCTTCATCTTCTGAGGGGTTCTTCTTCGAGTGAGTGATTTTATGGTTTGGGTTCACACTCCATAGCCTTGTCCTCGAATGGCTCTGTCTCACTATCGGACATCAGTATATAGGTTGGTGCAGTGGGTGTCAGAATGGTGGCCGACAATTTCTCCAATTTGTCCTTGGAATCGAAATATAGCATTAAGTTAGGGTAAACACTGCTGTCAAGTTTCGGTGTTACCTTCCTGGCGGCGTAATTCTTCAAGACCAAAAGGAGTTAAAAAGAATGAGATATTATAAAGTCGTGTTCCGAAAGTAGGTGTTCCAAGGCGGCACGTTAAAGTCAAGTTCTAATCAACCGGCGTATCTTTAGGCGATGGTTTACGAGGTGATGTAGGTGTTCCATGAGTATGGGACGAATGTTCAACCTCATCTTTGGAGACAGATAGTGAGATAATCGAGGGGATTCGATAGACTGTAACGGGTTTTTGTAAAATGATATTATGAAAGGCCATGAAAAGTTTTAGCAAATCATGGAATTACTCGCAATGTTTTAAAATTTATTGAGACCATTGTTTTACTCACAATGTCAAAATAATGAATGAGACAATTGTAATCAATTACGATGTCTTGAAAAAAAAAGTTTTATAGATTAAAAATGTAATATAGTAGATATATGATCGGGGAAAAACAAGATTCGACATGAAGTTCTAGAAATGAGTATAAGAGATCAAAATCAATCAAATTTTTATATAAATAATCTTTTATATACATAAATAGTGGTCAAAAGTCAATCAAGTGTATATATAAATATTCTTTATATATAAATAGAATAATGGTGCATAAAATTGTGCATAAGTGTTCGAAAAGTGTAAGCGCACGGAGAGTGTAAGGCAATACAAAGTGGGATAGTTAAAATATAAGGAGTGGTTATACTCTAGGTCTATAAAAAATGCGACCTGGTTCTCTATAACTATGGCTCTGGTACCAATCTGTAACACCCCCAAAATATCGCAGCGGAATGTAATATCATTGGGGTGCTACTTATTAGTACAACAGTCATAATCATAGAAAACGACTCTAAATGAAACGTTTTAAAAGTTTATCATTCGATCAAAACAAAACATCAGAGTTACAAGAGGTCCCAAGTAGTTTTGGAATACATAATATGTAAACATTAAAGTTTTTAAAAGTTTATCGAATAATAACAAAATGCAAGCCATCAAAACATTCTCCATGCGACTTCGTGCTTGCCAAATACCTTAAGGACCTGAGATAAAACATGCTAAAAAGTCAACACAAAGGTTGAGTGAAATTCACAGGTTTATAAATAATTACTGGACCACAAGATTTCAGAGTTAAAATAATAATTGCAACGAATACAATTATGGGTAAATAATAATTATTTCTCTAATCTCATGACACGCAAACTGACTGAAGGTTCATAGAATGAACCAATGCCCTGAAAGGTAAATTGTCATTTTACCTAAATTTCAAATATAGTGCGTTTGTGGCATCTTCGCTGATCACACAAACGGGATTCGTCAATCCCAATAGGCCTATTCACAATATTCGCGTTCACTCGCAAGTGATTACTGGTTCATGATACAGTTAGGGACTTATTTTGGCAATATCGGTACTTTAGCAATAATATGTCCTGCTAAGCATACAGTTTAAAACACTTGTGTCCAAATTGTAAAATAGCATGTATCTCCCCCAATGGGTTTATAAACAGTTTAAGAGATAAAGTTAGGCTATGAACTCACCAACAATGAAGTAGTAGTAGAAACGGAAGTGTGCACGTCGAGTAAAGTCGCAAAAGTCACAAAAGGCCTAAATAAAATATAACACAACTTAGGCTCGGGGAAATAATATATGACGCTTATACTTAAATGTTCATATAGTAAATAAACTTATAATACCTTATGGTAATTTAGTTAGGAGTTTTATAACAAGTCGCGGTTCGAAAATATATTTATTTATGTTTATATGGGTTAAAATTACAAAGCTGTTAGAATTTTAATAAAATTTCCGCACAAATCGGGCCGCCGTTTCTAAACCGTAAAGGGTAAAATTATGAACTTTATATGCTTGGAAAGGTATGAATCTGTACATCTCAAAAATCAAGGCCTCACCTAACTGAGAACTTCATAGCAAGGGTGAAATTATTAATTTACCCCTGTGTCTCATGGGTCCGAAGTTGTTAGCATTAAACATCCCATACATTTGTTGCATTTGACATGGATGTTGAAGTGGTGAGTAGAATTCTATAGGTAGAAAATTGTTTTTCCATGCTATGGGATACATGTTTGGATAATTTTGTTTTCTAGGTTGTCTTGGTCTAGTTTGTCTTTGAGAGACATTTATTTTTCTAGGTGGTGGAGTTTTTGATCTCATCGTTGGTTTGTTAAATCCTACTCCATGTTTTAGTAATGGTTTATAAAAACGTTTAACTTCTCTTAAACTCGCAATAGGTACTTCAGTGTTCATCACGGTAAAATGTTTTGGTGTAGGACCCAAAATAGATTTTGGCAAGGTCACAGAGTCAGCTACTGTGGACGGTCCTTTAAATGTTGGACGGTCCTTCATTTTTGGGGAACCTTCAGTCATGTTTTGGGGACCATCACTAGTAGACTTGAAGACCTGGGATTTTAAAATTTTGACTTGTTTTGACTCGTTTGTTGACGCTTCAGAGAAATTATATCCTAGACCCGTTTTATTATTGGAGAACTTTTGAGCGTTTATAATTTTTCTAAGAGAGTGAGTGCTCTTTTCAAATTTGTTTAGGAGTGAGTGCTCTTTTCAAATTTGTTTAGTTTTGAGGCTTCCTCTTTGAGTTCCTCATTTTCAATTTTAAGGTTTTGACACGATTTACATTCGACGTCAATTTCTTTGCCTTTCTCGAGTCTAGATAGTTTATCTTTCAATTCCAAATTTTTTTTCTCTAGTTTAAATTTAATAGATTTTAGAGATTTGTTTTTGAAAATTATCTTTTGACCCATTTTGCACATGCGATCATACTCATTATCTAAATCAAATGAATCTAAAGAGGATGTATCATCATTATAGAGTTCGGTTTCGAGAGGTACCTCTTTTGACGTTCCGGCCATTACACACGTTTCATCTTTGGTGTCTTCTTCGCTATCGCTCCAAGCTCCACCGATGTATGCCTTTTGGTTCTTTCCTTTTGAGGACATTCTCCTACTAGATGTTTTGGGTCACCACACCTAAAGCATTTTCTCTCGCTTTTCCCATATTTGTCATCTCGACTCTTTTGAGGCGCTTTCTTTTCATCTTGTGGTTGTCTTACATATCTACCTCTTCGTTTGAAGAACTTCTTGAAGTCTCTAACCGCCACGGCATACTCTTCGTCTTCATTTTCCGAACTTAAGTCTTCGTTATCACTTAATTCCTTTTTAGCCTTTAAAGCAAGAGATCTCCTTTCTACTTTGCTTTTGACTATCTCGAAATTATTTTTGATGATTAGCTCATGAACCTTCAGGTTACCGATGAGCTCATCAAGTTAGAGTGAAGCTAAATCTTTGGATTCTTCTATTGCCGTGACCTTTGCTCTCCTTTTTTGATGTAAAGCCCTCAGAAATTTTCTAACACAACTCTTGATAGAAACACCTTCATCAAGTGCTTTTAGACTAGTAATTATAGTATTAAATCTTGCAAAAGCACTATCTATAGATTCGTTTTCAGGAATGACGAATTGTTCATATTGTTGGACAGGAAGATCGATCTTGTTATCCTTGACTTGATTATTACCTTGATAGGTGACTAACAAAGTTTTCCAAATATCTTTAGCCGTATTACACATAAAAATTCTTTGAAATTCCTTTTTCGGTAAAGCATTATAAATAACCATTTTTGCTTCATCGTTTTTAGCCAATTTATTTTTAAGGTTTTCACTTTGTCTGTCATAAGGAACTATTTCATCGTTTCTGGTTTCAGGGTTTTGTTCAATAGGTTGAAAGTCACCTAGTGTAATAACATGCCAAAGATCAAGATCTTTTGATTTCACATAAGTTTCGAATCTTGTTTTCCAATAAATGAAGCTATCAGCTTCGAAAAGTGGTGGTCTTTGCATATATTGCCATTCTTGATAATTTTCAAAATCCATTGATCGATTCAAGTTTTTAAAATACAATATACTTTAAAAATCTTGAGTGACACGCTCTGATACCAATTGTAGAAACTAGAAGGGGGAGTTGAATAGTTTCACCGTTTTAATTACGTTTTCAAAAATCTGTTTCAATATTGTTTTGAAATTCTTTTAGATTTGAAGTTTATGTGATATCAATACAACAATATATGAACACAACAATTAAAAGTAAGTAAAGGTAAAGGAAAGAAACGATCAAACTGAGACACGAAGATTTATAGTGGTTCGGCTACGAAGCTCACTCATTGCCCTACTCCACTCCTCCAGTATCACACTCGAAAGTTTCACAAACACTATGTCAACATGCACCCTTATCGCGGAACAAACCGTACACCAACGCTTACACCAATTAATGACACTAAGCGGAATGTCGAGTCCTAATCCTAACTAGAACCAATCTGATATCACACACGATATCAACCGCAACACACTTACACAATTCGAACCAACACCAAGTCCGAATCAACAGAATACACGATTCCGAGCTTACACACAAGTCGGATCTTACACAAGAATTGAGATACAAAGAGTGGAGGTTGAGGAGATAAACGTAACAATGGTTACGAGGTGAAAGACTATTCTTCAACACTTCGTTTCTTGACGAATACAAGCGTTCTTCTCTTTCACTTGGAAGAATGATGGATGTGATCACTTGTAAATAACTTACAACACGTTAATGTGATCAAAGAGGAGAGTTTAGAATGATTTAGGAAGACAGAAAGTTTTAGTGCTCAAGAGGTGAATTTTTCTACATGAAATAGTGCAGTATTTATAGGCACCAGGAAGAGCGGGGACGGTCCCGTAAACATTGGACGGTCCCTTAAATATAAGGGACCGTCTCCTATTTAAGGGACTGTCACCTTAAGACGCTCATATTTTTGTCCTGCTGTGGTGAAAATTTATCTGGTGCAAATTTTATCTGATTTAGGCAGGAAAACTAGCTGTTGGAGAATTTGAAATTCAAATTTATTTTCTTATTAAAACATTTCTTTATAATTACAAAAATAAGTTTGTAAAAATGTTTTGTCACATAAAAATGTGAAGTTTAGAGAAAAATAAATTTTTGGATCACTTAACTAACTTGGTAGATTGTATATTCATACCTTAAGTGATGTTGTAGCCGAAACGAGTTTTCTCGATTAGAAACTTATTAAACGTGATTTTACGTAACGTGTTTTTATATTTTGTGATTATCAAAACGTGTAGAGACCGAAAAATGCAAATGACGTTTTTGACATTATTTGTATTAACAGAGTGCTCTTGGAAAACCTAAACAAGCTAGACTTCTTCTCTTCTTCTCCCTCTTGTAAAACCGCGTATACCCCCTAGAAGGCATAGGTTTTCGATTTGGTTAAGCATTAAAGTGTTTAGCTTGTTTACGTGATCTAAGTACTAGCATACTAATTCTATTGCTAAAGAACGTGTTGGGTGTGAAACCATAGAGGATTCAATTCTTTGAATTTTGTTTGGTTTTTTTGGTTTCATACAAACCCTAGATCCATTGTTCTTGAATTCGTTCCTAGTTCGATCCGTTACGTGAAAAGGTAAACAAGGTAAACCGTTATGTTAATTAATGCATATTATATATTATCTTTACCGCTGCGTACTCGTGCATAATTATGTCTTATATTACTTGATAATATGTCAACAGGTACCACTGTTGATTTTCTCCTAATTAATACAAGGATACTTCTTGTTCGTGAATGTATTGTTGGGATTTAAATAACTAGTAAACCATTTACTACGAGTATGTAGCGGATGGATTTAGTTGATGTTATTGGATTAACAAATAAATAAAGCACATAAAGTTGCTAACTTCGAATTAATCAATAAAGATTAATAAATAACTTTGATCTTGAAATCTTGAAACCGTTAGTGATTAATATATCACCTTTAACGGATGCACACACTACACGTCAAACGAATCACATTAGGATGCTAGTGCTTGCTTTAAGAATAACACCATAAACAAACTAAGGTGTTAGGAAATTAAGCTTAAGCAGTTAGTACGGTTGAAAAGAAAGTTAGTACTGCTGAAGAGTTTTGAAGACATAAGCAGTTCGTACTGTTTGTATGAAGAAGTTAGTACGGTTTATATTTTTGTTTAAGATAATTATAGAAAAGATATTGTGTATATCTTATACGATTAGGTTGATAGTTATCTTGTAAAGGAATCCTTAGTCTATAAAAGGATTGCCTAGGTTGAATGTTAGAAAAAAATTAGTGCGTATTGTTTTGTTAAGATTCAAGGTTGTAAACCCTAGTGATAGGAGATCACTCGTATTATTCATTAATAATATTGAATTGTTGAAGTTGAAGTATATTTTGTTCCTTGTTCATTCATTGTTGATTCGTTAATACAAAACACAAACAAACAAATCTTCTAAGTGCTAGCTAGTATATTCCGCATGCTAGACTAGACATCATTCAAAGTATACATCTAACACAAGGAGTATGTGTAGATCCGGTCAAGTGGTATCAGAGACAGGTTGCTGATACTTTGGTTTAGAAGATCCAGAAAACTTTGTTTAAGAAGAAGATGGACATGGAGACAACAACAAGTCAGACTAATATTGCTGCTAAGCATCCAATGCTTAAACCCAATGAGTTCGATACATGGAGATTAAGAATTGAGCAGTTCTTCCAAGTACAAGATTATACTCTCTGGGAGATTATTGAGGATGGGAATTCGTTCAAACCTACAATTACAACAACCGTTGTTGAGGGTGTTACTGAAACTAAGGTGCAAACTAAGCCAACCACTACTGAAGAGAAGGCACAGCACAAGAATGATGTTAAGGCGAGAAGTTTGCTTCTGATGACTATTCCCAATGATCAGTTGTTGAATTTTAGCAAGTTTAAGTGTGCTAAAACCCTTTTTGAAGCTATTGTTGCAAGATATGGTGGGAACGAAGCCACCAAGAAAACTCAGAAGACCCTTCTCAAGCAACAGTTTGAGAATTTTTCAGCAACAAGCAACGAGTCACTAGATCATATGTTTAATAGACTTCAAAAACTAGTGAGTCAACTGGCTGTTCTAGGAATTGAGATGCCTCAGGAAGATCTCAACTCCAAATTTCTAAGGAGTCTACCAACTGAATGGGCTATGCATGTGGTTGTATGGAAAAATAAGCCTGATATAGATTCCATGAGCTTAATGGATCTCTATAGCAACTTCAAGATAGTTGAACATGATATTAAGAAGTCTGCTGGATCAAGCTCAAGTTCAAGCTCAGGGAATTTGGCCTTTGTATCAACTCCCAGTACCTCAAGTCCAGATGAAGAAGTTCAAGTGACTGGAGCAGTTGGTACTGCTAGTTCCAATATTGGTACTGCTAGCACTTCAAGCAGTACTAATGGACTCCTGAATGAGAATACTTACTGTGCTTTCTTAACTACTTAGCACAATGGGAGTATGTTGACTCATTCAGATCTTCAAGAGATTGATGAAGATGATATTGAAGAGATGGATATCAAGTGGCAGCTCTCTCTTCTCAGCTTGAGAGCTAAGAGATTTTTGAAGAAGACTGGCAAGAAGATTATCATAAACAACAATGATGTTGCAGGGTATGACAAGTCCAAGATTGAGTGTTTCAATTGCCACAAGAAAGGTCATTATTCAAGGGAGTGCAGATTGCCAAGACAACAAGATGGAAAGAGCAGAGGATATGGAAGCAAGTCAAGGGTTGTGGAGGTTACTGATACAAGCTCAAAAGCCATGGTTGCCATTGATGGCTTAGGGTTTGACTGGAGCTACATTGCAGAGGAGGAAGTAGAAGCATCTACAGAGATTGCTCTCATGGCATTTTCAGACTCTGAGGTACAAGTTTCTAAATGTTCTAAATCTTGTGAAGCTTTAAAAGATCTAGAAACTCTTAAGAAAAGATATGAGGATTAGAGAAAAGAGCTAACCCAAACTGCTTTTAACTTAGCAAATCATAAGAGGGCTTTAGCTGTGTTAGAAGAACAAATTGTTCATTATAAAAGTAATGAGTCAAAGTTTTCGGATGATATGATTATTGTTAAGAGAGACTTAATGTTTAGAGAGAATGAAATTAGTGTGTTGAAACATGAGCTAGAACATGTTAAGAAAGCAAAGGAGAACATTCAAATGACTGTTGACACACTAGAATTTGCAACTCAGGGTGTTAGTAAGATTGTTGAGTGTTAGATCCTCAATAAAGCTAAGTCAGGCCTAGGTTATAAGTTAGTTCCACCTCCCTATAGAGGAATTCCAACACCCTCAGGCATAGACTTAGAACACATAGGACTACCTGAATTTCAACTACCTGAGCTTAAATATGGTCCTCAACCTAAAAAGAATGTAGTTGATAAACCTATGTATGAAAGTGCAAGTGATGCCTCATTTTCTGAGGATAAGGTGTCCTCAGCTAAGGACTCAGATGCTCCAACCATTGAGGAATGGACTTCTGATGATGAGGATAATCAGGCTGTGGTTAAGCCTGTTAGTGTTAAAGTGGAGGAACCAAAAGTTCCAAAGATGGTTAAACCTGAGACTGTTAGGCCTAGATCAAATGCCAAACCTTTTAGACCAACAGTTAGGTATGCAGAAATGTATAGAACCACAAACAAGTCAAGAGGTAACCAAAGGAATTGGAATGACCTCAAATCTCACCAATTAGAGGATGATTTTGTCTGCTATAGGAAAGCTTGTTACTCGTGTGGTAGTTTTGACCATCTTGCAGATTTTTGTGATAAATGGTTGAGTGGATATTCAAACCATAGGTTGAGCATAGCAAGACTTCAAACTCTTCCTAGGAATGATAGAATGATACACAGATCAGTTCTATTAAAGTCTGGCCAAAGACCAATTCAAACTGCTAGACCAGCAGTTCAGCCTGTCAGACCAATTAGACCTATTCACTCAAGGCCAACAGTTCAAGGTGCAAAAATGTTTTCCAAATCAGCACCAACAATTGTTAAAAGACCATTTCAAAACAGACAAGTAGTGAAAAACCAAGTTTGGAAACCCAAGGTAACAACTACCAAGCCAGCAGTTCCAACTGCTAGCAGAGTAATTGGTACTGGTGTTAATAAAAACACTACTAAAGGAAATATGGGTACTGGAGTGAATGCATCAGCATGTTGGGTTTGGAGACCCATCAAACCCAATGGTGCTGAAATTGTTTTGAAAAGAATGAATTATGTTGATGCAAGAGGAAAGCCTAAGTCTGTTTTGGCTTGGGTACCACAAGGAAATTAATTTTTTTTGTTATGTGCAATGTTAGTCATATGCTTGTATCTTGTTTCTTTGTTTTTGGACTAACACTTGCAGGGTTTGGATGATAAGCACCAAAGAATTAAATGCTTTATGTTTTGGACTGTATGGTGATTTGAAGCTGAGTGTGTGATCTTTGCACACAACAAATGGTAATTGGTTCACCATGTCTAACCCATATAAGAACCAACTAGTCCAGAGCAAACGGTTTCTGGTAAAGACTAATCAAATCCGTTAATGGTTAACAATTCACCAAAAATTGTATGGTTATCAGCTCACCATATCTAACTGTGAAGAGTTGGCTAGTCCAAAGCAAACGGCTATTGGTAAAGACATATCAAATCCGTTGATAGCTGATAGTTTGCTAAAATCTGTGTTTGAGCCATGGTATTTTTAAAATCCTTATCAATAAGTTCATACGGCTCAACAAAAATTTTCCAATAGTTGGTACGGTTAGTACAAAGTTAGTACGGCTCAACTAGCTGTTGTAAAAATCTATCAGTAATTAATTTTATAGCCGTTGGGGTAAAACTGTTATTCTTAAGATACTTATAGGGATTTTTCTAGAAGATAATTATTTTTTTACCATAAATTTATTTATTCTATTTCTAAAGATAATTTATCTCATACGCTTATTTCGCAAAACCCTAAACAGTACCTATCAACTCCAATAGGCTACATAAAACCTCAATTCCACTTTAAACGATCATCTTATTGCTATAATCTTTCATTCTTCATCACTAAAAATGGCTGGATTGGAATTTGTTAAGCGTCACAATCAGGTTGCGTTTCTTGAGAAAACAGAGGAAGGAGATGGACCAAAATTTTATGAGATTGTGGACTTTCTAAACCACTCTCACATAAGGTATGCTCTAACTGTTTCTCCTACTCTTTATGTCTCTCACATCACACAGTTCTGGCAGAATGCTACTGTCTTGACTAGTGAAGATGGGGACTTAGAAATTCATTCTGAAGTGGATGGTGTATCTTTTGTTGTTATCGAGTCTATACTTAGGAGACATCTTAAATTAAAAGACTCAGATGGTATCAATACTATGCACAACACTGAAATATGGTAAGAACTTACCAAAATGGGGTATGATACATCCGAACACAAATTAACTTTTCAAAAAGGATGTTTCTCACCTCAATGGAGATTTTTGATACATACCCTTTTACATTGTTTAAGTCCTAAAAAGACTGCTTGGGAGCAGTTCAGTAGCAATATTGCTATTGCTCTCATTTGTTTGTCTACAAACAAGGTTTTTAACTTTTCAAAATTTATTTTTGATGGTATGGCATCTAATGTAAACAGCAAAACCAAGTTTCTAATGTATCCAAGGTTTGTTCAAACTCTTTTGAATAAAAAGACATACCTGCTTACAAAACCAACAGAAATTTTTGCTACTCCTAGCCTTCAATCAAAAGTTTTTCAAAATATGGCTATGGCTAGTAGACTTTTTCAAGGGGAACCAGTTCCATTGTTTCCTCAAATGCTTCAAACTGATTTGGGTGAAGGGTCAGCAGTTCCAACTGATCCCCATCACACATCCACTCAAGTACTTGACACAACCGAACAACCACCAGAGGTCATAACTTACAGGAGAAGGTCAACACCTAGGATTCCTAGAGTGGCTACCGGATCCTTGCCCCATGATTCACCTCTCCTAGCAGGTCACACAGCTAGAAGTGATGAGGATAGCTCTAACCAAAATGCATTGATGGAATTATGTACCAAGCTAGCTGCCCAAGTTGATAGTTTGGAGACAGATCTTACAAGCACCAAGGAGGAGCTCAAAGCCCACAAGGAGAATTCTGCTAAAATTTTTACCAGGTTATCTTTAAAGGTGAAAAAGCTGAAAGATCAACTCAAGCAGAAAAGGGCAAGAATGGTATTGGATGATGATTCTTCTAGTGATGACTCAGATGATTCAGATGATGCTGATGGTGGAAATTCTTCCAAACAGGGGAGGAAATTTGGTAAAGACAAGGATGGATCAAGTTTTCAGGGGAGGAAAAATGAAGAAGAACAACAACAACTTGATAAGGGTACTAGTAATATTGACATGGATGTTGAAGAAACAGCTCAACCACATGGAACAGTTCCAACTGGTGACACTTCAGCTGAGCTAGTTTATGAAAGAAAAAGAGCAGACAAAGGTAAAAAGGCTATGACACAAAAGGAAGAGGAAGCAGCTCAAGAACTTGAAAGGCTCAAGACAACAAAACCAAAAACTCAAGTTCAGATAGACTTTGATGCAGAGGTAGCAAGGAAAATGATAGAAAAAGATTTGGCTGATGAAAAAGCTAAGAAAGCTAAGATAGCTCAAGATGAGGAATTAGCAAGGAAAATGGCTGCTGATGATGAAAGGAACTTAGCTGGTTTCATGGATAGAACAAGAACTGAAGATTTTAATCAAGAAGAGTTCAATGAGCAACTTGAATACTTGTTGGATTCTGATTGTATTATAAAAGCTCATGTTGTGATGATTCTTAAAGATCAGGAGTTAAATGAAGAAGAAAAGTCAGAGGAGCTCAAAGAATTTATCTTGAAGACAAACAGAGAAGCTACTTGGAGTGACTTAATGCACAGAATCAGAGAAAGGCAAAAGTCAGGTTACAAGACAAAGTTGCCTACCAGGAAGGAAAAACTCAATTTCATGAAGCACTATTTGAAGAATCAAGCTAATTACAAGATGAGTGACTTTACTGGATGGACAGATGCTGAGATTGAAAGGAAATTCTTTGAAACATATGCAAGACTGAATACTCCAATCAGAGAGGACATGACAAGGAAAAAGAAAAGAGAACCAGAAGTTCTTGAATCTGATGCTGCAAAGAAACAAAAGTCTGAAGAAGAAGAAGGATGAACCAATGAGAAGATCAAGAGCATGATGATGATTGTTCCAGAATCTTCATATATCAAACCTTTACAAGTAAAACATCCAATCATTGACTGGGAAGTTTTCACTGATGAAAGAATGAAAGGATGGAAGATAGTCAGACTTGGTGATATTTCTGAAAGGTACAAGTTGTTTGAAGATTTACTCAGAGGATTTGACAGAGAAGATCTTAATCAACTATGGAGCTTAGTAAAAGAAAGATTCAGAGATAAAGATCCTATTAAAGACAAAGACAAAGAATTATGGGTTCAGTTGAAGAGAATCTATGAACCTGATAGTAGAGAGTCAATGTGGAGGTTTGAAGCACAAGTTAAAGATGTGTATTGGTATTTGTTTGAATCGTGTGGAGTACATAGAGTTTCTACTCCAGATGGGATAGAAATCTATATGTTGGTGGAAAAGGACTATCCACTCAGATCATTTGTGTTAATGGCTATGTTACAAGGAAGACTCAAGGTTGAAGAAGACTCTGAGATGGCAGATTTGTTAGTTACAAAGATTTTCAACCTTGCACAGCAAAGAAAAGTCAAAGACTAAAGTGACTGATGTGATAGATGTTTGAAAGAATTTTCCCCATTGAGAAGAAGAAGCTTAATTCAGAGAAACTTAGTGATTTGGATAGAAATCATAAGTTTAAGGGAGGATTGTTAGGAAATTAAGCTTAAGCAGTTAGTACGGTTAAAAAGAAAGTTAGTACTGCTGAAGAGTTTTGAAGACATAAGCAGTTCGTACTGTTTGTATGAAGAAGTTAGTACGGTTTATATTTTTGTTTAAGATAATTATAGAAAAGATATTGTGTATATCTTATACGATTAGGTTGATAGTTATCTTGTAAAAGAATCCTTAGTCTATAAAAGGATTGCCTAGGTTGAATGTTAGAAAAAAATTAGTGCGTATTGTTTTGTTAAGATTCAAGGTTGTAAACCCTAGTGATAGGAGATCACTCGTATTATTCATTAATAATATTGAATCGTTGAAGTTGAAGTATATTGTGTTTTTTGTTCATTCATTGTTGATTCGTTAATACAAAACACAAACAAACAAATCTTCTAAGTGCTAGCTAGTATATTCCGCGTGCTAGACTAGACATCATTCAAAGTATACATCTAACACAAGGAGTGTGTGTAGATCCGGTCATAAGGTTTGGTGTTCTAAAACACGATCGATTCCCACAAGGGGAATAAAATGTCGATCGTTTAACGAAAAGGAAAAGAGAATGGATCTTGCACGTATATCACTTTTGGTTTGTATACATTCTGCCGACCGGTGAAACAAGGGAAGAAGCAAAGTCAGTTTTTGGTTTTTAGGTTGTATTCTCACGTATGTTTTTTTCTCAACTGAGAATGAGCACCCCTAAGGGTGTGTTTATATACTCACCAAACTTGTTCTCCAAGTTTGAGTACAATGCTCCACCATTTACCAAAATTCGACACATAACACCCTCCTAGATCCATCCTATGGCTGGCCACTATGGAGGAGGTACAAGAGTTTCCTCTCTTTTATATTTAACGTGTACTAGTTAGTTTATAACGTTTAACGGTTAAACTAACGGTCATTAAATACATTTCGTGAAACATATTATATATCTAATAACTATATATAACGTGTATATATTAAATATATAATAAACGTTTTCTTCATGTATATGTGTGTGCCCCGATAGATCACGTATTTCATAGCCGTATAAATGACTACGTAACGAGCACGAACCAACACGTATATAATAAGTCGAGCTTCAATTAAACCACATTAACGTGTTCATTTGCATTAGCTTATTCATTTTCTCGTTATGGTATTGAGTTTTTATTTTTAAACGGTATTATATTATTTAGTTTAGCCCAACATATAGGATTCCAATTTTCTCTATTTCAGTAAAATAGATAAACTTGATGATAATTGTAATGGTGTCCATTACTCGGTTGCGTCCTAAGAGACACATGTCCGCATTACACGGTTGCGTCCCAAGAGACACATGTCCGCATTACACGGTTGCGTCCCGAGAGACACATACTGACATACACTTGAAAAGGACGCACGAATGACAAATATAGAGAGAGGAACCACTGAACCAGTAGTATCACCGATGATGCGATGGTCCCAACTGTCGTATCACATGCATGAAAATTGTTTGCAACTGTCGGCATTATTGTCTGCTAGCTTGAGTACGCTGACCTAGAGCGATTTCATTTGCGAATAACGTCACAGAATACATCAACTTTTGGATCTAAATATCATATACCAATCATTGATTGGTAATCGTAGAAGAAATTTAGTTTCAGATACGGCAAGATACCAAGATTCTGTACATGTATATCAACTTTGGGCTAGTCTGAGCAGTTTCGTTCTTTTGATAAAATAAAAAATGTAGAGTATGTCTTAATCACTAAGTACATTCAAGTTCGTTAAGCATACATACATGGGCGGACATATTTAAGCCTTTAAGGCAAACCTTTTGAACACCATCCGTAGTGTAAGAAAAACTTTTACAAAATTTTGAGAGTTTAGGTATTATCTGCACATATATATCATTTGACAGTTTTCTGAGTCTGCGAATGCATATAGTCGGAATAAACAATACACTAGCTTAATGAAAAAGCAAATATCATTCCATTATAAGTTAGAAACCACTTAACATTGCTAATGCATAAAATTTGCACACATAAGCATTCTTACTAATGACATGAAGATTCTATTTTGCATTACATGTTTAATGGAGGAGTACCTGCTCACTGTTCGCATTGCTTTTATATGCATTAACTATACGAAGAAGAATATGAGAAAACTATTTATTCGGGTTACTTGAGAAAGTCGAGATTCTTTGGCATTGATATATGCAGCCTAATCAGTATTTTTGTCGGCCGTCCCAAGATGTTCACCCAAAGCGTTTTAAACCCCCGATCTCTTCAGTTTTTTAATAGGTTTTTCACTTTTTTAAGGATATGGGTTGTTAGAAGTCTATGGCGTTACGGATCCGTTTTGACCCAGTCGTTACTGAACAATGCTTATTTTTTGAATTATAATCTAATAAAAAAACATGATTGACCCGAGAACATATGAGGTTTATGTTGTTTAGTGTCGATTTGTTCTAATATGTGTTAGAGTGCGATATAAACTCATAAGGTTTATGGATAAAATGTTTAAGCTACCGTTATATCCATGGTACCACTTTCGATTTTCTCCTAATTGATACAATGATACTTCTTGTTCGTGAACGTATATAATAAGTTGAGCTTCAACTAAACCACGTTAACGTGTTCATTTGCATTAGCTTATTCATTTTCTCTTTATGGTATTGAGTTATTATTTTTACTCCCTCCGTCCCAGTCAAAGTGTCTTATTTTGAATTTTCAAAGTCTCTTGTTTTAAATTTTGACCTTAAATATATATTTTGTTGTTATATAATACTTGATGAAAAGTATACCCAATGAAAACACATCTAAAACTAAATCAATTCATATAACTTTCATCAAGTATTATATAACACAAACAAAAATATTTACAGTCAAAGTTGAAAAACAAAGACTTTGAAAATTCAAAGTAGGACACTTTTAGTGGGACGGAGTTATTATTTTTAAACGGTATTATATTATTGAGTTTGGCCCAACATATAGGATTCCAATTTTGTCTATTTCATATATGGTAAAATAGATACACTTGATGATAATTCTAATGGTGTCCACATTACACGGTTGCATCCTAAGAGACACATACACAAATGGACGCATATATGAGTGACAAATATAGAGAGAGGAACCACTGAATCAGTAGTATCACCGATGATGCGATGGTCCCAACCGTCGTATCACATGCATGAAAATTGTTTGCAACTGTCGGCATTATTGTCTGCTAGCTTGAATATGCATGCTTACCTAGAGCGATTTCATTTGCGAATAACGTTACAGGATAATGGATATCATATCATCAACTTATGGATCTAAATTCATATCAAACATGTAAATATCATATACCAATCATTGTACGCCAAGATGCCAAGATTAGTACATGTATATCAACTTTGGGCTAGCCTGAGCAGTTTCGTTCTTTTGATATAAAAAAATGTATGTTTTAATCACTAAGTACATTCAAGTTCGTTAAGCATACATACAGGGGCGGACATATTTAAGCAAACCTTTGAGCACCATCAGTAGTTGAAAAATGACAATGATATTCTTAGTTGTTGGGTTAAGTTAGATCCCATGAACATATAGGTATCATTGTTGCAATACACACGTCAATTAGTTTAGTTATTTTACCAAGTCCGCTTATACCGGTACTAGACGATGGAACCATTTAACTAACTCATACTCACCTATAATCTAGTCACCTTTTATATTTACACCATATATAACATCACATAACTCTTCAAAACGTATCATTTACTCACTTCTAAGGTTTAAAACTAGTTAAGACCATATATTCATAACTCAAATTCGTTACAATGGGTAATCACACTTCTCATGGTTCGGGGAGGGTCTTATTTACCGACAGAACCATCCACAAGTATAAAAAACTACTAGCTCTGGCCAATTATGTTGGAGCATCCACAATAAGTGGTAGTCGAGTTTCAACCTTTAAAAACCGGTACAAAATCAAAACCTTTGCCAGCAGACATGTTACTCAAGACGAACAAAGTTTACATGATGATCCCGACCAAGAAAAGAGGGAACTCATTATCGAGTGAAGATGCACGTCGACTACTATTAAGGGCTAATGTTATTTTGGACTCTAGGTTGTTTGTGTTTGTTTACACGGGATTTCTTCCTTTATTTGCTAGGATGTGTCCGCGAAAAATACATGTAAGCCTAGTTTGGATACGATTAAACAGAAAGGTGTCAAGGCTAAGATTCGTCATTGGTTGCTTTGAGTCAACGTTTCGAAATTTTACGTTTGGTGTGTTAACTATTATGTGTTTGTAATGCAAAAGCATAATGTGTAACATTTGCGTCAATTTGAAAATGTTAACATGTTTGGCTCAGTTGGTTTATAGATTTTTACCACTTTTCTTATAACGCCATGTTATTAAAGATAATAATTTTGTGATCAACTTTAAAACATAGATTATTTAAAAGTTAAAAATTGATGTTGATCCATAGAGTCTTAGACAGTTGGACTCTGTGTCGCACACACTTGTCATTGTTTTAGACGTTCATGGGCCTGACTAGAAAAAACTCTGTTGTATCTGACCCAAATGAGCCCACAAGTTGTGAGCAGTTAGAATTTAGTCGAATGAGCCCACAATTTTATTATTATTATTATTTTTATCAGTTCATTATGTCATGTCGAATAATCAACTCATTAAGCTTTATATTTAATGAACTTTAATCCATCGCATATAAACTTTTTACAAGCTTATAAAATGTTCTTCCAATAACACGCATATTAACTTTGAAGAGGTTTAAGATATTTAATTCATCATGCAATTCTTGACATAGAAGATAAATTAACTATAGTTGAAACACTATTTATTTATTTATTATTATTATTATTATTTGTTATAGAAATTTTCTTTAATTTTGTGTTCTATATGTGATGCTTTGAATTAGCCCTTTTACTCGAGTAATATGATACAGTCAACCTTTTTTTCTTCTTTATTTTTTATTTTTTTTATTTTTTTGTTATTTTATTTTATTTTATTTATTTTAATTAAGCTCTCTTTTTGAGTAAATTACTTTTATCATATATAATCTGTTTTCATGCAGATATCCAAACAGCCTCAATGTCTCATATATAATGTATTTAACATTGTAAGATCAAGCATTGGGAGAGAAATCACCAAAATTTATTAACCAACCTTTCTCCACTTTTTTTTTTTATTTTTTTAAAGGCTCTCCACTCCTATTAAAGTAATGTTTTATTTCATTTGGTTATTTTAATTTATACAAACTCATATCTTGAAAGACCATGCATGCATTCACTTGTTGTTTTCTTTTTGTTTCGCGATTGGTGATGCATCTTATTTTCTTATGCTATAATTAAATCATCTACAAATATTTAAATCTAAAAAGAACAAGAACAAGAACAAGAATGCTAAACAATAAGTTACAAGTGATTTTTTGGGTGTGGACAAGTGGCGGAGCCAGAAAAACTCATGACAGGGGCATCGAGAAACAAGAGAATATAAAACTTGTCAAAAAGTGTCATTTTTTTAGGTAATTCGAAGTCGGGCCGGGTTTTTTAGTGTAACTTGTGGGTGATTTTTTTATCTCAAAATTAATTAATTTAGATTGTACTTACCAAAAACAAGTACTTTACGAAAGAATAATACCGAGCATTGGGCACATTGTACTTAAAAGGAATTTGATCATTATGAAAAAAATAATTTTGACGCTAACAAATTACAATAAAAGCCTTAAACACTGACACATTTATCATACAAAAATATACCAAAAACTTAAAGGGAGATGCAACATCCGTAAGTATATGTCGTGCATGCATTCATAAAATCCTAAAAATACTAATGATGAAAACCTCTGACGTTAACGAACTTATATATACTTTGTAAACATAAATAAAATAAGAAACATGTACAGAAGATGAAAAGAAAACTAAAGTACGTAAAATAATAATAAATCAAATAAAAAATTTGGACCTTTTTACCCATTGGCACTCCCAATACATATTGATTATAGTCTCGTTCGTCTTCCCTCTTTCTAGTACTATTCCCCACCTACCCTTTTTCAATGTTTTCTCACAAAGAAAAAAACCACCGGAAAAAGAAATCTATTTTGGGCATTATATCGTAGTTGACAGTCTGAATGGTGAGGGCACTCGGATTATGAAGCTGAGGGCACTATCGTTTTTTTCTACGATTTTTACATTTTTCCCACATGATTTTGTGTGTCCGTGAGAGGTTTGTTGGGGGCAACTCCCCCCGGTACTCTCAACATGGCTCCGCCCCTAGGTGTGGTGTAGCAAAACAATATACAAATGAAGGGGGAAAAAAGTTTAGAACGTAAAAATATAAGGATGGAAACTTACAAATGTAGTAAAGGGTTCAATATGTTTTCTGCATGTAGTATTGTAGTGATCTCATTGAGTCGTCATTGAGTGATACGTTTTTTGGGTGCATGAAGCTTCATCTTTTATAGAAAAAAAAAAGTTTAGAACGTAAAAACATGTAGTTGTTGGACCAATTAAAAAATCTTATACCGGAGAATTGACAAATATTCATGTAAATCTCAAAAATATAAGGATGGAAACTTACAAATGTAGTAAAGGGTTCAATATGTTTTCTGCATGTAGTATTGTAGTGATCTCATTGAGTCGTCATTGAGTGATACGTTTTTTTGGGTGCATGAAGCTTCATCTTTTATAGAAGAGTAAATTACATGTTTCGTCCCTGTGGTTTAGGGTAAATTTCTAATTGAGTCCCTATCTTTTTTTTGTTGCATAATTGATCTCTATGTTGAAACTATTGCACACCGTTCGTCCTTATCGCTAACTTTCGTTATTTTCTCCGTTAGCTCTCAGTCGTCAAGTGGCAACGTTAGTCCATTAACCAAACGATCGTTTGCAACGTTAGTCATTTACATTAACAGTCGTTTCTAATTAAATAAATATTTGGTTTTCTTACGTAACTCGTCCTTTTCTTACTTTTTTGTCCATTTTCGTCTGTTTTATACGTTTTCGCCCATTTTGCTACGTTTTCGTCCGTTTTATACGTTTTCGTCCGTTTCACTTACGTTTTTATATGTTTTCGCCCGTTTTTACATGTTTTCGTCCGTGTTTATATGTTTTCGTCCGTTTTAACATGTTTTCGTCCGTTTTTCTTACGTTTTCGTCTGCTTTTATACGTTTTCACCCGTTTTGGTACATTTTCATACGTTTTTACACTTTTTTGTCCGTTTTACTCGTTTTTATACGTTTTCGTCCATTTTGCACGTTTTCGTTCATTTTCACACGTTTTCGTTCGTTTTATACGTTTTCATCCATTTTTCTTACGTTTTCGTCTGTTTATATGTTTTTGTCCGTTTTTATAGGTCTTCACCTGTTTTGTTACGTTTTCTTCCGTTTTTATATTTTTTCGTTCGTTTTTACACTTTTTGTCCATTTTTATAAGTTTTCGCCCGTTTTTAAAACGAATGAAAACGCATAAAAACGAACAAAAGCGTAATAAAAACGGGTGAAAACGTATAAAAACAGATAAAATGTATAAAAAGATAAGAAAACGTAAGAAAAACAGTCGAAAACATACAAAAACGAACGAAAACGTGTAAAAACGAGAAAAAAAACGAATAAAAACGTAAGAAAAACGGGCGAAAACATATAAAAATAGACAAAACCCGTATGAAAACTTAGCAAAACAGGCTAAAACGTATAAAAAAGGATGAAAACGTATAAAACGTAACAAAACGGACGAAAACGTATAAAAACGAACGAAAGCGTGTAAAAAAGGACGAAATGTGTAAAAACGGATGAACACGTATAAAAACGGACGAAAACTTATAAAAACAGACAAAAACATAATAAAACGTATGAAAACGTACCAAAACGGGCGAAAACGTATAAAAACAGACGAAAACGTAAGAAAAACGGAAGGAAACGTGTGAAAACGGACGAAAACATGTTAAAACGGACGAAAACGTATAAAAACGGATGAAAACGTAGCAAAACGGGCGAAAACAAATAAAAACGGACAAAAACGTAAGAAAACAGACGAGTTACGTAAGAAAACCAATTTTTTATTTAATTACAAACGACTGTTAGTGTAAAGGACTAACGTTGCAAACGATCATTTGGTTAATGGATTAACGTTGTCACTTGACGACTGAGCGCTAACGGAGAAAATAACGACAGTTAGCGATAAGGATGAACGGTGTGCAATAGTTTCAACATAAGGATCAATCATGCAACAAAAAAATTGATAAAGACTCAATTAGAGATTTACTCCAAACCACATGAACGAATGGACGAACCATGTAATTTACTCTTTATATAAAGATACTTAAGTGTTGATGGAGAAAAAAATCCACATAATATATAGAGAGGAACCACTTTAACCGATGACGCGATGGTCCCAGCCTCGTACAGTATTGTTTGCAACTGTCGGCATTATCACATGTGGTGTCAGCAGGTGCATGAAAATTGTTTGCAGCTTGTCGGCATTATTATTGTTTGAAGGCTATTCATAGGTAACAAAATTACAAAGCTTACTGAAAAGTGACATACATCTAAGTTGTTAGGCTGGCCACAGTGGCCCGTGAAATATCGGTCAATCACATAGGGTGACCGATTTGTAGATAGGTTGAGCCCATTGTGTATGCATGGTCAAATATCGGTCGCGAATCAAAAAAAAAAAACTATCGGTCGAAATTTCGACCGATCTAGTATACACCATCTAAATTTCAAAAATCTTTTTTTCATGCGAAGTTAATTTTTTTCTTTTTTTCATTCTGGTGATAAAGCTTGAGGAAATTATTGAGTGCATACCCTGATTTAATTTACCTTTATTTAAACTGAAGAGAAAAAGTGAAGATGATCTCCTGGTAGTTTTTAGAACAGAAGCGGCAGTTTAGAGAAGAAGGTGGAGGACTCGAGGGGATGAGACGTTTGGATAAAGGTTAAATGAAGGTCTTATGTATTAGACCCAATTGGGTTATAAAAATTTGACTATGAACTTTAAGTATACACCTTCTAAATTTCGACCAATATAGTTTGCAACATATTTTAGCTTTTGTATATACTAGTATATTTTTTTTCCTCTAATATAGTTTGCAACATATTTTTTTTACTTGACTTTCAAGTATATAGTGAATTTTAATGTTTAATTAAATAATATATGTAATGTTTTTATTTTTAATGAATTTGAAGTTTTTTATTTAAAATGTTTTAATTAAAAAATTAAAAAAATAAAAATAATAAAAAAAAAAGTCGGTCACTGTGGCACCTTGGTCATGTCTGATCATCGGAGAGAGAAAGTTGACGTGGCAGCTGGTGACCCAGGTCACCACTGTGACTAGCTTTAAGTAAGGCTTAAGGCTAGTCACACTGCAACGTAAAAAATCGGTCGGTCATGGACCTTGACCGATATTAACATCGGCCCCCCCCCCCCCATTGTGGGTTTCTTGGCAAACATCGGTCAAGCATGTTCCAAAAAGAGAATCGGTCGATTTTATGACCGAGTTTTGTAACCGTTTGTGTTTAAAAATAAATAAATAAAAACTTTATCACTTTTACAACCTCAAACACACAATTTCAAACACAATTCAAACAACTTCTCATCCATATTCAACTTCTCATCCATAAACAACTTCTTATCATGTCAAAGAAAAATATTCCCACATCAAAAGACCTACGATCCCGACTACCCCAAAATGCCTCGAATTTGAATTTCTCGCCTGAAAACAACATCGAATTAACCGGCATAACACCACCACAAAATCGGGGTATTCAATCTCGTGCACCCTCTTTTGAATATCCATCACGACTACCACAACTGAATCAAAATCAAAACCCGTTTTACGTTAATCTTCCATATGTTCCACCGTATCGTCCTAATACGGATTATCACCAAGAACTAAGTGGGTCGTCGTATCGGCCTAACATGGATTTCTTGCATTCTTCCCAACCGTATGAAGATTATTCCCCGCTTCGGGGTGTTAATCTTGATATGGATTTGGAGGATTATATGACAGACTATTCGATGCAACAATACTCAACCCAAAACTATCCGAGTCAAGATGCGTAGATGGGGCAAGGTTCGGGTCACGGCTCTTACCACGGTTCTATGCCTGTTGAAGACGATGACGATGTCGAAGAGACATCACCCATCAAACCAAAGAAGCCTTCGTGACGTGCTACAAAGGCGAAGGACAAAGGAAAAAAGGTTGAACCGGCCAAAAAGAACGAACCATGGACAAAGGCGGAAGAGATCGCGCTTTGTAGAGCTTGGGTTTATATTTTGGAAAATTCCGAGAGAGGAAACGCTATGAACAGGCACCGCTTTTGGGAGGA
This sequence comes from Artemisia tridentata subsp. tridentata, assembly GCA_021014915.2. Taxonomy (NCBI): domain Eukaryota; kingdom Viridiplantae; phylum Streptophyta; class Magnoliopsida; order Asterales; family Asteraceae; genus Artemisia; species Artemisia tridentata. The sequence goes on along the minus strand of CP139502.1, from coordinate 61,652,468 downwards.
GGTGATAGCGTATTTTCAAAATGAAACCGGTTCACAAAGAACGTACGACTCTATCACTACCAAATGGAAGAATAGGATTCGTACTAGGGTTGGAAAATTTTGTGCTATTATGGATAATATCAAGGATAACCATGGTAGTGGTGAGAATGATGCTGATAATAGGGAAAAAGCTCATAGAGAATACCGTGTGATTTACACTCCTGATTTCAACTTGGAGGAATGTTGGAAAATTTTGAGGCATCATGATGCTTGGAAGAAGGAGGTGCCTGCTTTCCGATCGAATAGTCGGAAGAAAACAAAGGGTTTTACAACTACCTCGGGGTCAACACAAGGTCCCTTGAATTTTCAAGACGTGGATGATTCTAAAGATGAAGACGATACTAGAGAATCACGACCACAAGGTCGTGACGTAGCCAGGAAGAAATCATCCTCCTCCTCTCGTGATCTACCATCATCATGGACAAATTCGCTAGCCAAGACTTTCTTCAAATTCAAGCCATCAAAAGAGGGGAAAAAAAGGACCTTGAAGAGTCGTATGTTAGGTTGAAGCAAGAAGAGCTAGCGACAAAAAGAGAGAAAATTGAACTCCAATGAAAGCAAGTCGAAATCATGGACATCACAATACGGGAGCAAGATTTGATCTTCTACAATTCAGCAATTGACCCAACTTTGCCCGAACGACACCGAAATGAGCTTTTGCAGCTTAAGGCAGCAATCAAAGCACGCTACAACTTAGATTACTAGTTTACGTTTGTAATAAGTATCGTATTTTTAATTTAGTATTGTAATGTTTTTATTTTTAATGAATTTTAAGTTTTTTGTTTAAAATGTTTGATTAAAAAAAAAAAAAAAAAAAAAAAAAAAAAAAAAAAAAAAAAATCGGTCACCACTGTGGCACATTGGTCATGCCTGGTCACCGAAGAGAGAAAGCTGACGTGACAGCTGGTGACCTGTGACTAGCCTAACCACTTAAACATTTGACCTGAATAGTAATTCACTTTTTTATGCTAAACGGCGTAACATACTACTATTGTACTATATAAACATCGTAAAAAAAATAACATTTGTATACCACAGATGATGAGAATCCTTTTAAATATAAAAAGTGATTTACACACTTCTAATAGTTATTGGGACACTCTTATTTATGTTTCAATTAGTTGTACAAAACTTATATTGTGCTTTATTTACTTGTACTATGAGTGTCCCAATCAATAATCTGAGTGTGCAAATCACTTCCTTCAAATATACCCATGAATAAAATGTTGGTTATTTAACATGTAAAATTGTAAATCATATAAAAACATTTATATTATAGTAGAAAAGGTCACTCAACATGGATCTATATGATGCGTATAATTAATCTAAATAATAACAATTATTATACATTTGAAACGTGATCTGTTGAACCAAATGGAGCTTATCAAATAACCTGAATCCATATGGATTCACTGGAAACCCAAGCAACCAAAGTAGGTTGTCTCTATGATGTATCCACACTACACGTCATAGTATATATATCACCGAATGCTAGTCCTTCACGTACCTCACAATCTAACCTTGCAAAACACTTTGTCTAGGTTTAGGAATCAAAGCCGAAAATCCTAGGTAATGAAGTCTAGGTCACGGTCGCTTTATTTATTTTGGAGGGAGGAGGTGTATATTTTTGTGATATATCCATAAGATATGATTAGATCATATCTTTATTAACTAATCACAATTATACTTAACCCCATGGGTTTTTCCTCACTTCTTTTCTCCCTTTTGTGGCCGGCCTATATGTACCCAAAATGGGCTCCACGTTTGTTTTGATCCAACCCAATTAGTAAGTCCATCACTTAATAATTAGTAGCCAGTTAATTAATTAATTAGTCTAACCAATTAATTAAACTTCCGTAGTCGATTATGAGATATTTAACTAATATAAATAACGTAACTACTATAATTACATTAAATACGTTATAAATAATGATACCTCTGTGTATATGTGTGTGACCCTATGGGCTCACGTATTTTTAGCCGTATAATTATTTATTATGATATGAGCACTTCCCAACAGCTCCCACTTGCGAACGTCATAATCACAAATAATTATGCAAGCAAAGGTTAGCGTCTAGCAACACGTCGATACCCCTAAAAATACATGAGAGTAGTTTCTTAAACGTCTCATTGTAAATGGTTTAGATTAATCAACTTTTTTGTTTCAGATGCACTGTTAAACTATGGACATGGATCAAAGTCATTCCAAATGGTTAACTATTATGTTTCTCGATATAGATATTGAACTAGATTACCAAATTAATCAAGATTCAACTTGATTACCTTTGGGCACGGCCATGTAAACATCTGCTCAATTCATCGAGGGGCCCAGTAGTATCTATGTGACAAATGGTAAATTTTGCACTTTATTTTAATAATAAATATTAATTTATTATTTCTAAACCGAGCATTTCTATGCATAACTGAACATTTTTGAGCATTCCTGAGCATTTCGGGAAGCTATCCCGCGTATTGTAGCTTACGGTCACTACTGAAACTGTCTATTTTTGTCAGTAAACGTAACTTATTCTATTTCTGATTGTTACTGAAAAGTTACGTATTTAATTGAGAAGCTTTCTAGCATTTACTGAAAAGCAACCCCACACGTGTACTGACACTACAGTATATATGGTAGCAGTCAAATAAATATATTTCTGAGAAAATAATAATATTTTATTATTATTCTGACAAAAACGTCGATAAAACTTTATTTTACGTATACGAGTCCAAAAAGGTCAAACCGGGACTTTACAGTAACATTTAAGCTTAAACTGACACACGATACACCAACGAGGAGCAAAACCTTTTCCCTACCCCCCCTCTTGGTTGTCGTTTACCGCCACCTCCCCCAAAAAATGACAAGGATTTTTATACTAATTGATTTGGTTAAGTGGATGATGACTCTATATATTTTGTAACTTACCTAGTTAGTAACACACACCATAACACACATACATTTTCCTCTCAAGAACTTACCTAGATCATTTTCTACTCTTAAACCCATGACCAACAATAAAATTCAGGATCCACAAAAAAATTTTGAGTTTCAAGATAATCGGGTTGTACTTTTGAGCTTATGGAAACGATCAGAACGTATCTTGGGTAAATTTGAAGCAATTTGGGTTGTTTTCACTTTTACAAGCATTGTAAGGAAACTCACAAACTTGTTCAATCTTGTTCATATCTTGTTATCTTGATGTTTAAAAATGTTACAAAGTGTTAAATGTATGTGTTTTGCAAAATTGAAAAAGCTAGGGTTTGATATATATTTATGTGTGCTCGACTTTTATGAAGTTTTCATACAAATTATGTTATTTCTTGCTTGTGTGGTAAATCTTGTTGCTTGTGGTACTAGTTTGATGGTACGAATGTGTTTAGTGTTAATTACACGAGTTAAAAACGAATTATACACTTATTTGTGTATATATATATATATATATATATATATATATATATATATAATATGAATCGGACACATTTTAGCTAAAATAAAATTTGGGGTTTTGAAAAACATAAATTTTTGGCTCTAGTGGTGAAATGGTTAAATTAGTTCTTAACAACTTATTTGGAATAGCTTATTGAATAAGCTATAGCTTATTGTGTTTCGACTTGTTTTGGGTCCAAATGGGTCGTACGGTTCAAAATTGGCTGAGCCCACTGAATTTTGACCAAGTTTGACTTTTTGACCACTTTGCTTATTAATAAGTACTTATTTGGTTAATTAAAACATTGTTACGAAAACTATTCAGACTAAAAGGGCTTAAAGGTTTAAACTTGTTTTTGAGCCTATAACTTGTAGGGTACGAATTGGGCCAAGCCCAATCAATATTCGGCCTACTTTGACTATTTGACCCCGTGGCTTACTTAAAGAGCTTATTTGATTATTTAAAACTTAACGATATATATAACGTAACTTAAAAAGCTTATATTGATTTTGGACTAAAATTAGACTATTGGGCTTATGATGGACTTTTTGGCCCAATAGTGGTTTCGGGTGACAAAAATGAGTTTTGGAATACTTTTAGACCTTTTATAAATGTTTCGACGTAATAAAACGTTATTATATCGATTAAAAACGTTTTTTTGAACTTGTTTTGACATTTTAACCAAAATTTGGTTACCAAATGGACTTTTCGACCCAATTTTACATGAATTGACTTTTTGTTGACTTTTGGAAGTATTTTGACTAAACATTGACTTTTATAATGAAACTTATAATTAAAATGTAAACGTGTCGATATATATAGTTATAACCTAAAATATATTCTTTTGGACTAGTTTTGCAAATATTGTTAATGTTGGTCCACGATTTGTATGGATCTCTAAGTAGCCTTTGATTACTTAGTGGATGACTTGAATAATTCCAAATCAATCCAAGTGAGAAACTCTTAACAAATTGTTAATGTTAACGCGGAATATTAACAAGAACAATGAAGAACACCGAGTTATCACTAACTTCGTATATATTACTAACACACACAATTCGTACGTACATCCATATATGATCCTTAGGGTTCCTTTTATACTTGAAGGAAACCCTAATTACAAAAACCGTGTGAAAAGATATCACGTATCTTCTATAAAGATACTTAACTCGTACATATCTTTTCCTAACTTAATACTAACAAACTTTCCTATTTTCACTGACCAGACTTAACTAACAAGTCAACCAGACTTAATACAATTACCAGACTTAACATTTACATTACCAGACTTAACCATGACCGGACTTAATAATGTAACTACCAGACTTAAGTCTGTCTTCACTTGGTCTTCCTCGTACCTTGTGATAATTCCCAACAATCCTCCCCTAACTTGATCTTCATGTTCCATGAACTTCAAGTTCCTTCTGAGTAAGCTTATGAGGATTGGAATTATCTTGATCTTCAAAACACTTGAAATCTGCAAATTTGAGTATTTGTGCAGCAACTTGATCTTCTTAGCATCTGATATGCATTTCACTTGATCTTTCCAGCAACCATAACATTTTGTACATCAATTCATATTAAGTTTCATATCTATTCTCATCACTTCCAGGTGTATTAACTCCTGTGAGAGGTGAATCATTGAAAATTAATGGATTTGATGTCTCTTTACCAATAGCCATCACTACTGGAGTAGCCGAATGTTTTGGTGTGTAAGACCATGGTACATTGATCACCATATGATTTTTAGTAAATCATCAACTATCAACAGATTTGTTATGTCTTTACCAAAAGTTGTACCCTTTTGGACTAGCCAATTCTTTGATGGAAAGCACCTGATCATGGTGAATTGATTACCATTTATGGTTTTCCACAGCCTTTACCACAAGCCATAACCTTGTGGGCTAGTCAACTCTTCACTAATCTTAGATATGGTGAGTTGAATACCATACAATTTTTGGCAAATTCTCAGCCATAAACGGATTTGAGCTATCTTTACCTGTAGCCGTTTGCTCAGGATTAGCCAGTCCTTGTGTTGGTCAGACAAGGTGGACTGATAACCTTTTGTTTTGTTAGTGCTAAGCACCTCCACCAAGTGAGAAGTTCCAATAGTCTAACTTGACAACTTAAAGAAAACATACCTAAACCAGCACTGCAACTAAAACATAAACAATTTTTTTTTTTTTTTTTACTAACAGAATTAAAAAGAACTACCAGAATTAAAAACAAAACTACAAGACTTAAAAATAACCTAAGTGCTGGTTAGTATACAAAATTTACATTTTGACCTCCCCTTAACACAAACCTCCCCTTAAGTCCATCTAGGGGTTCATCATACCAATGCTGACTACCAAATAATTAAACCTAGGGCCATCAAAAGCTTTAGTCAACAGGTCTGCAACATTAAAGTCTGTATGTATTTTCTCCACCCTAATCAATTTCTGTTCAAAGCAATCTCTAATAAAGTGATGCCTGATTTCTATATGCTTAGTCTTAGAGTGGTATACTGGGTTCTTAACAATACAGATAGTGCTTTCATTATCTATGTGGATAACAGTATTCATAAAATTCAAACCATAGTCCAGCAGCTGATTCTGAATCCACAAGACTTGTCCACAGCAATTAGCAGCTGCCACATACTCAGCTTCAGTAGTTGAGTTGGCCACAATTGTTTGCTTCTTGCATTGCCAAGAGATTAACCTGCTTCCAAGGAATTGACAACCTCCTGTTGTGGATTTCCTATCAAGACTTGCACCAGCATAGTCACTATCTGAATAGGCTGAAAACGTGAACAAACACATACTGCATACATAATGTCAGGTCTAGAAGCAGTAAGATACATGAGAGAACCTATCATGGATCTGTAATGATGCACATCCACATCAGCAGCATCTTCATCCTTTGTTAAAGGCACCTTGTTTTCCATGGGAGTGACTGCAGTCTTTACATTTGCAAATTCAAACTTCTTCAAAATCTCTGCAACATATTTGTCTTGAGAAATAAAGATGCCATCAGCTTTTTGCTTCACTTGCAGCCCCAAGAAAAATGTAAGTTCTCCCATTGAGCTCATCTCAAACCTGCCTTTCATTAAGCCTTCAAACTCTACACACCAAGACTTCTTTGTTGATACAAAAATGATATCATCCACATAAACTTGGACAAGAATGATATCCTTTTGGTCTCTTTTAATGAATAAAGTCTTGTCAATCACACCTCTGATGTACCCATGACCTTCCAGAAATTTGGAGAGAGTAGCATACCAAGCTCTGGGAGCTTGGTGAAGACCATAGAGAGCCTTAATAACCTTGTACACTTGATTTGGATTAGCAGGATCCTCAAAACCAGGAGGTTGGTGCACATACACTTCTTCTTCAATAGTGCCATAGAGAAAGGCACTCTTAACATCCATTTGATATACCTTGAATCCCATGTATGATGCATAGGCTAAAAATAACCTGATAGCCTCAATCCTAGCTACAGGAGCAAAAACCTCATCATAATCTATGCCTTCCTCCTGTTTGTATCCTTGTGCTACCAATCTTGCTTTGTTCCTTACTACCACTCCTCTTTCATCCCTTTTATTTCTAAAGACCCACTTAGTACCAATGACTTTAGCTCCATAAGGTAGATCTACAAGAACCCAAACCTTCTGCAACTTGAACTGCATCAATTCTTCCTGCATGGCTTCTATCCAACTTTCATCATCCAATGCCTCAGCAACTGTGATGGGTTCCTTTTGGGAAAGGAAACAAGCAAATAAGCAGTGTTGCTGATCCTTATGGTTGACCCTTTGTTGTTTCTTAACAAAACTCACAAGTGCATGAGCATCAGGATGTATTTGCACTTTGCTTCTTGTTTGAACTGAAGACTTAGGATCACCAATGATTTGACTTTTTGGATGATTGGTGTGAACTCTGAGTGTGGGTGTTGGACTTACAGCCACTTCTGTGGGTAAGTTGTTGAAGTCAGTTATAACACCTTCTTCATCATAGGAAGCTCCTTCAAAGATACCTTCATTAGGATTTATGAACACTTCAAGTTCTGGAATCTCAGAGTCAACACAAACAGTACTTGGATTTGGTTCTGGTTGAGCAGCACTACCAGACTTAAAGTTGGAAGTACTGGTAGTGTTGGGAGTACTGGTATCCTGCTTTCCAAGAGATTTATCAGCCAAAGCATCCATCTCTTTTCTGAAAGACAATACATCCTCTGAATCATTGATAGAAGTAGCCTCCTTTGCTTTTTCCTGAGACTTGATCACAGGTTCCTTCACTTGTGGAGAAAACTTCTTGTTATCTGCTATAGTTGCAGCAGACTTAACTTCTGTGGTAGGAATCACAATTAGCTCTGCATTTCCATTTTCTTGATCAGTGTTCCCGGCATTTGAAGGATCTTGGGTACCTGCATGGTTAGAGGTTTTTGTGGTACCTGCAGCAGGGTTAGCTTAATTCTCTTTGGAGACAGGAATATAGTTCATAGAATTTGTTAAGTAATCAATGTCAAACATCCATCTATGTCCTAATCCCTGCACATTGGGTTTTTCTTCAAGAAAGTTGACATGCAAATTTTCTTCAACTTTCTTAGTCACTAGATTATAAACCCTAAAGGCCTTACTATTCAGTGAATACCCAACTAGAAAACCTTCATCAGACTTTCCTTCAAACTTCCCAAGAACACTGATTGTATCAAGAATAGTCACATGACACCCAAATGGCCTTATATGGCTAACAATTGGTTTATGGCCAAACATAAGCTCATAAGGTGTTTTGTTTTGAGGCTTGGTCACTCTAACCCTATTAAAGATATAGCAGGCACAACTAACTGCTTCTGCCCAAAAGGTTGTAGGTAAAAGTGAATCTGCTAGCATAGTCCTAGCTGCCTCAATAAGTGTCCTGTTCATTCTCTCAGCAACTCCATTCTGCTGTGGAGTTCTAGCATTACTAAACTGCTGTTTTTTTCCTCTATTACCACAGAACTCTATCATGCTCTTGTTCTTAAATTCAGTGCCATTGTCACTCCTAATGATTTTAACTCTTTTGTTAAGTAGGTTTTCAATCTGCCTAATGAAAGTTTGAATCAAAGGTGTGGTTTCATCCTTCCTAGACATAAAGAACACCCAACAATATCTAGTATAATCATCTGTAATGACAAGGCAATAGCAGGCATGATTAACACTATGCACAGATGTAGGGCCAAATAAGTCCATATGTAAAGTGTGTAATGGCTCAGTAATAAATCTCTCTAACTTAGCCTTACAGGATGCCCTATGTTGTTTACCCTTGTTACATGCTACACATGTTTGGTCATTCTTAAACACTTTTGAAGGCAAACCTCTAACCAGATTATTTTTCACAAGCTTATTCATATTCTTGAAATTCACATGACCTAACCTTCTGTGCCACAACTTAGATTCATCCAAAGTAGCTTTTGCAATCAAACAGGCAGAACCTTTTGCAGGTTCAGATGCTTTCATATCAAAACTGTACATGTTGTGTTGTCTGGGAACTTTAAGAAGGATCTGATGTTCATCAGGCATCTTAAAATCCAGAGTCAATACAAGACATTCAGTCTCAGTAAAAAGCACCTTATGCTGCGTATCACATATTTGTGATATAGAGAAAAGATTGAACTGCCCAAGTTCTTTTACAAAAGATACATTGTCAAATTCTAAATTGCCCACAGTGATTCTTCCTTTTCCAGTAATCTGCCCCTTGCTTCCTCCAAAGGTAACAGAACCTCCTTTGAATTCTTGGAAATCCTTCAGATAGCCCTTGTTACCAGACATGTGCCCAGAGCACCCACTATCAAAAATTCCTCTATCTGCCATATAGCTGAGTGGATGATCCTGCACAAAAAGAAGAGAAATTAGTTTCTCTTAGGAACCCAGGCCTGAGTAGGCTTGGGTCCGCCTTGTGGATCAACATATTTGAAAGTCTTATATGAAACTGATCCACTGTTTCTTTGGGATTTATAGGTATATTCATTCTTGAATGGATCCCAAGACCAACATGCTGAGGGCTTAACAGCAGAACCCCCATTACCCTTTACAGCATTTGAAGTTGAAGGTCTTGCTGTATTCTTAGCAATTGGTCTCTGTTAATACAAATAGCGTCTCAAAAACGTTATTTATATTCTTTGATCTTTCATTAGTTTTGTTAATGACAAATAAAAGGAATATCTTTTAGCAAATAATAAATACTAGCTTAAGTCTCTTAAGTACACATTTTACACTTCACATATTAACCAAGAATTACAAGTTTAGTAACTTGTTTCCTTAAAAGGAAACTTTAATTCATAAACCATTCCATGACATCATTGCATGCATCACATACAATATCTTTGATATATCTTGGTTAGATATGCAAGCAACATAGTTGACATTTGAAGATCTTGGATGATATGGTAAGATACAACTAAGATATGGTAAGAGACAACTATTACATAGCTGTCACATCCCACGGATCCAAGTCCTATAAAGGACAGATCCCTTTTGAGGGATCCGCCGGATCCGTGAGCTGAAGATCAGCTTGCCTATAAATAGGAAGCTGATCATTTGGCTCTCTCATCACTCATATAGCTTAACACATATATTCATTCAGTACATATCTTACTAACATCATTCATAGTTGCATTTCACTTTGATCTTTCATGTTGTAGAAAAGAGATCAAGCATTCAAGGATCTACAGAACCGTAATCCTTTAGTTGCATTACTGTATGATCTTGTAGTTTGTTTCACACATCATATCTATCATTTGTAATCAGTGAGTGTGGTTAGTACTTTAGTCCTTAAAGTACAAAGAGTGTAGGGAGTGGTTGTACCCTTGTAAAGAACTCGACATCTAGCTTAGTGTCGGTAAAGTAATTAGGCGACGTCAGGTTGGTTCTACCTTGTGAAAGAACCCGGTGTTTAGCTTAGTACCGGAAAAGGAAGTAAGCGACGTGTAAAGGTTTTCTCCGCCTAGGAAAGGAGTTTGTTTCTTAGTGAAAGATAAACTCTCGAGTAGGAAACTCGGGGAGTGGAGTAGGGCAAGGAATAGAGTTCTTGTAGCCGAACCACTATAAACAACTGTGTCGTGTGGTTTGATCTTTCCTCTCTTTATCTTTTGTTTACATTGTGTGATTATTTATTTGTGATTGTTTCCTTTGAATTAACATATAGTAACAAAGCAAATAAAACTTTAAAAACGGTAAAAACTATTCAACCCCCCTTCTAGTTTTCCACAATTGGCATCAGGAGCTACGTTACTTAAGATCTTTAAAATATATTGTATTTTAAAACTTAAAACGATCCATGGATTTTGAAAACTTTAAAGAAGGGCAATCTATGCAGAGACCACCTCTTTTTGAACCAAATTGTTTTATTTATTGGAAAAATCGCTTTGAGACTTATGTAAAGTCAAAGGATATAGATCTATGGTATATTATAGTTGATGGTGATTACAAGCCTATTAGTGATAATATTTCGGGTGGTCGGGATGAAGGAGCTTCTCTTACTCGTCACAGTGATGAGCAAAAGAAACTAATTGCCAAAAATAACGAAGCCAAAATGATGCTTTATAATGCCTTACCTAAGAAAGAATATGAAAGAGTTTTTATGTGTAAAACGGCTAAGGATATTTGGCAATCTCTTATTATCACACATCAAGGGAACTCACAAGTAAAAGATAATAAAATTGATCTTCTTGTCCAACAATACGAACAATTTGTTATCTCTGAAGATGAGACCATTGATAGTGCGTTTGCTAAGTTCAATACTATTATTACATCACTTAAAGCACTTGATGAATCTTTTTCTAGCAAGAATTTTGTCAGGAAATTTCTAAGAGCACTCCATCCGAAATGGAGAGCAAAGGTGACAGCTATTGAAGAATCTAAGGATCTCTCAAGCATGACACTGGATGAGCTCATAGGAAACCTAAAAGTTCACGAAATGATTATGGAAAAAGACTCGGAAATTGTCAAAGGCAAAAAGGAGAAGATTAAATCTATTGCCTTAAAAGCCAAAGTCGAGTCAAGTGATGATGAGTCTTGTTCAAACAGTGATGATGAAGAATATGCCATGGCCGTGAGGGATTTCAAGAAATTCTTCAGGAGACGAGGAAAGTTTGTAAAACCACCTCGTGATGAAAAGAAATCCTCTCGGAAAGATCGTGACGATAAGAAAGGTAAGGATGATAGGAAATGCTATAGGTGTGGTGACTCCAGTCACTTAATAGGAGAATGTCCAAAGCCTCCAAAGACCAAGTCTCAAAGAGCCTTCGTTAGTGGAGCTTGGAGCGATAGTGAAGGAGATGATGATGATGAGCCTAAGAACAACGAAATTGCACTTATGGCTAATGACACAGAAGAGGTACATTCTGATTCATACTCCTTTATAGATGATGAAACCTTAGAACTAGAATATAACAAACTGTGTGATGTCACTTTAAAAATCATAAACAAAAACAAGTTTTTGAAAACAAAGACAACACTTTTAGAAAATGAAATATATTGGCTTAAAGAAAAAGCAATACGAATTGAAAAAGGTAAAGTTAGTAAAGAAACATGTGTGTCTTGTCAAGAACTAAAACTTGAACTAGAAACCTTAAGAACCACACAGGAAGATTTAATCAAACAAAATTCAAAGTTTAAAAGGTTTGATAAAAACATAAGTTGTGCAGATGAAATAATGAAAATGCAAAAGCTACCTCATGATAAAACAGGTCTAGGCTTTATGAAACTAGGAAACTTAAGTGATCATAAGGAACAAACTGTGATTAAAACTGATTCAACAGAGTTAGACACTCACGGATCCGACGGATCCAAAAATTTGGATCCGCCAGGTATATCCAAAGGATCCGCGGGTACAGAAGTTGAACAGAAGGTTCACAAAGTCGACCGTTCCGAGTTTGTTAAAGTTACTAAGAAACCTAACAGTAGCATAACCAATAATAAACACAAACCGGCAGTATCTTTAGGAAGAGGTCAAGCTAGAAATGAATATAGAGTTAAAACGGATCAACAAAGACCTCAGATGAGTTTTCCCAAACACCCCTTTCCAAAGAGTATAGTTAATTCACAACACACTTATCAAAATAATTGGAACCAAAACATGTCTAGAAACTTTCATGGTCCTAATTATATGCCGTGGAACAATTGTCCACCTTTTCAGTACATAAACCATGATAATGTCATGTTTAACCCAAACGGACCCATGAGATATTGGGGACCAAATGCTTGAGTCTTTTATGAACTTAGGTATGCTTGAAAGTTGATCTTGAACCTGATGAGTGGATCAAAGATAGTGGGTGCTCAAGACACATGACGGGAAACAAAAATCTTTTCTCAACCTACCAAGTGTATGACGGAGGTAATGTCACATTCGGTAGCAAGCTTAAAAGTAAAATCATCGGAAAAGGTACAATCTCTCATGACTCTCTATCTATTGATGATGTTGCTCATGTAGATAATTTAGGATTTAATCTACTTAGTATAAGTCAATTATGCCGCAAAAAGTATAATGTCCTTTTTAGTGAAAATGGAAGTAAAATACTTAAAGATGGCATAACCGTAGGAAAAGGTGTTTTAAAGAATAATGTCTATGTTATGAAATTAGATAAAACACCTAAAGATAAGTTATGTCTTACCTCCTTGGACGAAAACCCAACTCTATGGCATCGACGCTTAGGTCATGCTAATATGAGGCTTATTCAATCCTTGTCTTCCAAAGAACTCGTTAGGAACCTACCCAAGTTGAAATATGACCAACACTTTTGTGATGCTTGCAAAATTGGGAAACAAGTACATAATAGCCATAAGGCTAAAAACATGGTATCTACATCTAGATGCCTAGAATTATTACATATGGATTTGTTTGGCCCGTCGGCTATACAAAGTTATGGAGGAAATTTTTACACTTTAGTCATAGTAGATGATTACTCTAGATATACATGGACAAAGTTTTTGAAAACTAAAAATGAGGCATTTGATAAATTTGAAATTCTAAGCAAGAAAATTCAAAATCAAATAGGAAGTAATATAGTATCTATTAGAACTGACCATGGTCGAGAATTTGACAATGAAATTCAATTTGGAAATTTTTGTGATAATAATGGAATAACTCATAATTTCTCGGCTCCTCGTACACCTCAATCTAATGGTGTAGTAGAACGTAAAAATAGAACAATTCAAGAAATGAGTAGAACTATGTTAAATGAACAAAACATACCACAAAAGTTTTGGTGTCACGCTGTAGATACTTCTACATATATCCTAAATAGAGTTTTAATTAGACAATTTTTAAATAAAACTCCTTATGAAATTTATCAAGGCAAAAAGCCTACATTAGGATATTTTAGAGTTTTTGGAAGCAAGTGCTTCATTTTAAACACAAAGGACTATCTCACTAAGTTCGACCCAAAGTCGTATGAAGGTGTATTCCTTGGGTACTCGCAAAACAGTAAAGCATACATTGTATTAAACAAGGAAACATCAAGAGTCGAGGAATCGTTGAACGTAACATTCAACGAAAGTCCGTCTCCCTCTAAGACATCACCTTTGGTAGATGATGACTTAGTTGAAAGTCAAATGGTTAATGATATAGAAAACATTGAAAATGGCAATGAACCCATAAAAGGAGAAATTATTAATATTAAAGAAACTAAAAGTCATCCATTAGAAAACGTCATAGGAAAACTTAATGAAAGAACATTAAGATCCAAAGCTCAAAATGAAAGTAATTATTTTTGTTTTATTTCAACGGTTGAACCCAAAAACATAGACGAGGCAATAAAAGATGAATCTTGGGTAATTGCTATGCAAGAAGAACTAAATCAATTTATTAGAAATGATGTTTGGACATTGGTCCCTCCACCTAAAAACCAAACCATAATCGGCACTAAATGGGTCTTTAGAAATAAAATGGATGAAAATGGTATTGTATCTAGAAATAAAGCTAGGCTAGTAGCTCAAGGCTACAATCAACAAGAAGGTATAGATTACGATGAAACTTTTGCACCCGTAGCTAGACTTGAGTCTATTAGGATATTACTTGCATATGCATGTGCACATGATTTTAAGTTATTTCAAATGGATGTCAAAAGTGCTTTCTTAAATGGGTTTATAAATGAAGAAGTATATGTTGCACAACCTCCCGGCTTTGCCGACTTTGAAAAACCAAATTATGTTTTCAAACTTAAGAAAGCTTTATACGGACTTAAGCAAGCACCAAAAGCTTGGTATGATCGACTTAAGACTTTCCTAGTTGACCATAAGTATACCATGGGCCTAGTAGATAATACTCTCTTCACCAAGAATAAGGGATCACATATTATCATAGTCCAGATATATGTGGATGACATTATATTCGGTTCAACTTGTCAAGAGTTATGCGACGATTTCTCAAAAATCATGCATGACGAGTTTGAAATGAGTATGATGGGGGAACTAAACTTTTTCTTAGGTCTCCAAATTAAACAATTAGAAGATGGGATATTCTTCAACCAATCAAAGTATATCAAAGATATGCTTAAGAAGTTTGGTCTTGAAGACTCAAAACCCATGAGAACACCCATGTCCTCCGAAACCAAACTCACTAGGGATGAAGAAAATGAATCCGTAGATAGCACTAAATATAGAGGAATGATTGGTAGTTTACTCTATCTTACGGCTAGTAGGCCTGACATTATGTTTAGTGTTTGTCTATGTGCACGTTTTCAAGAAAATCCAAAAACGTCCCATCTTGAAGCCGTTAAAAGAATATTTAAGTACATCAAAGGTACTACACACTTAGGATTATGGTATCCCAAAGGAACGGGTGTAGAAACCATAGTGTATACCGACTCAGATCATGCAGGTGACTATGTTGATAGGAAAAGTACTAGTGGTATTTGTACTTTTGTAGGATATTGTCTCACATCATGGTTCGCTAAGAAACAAACTGCCCTCGCACTCTCAACAACAGAAGCAGAGTATGTGTCTGCAGGAAAGGCGTGTCAACAAGCACTGTGGATGAAACAAGCTCTCGTCGACTATGGAATTGAACTCAACAACATTCCCATTCTTTGCGACAACAAAGGTGCTATCGATTTAAGTAAAAATCCAGTCCAACACGCTAGAACCAAACATATTGAAATACGCCATCACTTCCTTCGCGACAATGTACAGAAGGGAATCATCTCAATTGAGAAAGTTTCCTCAGAGGACAACATTGCCGATATCCTCACTAAACCACTTAAACGTGAACCTTTCAACTATCTTAGACTTGGATTAGGATTAATGGAACCTAGTGATTAGGAGAAACATTAGTATAAACATTAGTTTAGCCACACACGACACTAAACCAAAACATGTGTTCTGAATCCGCGGATCCAATCGACAACAAAGACGGATCCTTTGTTTGGGATCCGCCGGATCCGCCGCATGCTAAGTCCAGTTTATTATTTAATAAACAAGAACAAGTACTATTTACTCCTCACTCCAAAACATATCACCTTACTATACTCGACACACACTTAATCTCCATCACATTTTAGACCATTTTCTTACACAAATTTGTGCTTCTAACATCACTGTAAGTATTCTTATCATATTTATACTCCTGATCTGCGTCTAGGATTTCCATTTCATGCACAAAACCAAAACTTGGGGTATATGCATAATTCTTGAAAAATCATGAAGCATATTTATTGCATTATACTTAAAAACATGTTTTTCTTAGTTAGGAATTGCATCTCATAGCACATTGTCTTAATTTAACAAAAAAACCCCATGAAAATTTTTCACTAAAATCTTCTAACGACTAGGTAAAATGATTTTTTCTTACATTGTTCATACAAATGCAAAAACGTTATCTTTTAGACTTCACTTGCATAATGTCTCTTGAATGCTAAAGGGAATACATAACTAATATGTATTTTCGGGTACATTCAACCGTAGCTACATTGAAATAGGAGTGTTTGGGTTATCTCTCGTTTTGTAAACAAAACTTGCATAAACTAATTTTTCTTGCATCAAAAGGAGTCGAGATAACCGCACCTCCACATTGTCCCCATGTAGGCATACACTAGGAATTTTACACTTCCTTTGATCATTTTAACTAAAACTATGTAACTTTTTGTACTTAGGAAAATCATGCCTCCCGCAACCAACTACGATCACAAGAAAACCGTTAACTACTTACCCAAAGTCCACAAAACCAAGGGTCTAACCGATGCCCAAATCAAAATTTTCAAAGTCTTAGAGAAAAAGTATGTTCATGAGGGTAGAGCCGTAGATGCATCATTCTATGAAGGAACTCAACTTAGGGAACAATTAGCCGCAATTCGATTTGATTCTCTTTTAGACATAGATGAACCAATCATTCCTAGGTTCATACTTGAGTTCTATGCTAGTGTAGGTCTTAGCTCGAGTGATGAAGGTTACTTAAGTCTTCATTTTACTCTAAATGGAAATCTTGTCAACATCCCTCTTGATCAATTTGGTGAGGTCTTAGGAATTCCAAGTCAAGGTACATGTATTTACTCGGACAAATGGTCCTTAACAATCTTAGACTCCAATCTCGATAGGACGGCACCATATGCCACTCCTCTCCAATCAAAAGAAGTGATTAGGGAACATCTCTTCATTCCTAAGAACAACCCCACAAGAATGTATCGTGGTCGTGAAGTTGCTAGAGATCCATTTGCAATGGAACTTAATGAACTAAGACCCGAATTCAAGAAGATGGAGGATGTATTAAGGGCAAATGTGATGTGCACCATAGGAAACCGTGATCATATCAATGCTTGTTTATGCCACATGATGTACAACATCTCTACTCGTCAACCCTTCAATCTTGCTTATTATGTTGCCAAACGAATGTGTGACATTCCGGTTCAAAGCAAGATTGCAATGCCTTATGGTATGCTCTTAACCCGACTTTATAGAGCCTTTGCACCCGCTCGTCCAAACCATCTAGGCTTTGTTCCGGATTACAATGAAATTGAACACACCTTCGTTCCTTTGAGTGATTTTAGGGTTAGTGTTGATAAGGGCAAACGTCCTCGTGTTCCAACATCATCCTCATCATCTTCCATGAGTGAAGATGATAGTATGCCAAATTCTAGGATTCCTCCACCCGAGTACTTGAGCCATCTTCCTCCAATTCCACATGAATCCGCTGAGTATCGAAACATCAAAGGAATGGTGAAGAATCTGGGTCGTTGGATGATGAAATTACACAAGGGGATGAAGAAGTTGAAGAAGAAACTGAGTTAATGGTGTGTTTGGTTTTAAAAAAAGTTGGATATTGTGTTGTTAAACTTCTATGTGTCTTGAATTTATCTGATAATACTTATTGTGTATGTGTAATAACTAACACTTGCAGGTAGATAACCATCACGGTTATCAATTTTCCGGGTTATTGCCTATGTTTGGCATAACACCTAAAACGGTAAGTTTCTAAGTATGGATTAAACTATGTGCAATCATGTGTTAATATTATCATATTTAGTTGTTTTGCTATACATATTAGATGTTAAGTAAGGTCTAGATGAATTTTCGGGTTTTCATCGAAAAACGCGAAATATGACATATGTTCTGTTTACTTTCTTAGTTTTAGGCCTACGGATCCCGCGGATCCCAAAACAGGGTTCCGCCAAGGCTTATCGTTGGATCCGCCATCCGCCAACCTGCGGATTTGGCGGATCCCAGAAAATGGTTCCGCCTTTTATCCAACTTGGATCCGCAGGTTTCCCAGTAAAATTCTAAAACTTTTTCGACTCATCCCGATTCTTAAATCTTAGTGTTTAGTATCATTTAGGATTCATTCACTGATCATAATTCATCTTAGAATCATTTAGGAATTCTTAGAAACTTAGGAACAAAATTTCCCACCAAAATTTAAATTTTTAAACTTTAGGTGTGAGTTACCAAACCAATACAAAGAAGGAACCCTTTTTAGGGATCCGTCAAATCCGTGGAAATATCAAATCATCAGATTTTCCACTATCCTCTTGTATTAACTGCATATCCAACACATATTACTCAACCAAAGCTAAATGGATTGACTTCCTTGATATGACCTGCACAAATTTTTGTTCCAAATCATTAGTAACCAACATTCTCTATTGGATTCACATCAAATCCAAACACACAGACTCACAAACCTTCTGTCTATAAATTAGCACTTTAGGATCATTACTTCACACAACAACCATTTCCTCTCCTGTACATCTTAGCTATCATACTTCACCATGACCAAGTCACACAACTCTTCCACATCTAGAACTCCAAGAAGAACAGCCCGCATCAGTGTTAAACCTTGTTGTTTTATCAACTTAGCAAACTCTTCATCTGAGGAAAATTCTCCTCTCAATATATCATCACCCATTGCTAGTGAAAATTTCCTTACACTCTCCACCCCAACACCATCACATGTTGTTATACAAACACCACCACCAACCCTTACTCCAATAGCCACTACTCCACCACCGGCTCCATCTCAGACTGTTAGATCACCATCACCACCAAAATTACCTAAACTCCAACCCTTGGAATTATTTAGGACTCCTCCTACATCATCACATCTTGATGACTTAGAAGAACTTTCACCAAAATTACCCAATCTTCCACCCATGACCTTTGAAGGTCAACAACCCATGCTTTTTCACCCGGTTTACCCGGATATCCATGGCCCTTTATACCATGATGCACAATCATCCCAACCTCAACCACAAACTCTATCACCCACATCCACTCTAGTTGCCATTGACGAGGCAATGTGGATGAATATGCCTCAAACCCAAGAAGAGATTAGTGAAGAGCTCAATCGTCTCTACACTCTCTCGGGTATGGTTGACCATCGCCTTCATGAAGCAATGGACATCCAAAACATTCTTATGAACTCCCTCCAAACACCACAACAACCATCCAACAACAACAACACCCAACCACCATCACCACCACCACCACACAACTTGGACCCTAGTCTTCCGCCCGGCTTCTCAAGTCATGATTGCGCACATTGTGAGAGAACGGCTCACTTGGCCCAAAGGACCAACATCTTGGTCCATGAGCTTCAAAACGAGATGAGGTTCATCTTGAACCATGTTCTTGAACGTTTAAACGCAATCTCTCATCCTTCTCAATAGGAGCTTTTTAGATTAGTTGTTTGGATTTTTTTTTTCTAGGATGTCTTCTTATTTGTAACATCATTTCACTATTGTGACTTTTGTCACAAAATTTTCAATCTATATGAATGTGATGTTTTATGCTTATGAGTGATCAACATATTGCATATTATCATTATCATTATGAACTAACATTCCTATATTGCATATATTATATCTTGCATATGATTGCTTTAGGTACAAATTATGATCAGACACTTAGTTTGACTTTTTAAAGTCAAACATATTGAAAGGCTTGTTTGGAAGAACACTTCACAAGCATTCTACTTCTTCATTGAAGTCATTTCATAACTAACACTTCATTTGCAGCATATCATACCCTTCAATAGTATAACGTTGGTACTCGAGAAGTGAGGAGTATACATCGAGGGGGAGCATCTCATATACTAACCGTTTGTTTTGTAGATTCATGCATCATTTCCTTGATTACTCCATTTAGGGGGAGTATAAAACAAGGGGGAGCTCTTAAAGTTCTCAAAATCGCATTCCGCTTCGCTACTCTTTTTGTTTCGACAAAAAGGGGGAGAAAGGACTAAGTTTGCATCAACTGTGAATCATCACAGTACATACATTTTTTACAAAACTTTTCTTTAATAAACAAACTTAATATATATTTTTAAGAACTCATGCTATATTTATTCTCTTGCTCAAAAATATACTTTATGTTTTGTCATCAACAAAAAGGGGGAGATTGTTAATACAAATAGCGTCTCAAAAACGTTATTTATATTCTTTGATCTTTCATTAGTTTTGTTAATGACAAATAAAAGGAATATCTTTTAGCAAATAATAAATACTAGCTTAAGTCTCTTAAGTACACATTTTACACTTCACATATTAACCAAGAATTACAAGTTTAGTAACTTGTTTCCTTAAAAGGAAACTTTAATTCATAAACCATTCCATGACATCATTGCATGCATCACATACAATATCTTTGATATATCTTGGTTAGATATGCAAGAAACATAGTTGACATTTGAAGATCTTGGATGATATGGTAAGATACAACTAAGATATGGTAAGAGACAACTATTACATAGCTGTCACATCCCACGGATCCAAGTCCTATAAAGGACGGATCCCTTTTGAGGGATCCGCCGGATCCGTGAGCTGAAGATCAGCTTGCCTATAAATAGGAAGCTGATCATTTGGCTCTCTCATCACTCATATAGCTTAACACATATATTCATTCAGTACATATCTTACTAACATCATTCATAGTTGCATTTCACTTTGATCTTTCATGTTGTAGAAAAGAGATCAAGCATTCAAGGATCTACAGAACCGTAATCCTTTAGTTGCATTACTGTGTGATCTTGTAGTTTGTTTCACACATCATATCTATCATTTGTAATCAGTGAGTGTGGTTAGTACTTTAGTCCTTAAAGTACAAAGAGTGTAGGGAGTGGTTGTACCCTTGTAAAGAACTCGACATCTAGCTTAGTGTCGGTAAAGTAATTAGGCGACGTCAGGTTGGTTCTACCTTGTGAAAGAACCCGGTGTTTAGCTTAGTACCGGAAAAGGAAGTAAGCGACGTGTAAAGGTTTTCTCCACCTAGGAAAGGAGTTTGTTTCTTAGTGAAAGATAAACTCTCGAGTAGGAAACTCGGGGAGTGGAGTAGGGCAAGGAATAGAGTTCTTGTAGCCGAACCACTATAAACAACTGTGTCGTTTGGTTTGATCTTTCCTCTCTTTATCTTTTGTTTACATTGTGTGATTATTTATTTGTGATTGTTTCCTTTGAATTAACATATAGTAACAAAGCAAATAAAACTTTAAAAACGGTAAAAACTATTCAACCCCCTTCTAGTTTTCCACAGTCTCCTCACAGGTGAATGAGGTTTATAAAATTGGTTTCTTTGATTCACCTGTGGTTTTTGGAAAGGCTGTTTGGGTCTCACTTGATTAACATAACCAGAATTTACATTAGGCCTCACAGAATTAAAGTTTTGCCTACCCAAATTAGAGTTCCTTAAACCAGACTTAAAATTTGGTCTACCAGAATTAACATTAAAGTTTGGTCTACCAGTATTAACTTGTTGTCTACCAGAATTAATGTTTGGTCGGGTAGAGTTAACATGTTGGGTTGGTCTGGGGGCAAATTGGTTGGCATGATTTATTCTGTTAGCATTATTCCACACTGGTTTATTATTAACATGACCCATATTCACATTCCTTTTAAACTCAGCCTCTCTTTTCATTCTCTTCTCATGAAAGTCACAATCTCTAATCAAGTGACTTAGACTTCCACAAACATAACATCTCTTAGGAGTGTAAGTATAGCTACTCCTGACTTCTCTGTGAACACTATTACTTTTAGGTGACTCATTCATATTAACAGATTCCCTAGGAGTTTTTATGTGGTTGACACAACTAGGTTTAACTGTTTGTGATTCAGACTTAGGCCCCGTTTCTTTTTTTTCTTACAACCACTGAATCCACATAACCCAATATAATATTATTATTTTTTAATTTGGGCCCACCATTATCTCTTAAATTCTCTTAGTCACAAGAGGCAAAATATATACAACCTCCCCACTCAGACGCATAGAAGGAAGGGGACCCCACATCATTTATAAACCTCTGAAAAAATAAACAGCCCCTTAGTCACAACTGGTTCACTTTCCTTAATAATCTCACGTTCAGGACTCTCTTTTACTTCATTTTTTGACTCAGACTTAGAGCGATCAGAGACATCACCAATGGATCCTTCATTGTCATTAGATTGACAAGTAGAATACTCACTAGTTTTGTCCTCTGAGGTGGTTGACTCAGGTGTTTGAGGACCTCTTTTTCCATACACAAATAGAGAGTCATCTAACTCCTCTTTTTCAATAGGAGTGTAGTCTCTACTCAATGGATGTGGAACTCCCTTGAAATCATCAGTCTTAACAAACCTATTATACAAAGGCTTATCAGCATAGTCCTCCTCTCTATTCTTAAATATAGCCTTTTTCTCATCCTCCTCATACCCTAAGCCATGTTTCTTACTTGACTTTATTTGTGCATCCCAGCATTTAAACAGATTATTATTTGAATTATTCCACTAGTCTACACGTTTTTGCAAATCATCCTTTTCCTTTTGTATTCTTAGGCCAATTCTTCTATATTTTTTAAGTTTTTCATCTTGCTCATATATTTTTATTAGCCTGAAAAATAGTTTTTCATTTAAATCAGCATGTTGTTTCTGAAGGGTGCCTTTTTGTGCTTCTAATGTTTTTAGAGCACTTTTATAAGCTAAAATTTGTGCTTCTTGGTCACCTATCAGTGTCAACTGCTCATCACACAAAGCCTTAATATGATTATAGGAATCAGTACATAACTTAGAACATAATGGTACCTCATTACTAGAACCAATGGCCATGAGTGCATGACTGGACTCTTTATTCTCCTTTGTGTGCTCATTCCAGTTAATAGCTCCAGCCTCCAATGTCACCATACTCATCTGGTTTTCTTTCCAGCTTGTCATCCTCTGCATCACTCTTCCTATACCCATCAGTAGACTTCTTTCCGGGCAGTCCTCTAGAAAAATGTCCATGCTTATGACAATTGTAGCATTCAACTGTCCTCTTAGTGTATCCAACTGGAGACTTTTTGAACTTAATGGACCTCCCATATTGCTTTTGAAACCTTTTTACCCTCAGAGAAATCATGGCAATGTGCCATTTGATGTCCATCTCTTCTACCTCAGCATCATTTATCTGCTCCAAATCTTCACTGATAAAGCTCTCCCTTCTTTGTTGATTGGCGAAGAATGAGTGAATCACCTCATCTGCAAAGCCTGTAGGAGCAGTTCTTCCCTTGTAAAGCTTCATAAAAAAACCAAACCAACT